>NNCF01132316.1:149024-163289 GCA_002313205.1 Laupala kohalensis | reverse complement strand
GTTTTGTCAGTGTTTACTTTCTATAGTGGCTTCCTACAATTACCATACTGAATCATGTATTTTGTGGCAACAGTGTACCGTTGGCTGGCTTGGTGGAATATACGTTGATCACAGAATAAAACCAGACTGGACAATCAATGCAAGTATCCGTGGAGAGGTTTTACACCTCTACCGACAAAGATGCCCATTAATTTAACATATCGTTTAAAATACAACCGCTAGGTAGCGCAACGATATTACTCCACTACCTTTTCTACCCTCACCGTCCATGCAAATCAATCCTCTCCACTCCTAGGTCTCTTTCAATTTTATTGTACTCGATATTTATTTAGAATTAACTCATATTGAAATTCCTCCCGTAAAGTTAATGAATGATGAACATTGAACAATTTCATCTTCATACATCACAAACAAGAATCTGAAATTAAAATGGGATATTGTGATAAATATTGGGTTCTAAAACCCGAGAAAATGAAAAGCGAGAAATGACACTATGATAAACCATGTATAGTATAAATCAAAAGCACTTTGATTCCTATGAGACACATACTATGGGAATATTTTTGTAAATACATAGGTATAATTATCATGAAAATAATTTAAAATACATTTAAAACATTGGTTTATATTTATTTTGATGCACGTCGGGAACACGTCCACTACAACAACACGTCAAATAAAAATACTTCCTCTATATTTATTTCTGGTTTGAATTGGTGATCACAATTCATATCAACAAATAAACATAAGAAGTCGATTTACACTTTTGCCGCGGGTGTCGCTGCAAGCGAACTTCAAACGGAACTTCAAACGGTGTATTCAGAGCTATCTACAGGAACGACTGCCACTTATTGAATTTTGTAAATTCTAGTAATGGTTCTCCAATGACGTGTCCTGTCTGGATTTAGTATGTGACGTGAACTTTATTTTAGCTAGTGGATTGCTTACGGATTGTAACGAACTGCGTTATTGAGATCATATTAATTTCCCAGTTTCAAATTAATCTGAACTTAACGTAACTATTTATTCACTGTGATGTCACGCGATATTTTTGAGCTTCTATGATATGACTAAATATATGATTTGTAAGTATGATTTAAACATATTTTATAATGAATACTTGTTTAGGACCAATTTAACATTTTGGTAGACTGGCCAATATTTTTATATATTCAGTAATAATTTAAAATGTAATTTTTGATTGAAAATAACACAATGATTGTTAGTGTATCCTATTCTATTTACTTTAAGACTATATATTTCCAACAAAGGTGTTAACATACTACATTTTTTAATATTAATAAACATAGTTTAGAAGAATTCCGACTTGTTTTTTATTGTATCCGCATCATTCCCCCCGGCAGGTATGGATCATCTATCTTTACTATCTTTCATTAAAAGTAATCGTATTGCTAATATTAATGAATTAATGTATTAACTAAAATACTTCTCCTTTTGTCGACCGCCTTTCGAGACCAGGGTGCCAAGCTTTGCAGTCCAGCCTGGTAATTGTAAGAGTCTCAGTGGATTGTCCGCCTCACGTAACGCTATCGAACTCTGACGGACACATTAGTAAGCTTCATAGTCTACAGACATGCGAGTGAAGATTCACATCTGTAAATTGTTAACACAAGATTAGCAGTCAATTTCAATTAGTTTTTGCTTTTGCAATTCATCAATATTAACCATACTTAGATTTTTTATTGCAATAACCTTAAAAACAGTTTTTTGAAATTTGAAATAATTTTATCTATTACTTTTTCCGATTTCCATGCAACAGACATTCCAAATAATTCACTTTAATTAGTATTGATTCTCAGGAGACATATCATTTCTGTGGACATTGACTCAGGCGCACACAGTGAACCACTGAATTATATACGGTATTCTTCTGAACTTTAACAGTTATCTAAGCTTTCACAGAGCCGTTGATGCACGATAAGTGTGGTTCTCATGAACGTGATTTGTTATAAAGTCAGGAAATTTCACTTCTAACATGCCTTCGTATAAAAGTCGATTTTTTTGTATATCAGTGTTATCAAATGCGCCTTCAAAGGATAATTCAAACATTATTATGAAATGGATCAAGATGAGCCCAGGGATGCAAATAGTTGTTGCAAATAAAATCTCAGGCATTTTGAGAAACGTTTAGCAAATCCCCAACGAATCTTTTATTGACCTGCGTTGTTGATGTAGGAAATGTTAAGAAGTTGTAAGGGTCCGGTCTTAACATGTTACATAAAGGAGGGGCGACGTTGCCCTTCGGCCACCCAACCACACACGTTGAGTGGAGAGGTGTCGGATACCGGGCGGCGTGACGACGAGGAAAGGATGGAGGGAGTGCTAAAGAATACAAATGTTCGAGTGCCGAACTCTTTTAATATCATCTATAGAATATATAGCGGAGTAAATTATATTTTCTGTTCCATCCTAAATCCTGTAAAACGTTTAATTTTAATACACAAGGAAAACTACTCGTATTCACGTCTCTAATGTAGTATCCGTCATATTAATTTTCAATGTTAGTATGATGTAACTTACTTCCCAATGCAATTTATTTCATGTCTTGCGTGGATCGAGATAATCTTCTTGATCGTTATGAGAACAAAGAAACGAGAGGTAGCGTCCGACGAGAAACATAGAACGTTACTCATGATAATCGTTGTTATTCAATTCGCTAAATGTTTCCATAGCAACGCAGAAAAGCAGAACTGCCTTTTCTCTGTGTATACTGTTGTTCTCTAGTGACTTAAATTTGAATATTGAGGCATATGAGAGTATGTTACATTACGCAAATAATCCCATGAAAATACCTGGAGTGAGCCACACAGAAATTTCCGTGGAAATTTACGATAAAAAAATTCCAATAAAATACATTATATTGACATTATAGACCTTAGATGATAATTAACATTTCGTTTCAATTCCACTTTCCGATTTATCTACAAAATATTGCAACATACATATTAACAAACCTACACCTTATTCAGTATTTTGTGTGAACATATTTTCGAAAAGAGTATATATCTGAAACTGGAATGCACACACAGCAGTAGTGAACAAAGATATCTCAATGCATTTTTGAGAGAAATATTTGTAATTTTATACGATAAATGACATTTCCCTTGCTTCGCGTGGGAGTGTTTTTTTACAGTTTATTTTATGTTATATTTTAGCGAACACAGAAATAGACAGTCTAAAGTGTTTTTATACAGTATTGTGATACCACTAATTCCAAATTTAAAATTCCATTAAAATGGTACTTAAGTAAATAAACAACAACAAAACGATATTTTAGGAGATACTACACAGACATTCTGTCGCAGGTAGAATAAGCAAAAGAAAGTATTGAAACTGGATGGAAATAAAAACTGAGATCTAGCTTGAAAGATACCATCGCTTATAATTCCACGACCTTTAATAGAAACACCGAAAATAGGGAGTCTGGTTTACTATTTTCAAAACCTTACACTCGCTTAGTACAGAAAGAACAGTTGAAAAAAAGCGGATGTTTATTATAATTCATACGAAATACACTGGAACCTTGCTTTACGAGCACAATTTGTTCCTGAATCTTACTCCTAAAGCGTAACATTCGTGAAGTAGTTAAACACAGGTTCTTCTATAGGAATCAAGGTAGAAAACGATAAAACACGATTATGAAACATACTCAAATGTAAGCACCCTATTTACTACATTTGTAATTATTGTAATGAAATATTAATTCATTACGTTAGATTTAAAAAGCCTTAAGCTCAATATTAAAAGAAGTATTAAAACGAACAACTGCGCACCTGAGGAGGTTGGGTTTTTAGAGAAACGCACTTGAAGCACAAAAGAAGCGATTGATGCGGACGAGAGAACGACCAGTTCAAGTATTCGTCTGAATACGACCATAAAAATGTCCATCAATGGGGAGATGTTGTACGTAGTAGCTCGTGTGGAGCACAAGATAAAGAAGAGAAAAATACAATAGCGGAAGGGCAAAATTAACCAGATATAGTATTGACAGGAACTTAACAAAGGCGAGGCTAAGGACGCTTTAGAAATTCGGGGGAGCGGTTCTGGGTTATTTCGAGACAAAACCTAGAACCACGAGCACAGACATAAAAAAAGGGAAAGTTAAAAAGACATAGGAATACGGGCAGCGAGGATTGACATAGCACATGACAGTGAGCAAATGGCTTTGGCCAACGAAGACAATGAACAATAGAGATGTTTGACATGACGTAGAACTAACCAGGGGACAAGTGAACGAGCATGGAACAGAGAGATCCGGGTTTCTTTAGAATGTTTCGAAGTGTTAAATGATTAGGGAAAAAGAACGTCTCACATGATTAGGACAATAGAAGACAAGGACCGCTGTCCTAAGATGCAGTGATCCCAAAGACGAGCGGGAGCCAAGTGATCGTGTCGTGGTGACGCTGGAAAAATACGTAGTCATTAAAAAGGGGACTTTGCTATTCGTCTAGGACGAGCCTACGTCACTAAAAATTGAGCAAAAGAAATTTCTCCACGTGGAGTGAAAGAAACCTGATTATTGGCCTAAAATAGCAAGTGACATGAGAAAGGGCGCGGCTTTCTTCACCAATTTTGGGAACTAGTGGTGAAGCATATTATTTAATAGGATGCGCCGAAGCGCTCAGGATGTTATTTCACCAATTTATCTTTCTACCATTGAATAGTCAATCAGAGCATTATAGTAGATCAGGTCAACTCCTGTCTACCACGTCGAGATGATCACGGTTGTCATTACGAAGTTCGCTCGAGCATCCTAATTACGAGTTGCGAGTCAGTTATCTCATTAACATTGAACTCGGCTTCTTATACAATGATCAATGGATCATTGAGTCATTAAGTGGATTTGCTCTTCGGATGATTGTCATAGTGCGTGTTCAACTCGAGTCACGGAATTTCATTAAATAGTCAAAATGGCTGAGAATTTTAATTAGGACGTTAATACCTTCGAGTCGTTGGTTCAATGGCTTTCGATGGACGGCGCTAGGGCACACTGGCCTTCGGCATCTACCAGCAGCTGTGGGAAGGGGAAGCAGAGGTAACGAGATGGTTATGGGTCATTGATCTCGGAAGAACCCGGCACGCCCACGAGGTTTGGCAATTACAGTCCATCACTAATTGTCATTTAGAGTAAGGTAATTTGGCATTGCTGGCTGCGACCAGTACCTGGCAGAAGCGACAAGTGAATTAGCAGAACATAATTAAGCGTGTGCTCCGTTACCCAGAACTTTTGATAGAATGTGGTATGTAATTGACAATTATGAGAGACAACTTAGTTTTGTTTTGTAATTAAAACATTTTGTCCAGTAATTTAGGGTGAAGTCAAATGTGTTGGGACTAATATACCAGCATTTCATTGTTAAAAGAAATAGTAGATTTCTGAAACATGTGATTTTTGGAGGAGTGTTTGGAACAATTGTGTGCATGAGTAGCGTAGAGGCTTAGTTTTAAGTGAAGTACGTACTTAGTTTATTAAAACCTATTTTATCGAAGCTGTGGGTTTTGTTGATTCCTTAATTTGTGTATTTTATGTTTATAAATGGGCAGAACCCCGCCCTTCTTAAATAATTCCATGAATTTAAATGGGACTTATAGTAAATGCTGAGTGAGCTAGATAGGTTATGGTTATCACTACATCATTTAAATTATTTATGTTACAATTGACTTACTCAACGTGGTGCCTTTCATATTTTATTCGTAGCTCTTTATTTCATAATGCAGTAATTTATTCGCTTTATTCTTTTAGTCAATTATTGTTGATGGTTACCCACTACACCATTGTACTCCATTTAAAGTATTGTTACGATTGACTGTCCCAGCGTGGAACCTGACATAATTAGTACTCCTGTAATTTATGTTAATAAATGGTCTGGACCTCCTGTCTTCATAAATCACTTCATTAATTAAATAGTTATTAATGGTTAACCACTACTCCATTCAAATTTTGTTACATTATATATTACAATTTCTCCTTTTTTCGTTCATTCGTTTCTTTGAGTTCCACGAACAAATTTAATTCCCACATAAATGATGCTTTATTTTATGAAGCAATATTGTACTTTTTACACGAAAGTTTTCTATATACACGCGTTTTAGTGTATGCTTCAAAATTGAGCGAAAATAATACATCGTTAAATAAATTTGTAGCGTCCATTGCTAATGGCGTATGAGGGTGGTGCTTCTCAATAAAATATAAGTTTTCAATGTGTTCAACATCAGCGTTATTTCACATGCAGGTCGTTGTTATGCTGAGGCTATCGTCTCCTATCCTGATGAAAGCACCGCGACAACTTCTTCCTGTGATACATAACGCTTCCTCACAAATCATCGTCCTTGGTCATGGACTTGTATTAGCTAACATTGCATCAGTGTCATTGATATCCACTTCTAGCTGCAATTATTAGAGTCAGAGACAAAAGAACGGCGGTTACAAGAGGCTCTCAAACATACTTAAACCCCGTGAAGTCAAATTGGACAACACGGTTCGGCGAAAGTTCCAAACGGAAAAAATTCAAATGACTGATACTTTCGGCAATTCTTCTGCGAAACATTAGTCGTTAAGCGAGTCATTTGTTTCGCATTCTACTTGTTCTGTAATGTGTTCGATAAGCGAGGTTTGACTATACTTAGAGATCTCATTAGTAACAAAGACTCATTTGGACTGTAATTCTGGCAATCAAAAGATGCATGATTAGATATTTCTCTGTGAAGTATTTCGTGTACTTTCTCGATAAACAGTTCAAAAAACGAATTCATTAGTTTTGTAACATCGACTGAGACACGTACTCGTAATTGCTTATGCTTTTAATAACATAGATATTTAGAAATGAAGTAAGTGTAACTCGCATCTCGACGAAATTCATCTATTTTTCTTGAATTATGAGGAATCCTCAGCATTTACTATAATATGTAACATTTGACTTCACAGACCCAAGGAAAATTAAAATTTGCTTTGTCGGTACACGAACAACGAATACGCAGAGAATCAGGAATTGAAGATTACATGAGTATTAAAAGTATTATACCCTCATGACGAAAATTGTCGGGTTTATTGTTAGCAGCGTTTTGGTGGGTCGTTGCTCTTTGATAAAAGCTATAAAATAATAATAATTCCCAAGTGGTACCGGGACTACCTGGAGAATAGCACCACGGGATCTCCCCCTGTAGTAAGAGGCACCTAATCGGAGCAGCTGACCGCTGTCCTACCCTGACGAAACGCATCTCGCCCTTCTTTTACTCTCAAAGCTCCATCCTTTCTGTAACATCACACCACAAGCCCTGATGCGGTGGGGGTATTTTGGTAGAAGCGGGATTCTCATAAATACCACAATTCCTATGGTAGTTTTTATCGCTGCTACCAGCCCAGTTTCCCGGACAATTAAACACACGTGTAATAACAATAATTAATAATTTAATACAAATTAAATAGAAATCTGAGTATTTACAAACGTAGACAAACTCTCAAAATCATTAATACATATATAAATGTTATTACACAAGTAATGCTATCATAAATCATTAATTACACATAGATAAATTTAGTTGAAGACAACTAATTTGTAAAAACCCTCTAGGTTATCTGAACCTCCAAAATTACAAGTTGCTTTCTCGAATAACCAACTATTACAAGTTACGTCACTCCTAACTAGTAATAAGTTTATCTAGACTACCGCAGCAGCCTCATGATCATCGAGTCTCTGCGACCTTTGCTGGTCAGGTCACATCTCAAGTAACCTGCGGACTCAACTCATACGTAAAAAGTCCTCGAGGATCCTCAATCCTTCCAATATATACAGAAGAGGAAGTCACGTGACCAGCAAGTAACCACGCCTTCGCTGCCACAACGTGCAATCCAATCCTCTTGTTCACCCCTCAGCCTTCCAGGGAACGCAATGATCTCCTCGCTAGGGCGCCGCTACCGATCCACGCCAGGTATTGAACGCACCTTTCACTTGAGTCCGTCATTGTCTCCGCAGTTGGTGAAGGTACTTCATTCACAACGTCTTAAGATTCTTCTTTTCTGAGGTCCACCGACATTCCATAGTGAGCCTCGCCTTGGAAAATACCTCTTCCACAGAAATAGTGTAATACGAATCGTGCGCTGGTCACACGCATTCGCCGACATTCTTCGAGAACAATCGTACCTTCCTTAGGAAGTGAAATGGGGACATTCAAACAATACCTCAATAAATGAAAAGGCTTAGGGTCACATCCCCTCGTCAGCTACATCCGGTTTTGTTCCTCAATGGCACTTCATTGAAAGGCGTAAAATTAACAATTCACAAACCTCTAAAATGATTTGGTTCTGATGTTACATTTCCAGCGATAGATAAAGGGTGGATTGAGTAGTTTGGATTCTACCGTCAACCAACAAAATCTTCCCGTCCACAGCCTTCCCCAATACATTGCCCTTATTACATGATGTAGGTATAAAAAGCACACCCATCTCTGATGAAGACAAGAAGTAAGAGTTGTAAGGCCTCGGATAAGATGGCCGCTGCCTAGGGAGAGCCAGGGCATACTTGGGGCTGGTGCTGAGTGTGGTAGCGAGCGAACCACCATTGAGGGAGTTCCGGGAGACCAGCGACTCCTACGGGATATCTCGAACTGGCTATTGGAATATCTCGTTCCAGACATCCGAACTCAGATGCAACTAGTAAAACATACTATGAAGAAAGAAGAAAGACACAATGAATTTGTTGAATTAGTAGACTCAAATAGATTTTTCGAACAAAATATATGTGATAGGCTAAGACATCTAATCAGCATACCAAATATAAGTACTGCAGAACAGAACTTGATTAAAGATGAAATCAATCTAAATCACTTTCAGAATCCACAATATACGCACACACCAGTCGAATCGGCAATGCCTAATCCAGAAGCAAGTGAAGTCCTACTACAAAAGCAAACTGTAGAACAGTCAGGATAAACAGGAGATGTACTCAGAAGAAGAATCTTTATTCAAGTCTGATTTGGAGAGAAATTTGACTTTATTTGCTGGAACTGATCCAAATTCTAGACAAACCCTCCCAAAATACACCCTGATAGAACTACATTTCAACTCCTAAACACAATAAACAAAATTTTGAAAGAAAAAACCTTTGATACACTCGACGATCTACAGTTGCATGCGAACTGTGTCGCACTTATAATCCTTTCGTCACAAAATATTTATTACATACCGAATAATACTGTACTGAATGTTGTACTGAAACCAAAATACCTAAATGGAAATGGAGAATAGAAAACAAAATCAAGTAATTTAGAAGTGATTTATCTAAAGTGATAATTTAGACACATAAGGGCGACCAGTGTAAACAGTATCTTATAGGCAGGGTACACAGAATTCTTAAAGGACAGAAGATTTTTGTACGGGATGGAGATTTTGAGAGTAAATTAAATGTTTTTATCAACACTTTAAAACAAAAAATTGCCGCTCTAGAAAAACGATTACGTCGTTACAATATCTCAAACAAAAAGAAAGTAGAATATAGAAAATTCACTCTGAAACAGGAACAGTTTTATCAGAATCTATCTACAGATTCAACTAAAAATGAACCACCGGTACAGACGTTAGTTGAAGAATTCTGGAGTACCCAGTGGTCTCATCCTGCATAGCACAACACCAATGCCCCTTGGTTGGAAAATGAATTATCTCCACCCAATGAAGAAATGGGAGGACCTTCTGATTCTTTAGAGGATGTAAAGGAAGATCTCAGAAAAATGCATAACTGTAAATCATCAGGGCCAGGCGGAATACACAATTTTTGGTGGAAGTACCTAACAGCCTTGAATGGACGCCATTAACAAACTTATTGACAATCCTAATCAAGTACCAAGATTCATGTGCCAAGCAATCACCTATCTGAAGCCTAAAAACCCAAAACATGTAACCCCAAAAAATTACGGATCTATTAACTGTTTTAATACAATGTACAAAATTTTTTCATCTATAAACGCGCAGAAAGTAACCCCCTATATAGAAACCTAAAATATATTAACAGAAGAGCAAGAAGGATGTAGAAAAGATAAAGAAAATACAAAGAACAACTGCTAATTGATATGGTTGTAGCAAGCCAAGAATAGAGAAAGAAAAGAAATTTAACAGGTAATTGGATCGACCATCAAAAACCGTACGATTCCGTCCCACATTCTTGGCTTTTGAAAATATTGACCATCTACAAAATTCACCCTAAAGTAATAAGTTTACTTAAAACTCATGAACGGCTGGTGTACACAACTAGAACTGGTGGAATACAACTAGAACTGAAGCACGGTAATAAAAAACAAGATCAAACCAATTACCCATTTGACGTGGAATTTTCCTGGGCGATACATTCAGTGTAATTTGGTTTGGCCATGCATTCAACCTTTTGTCGAAGATGTTGAATGAATTTAAACTTCTTGATGGAAACAAAAGGATTCTTACCATTAGCCACTTGTTTTACATGAATGACTTAAAATTATTTGCTAAAGATAAAGTAGACTTAGTTCTCCAGATCACTGCACAATTTAGTAGAGATATACAAATGAATTTTGGATCCGACAAATGTGCTATGTTGAATGTTAAAAGAGGTAAAACTGAAGAATTATCAGTCCCATTAAAAGTCCTGTGAAATAGAAGCATTGAATTCTCATAACGGGTATCAATATCTGAGTTTCAACCAAAGTCTACTAATAAAAAACAAGAACAGTAAACAACAACTAGAATGCTTATTTAGGAAACGCCTCAACAAAATTCTGGAGACAATTAATTTCAAAAAACAAAATTAAAGCAATTAATTCTTGGTCACTCCAGTTCTGACATATTCATTTGGGATAGTTCATTGGTCACAAAAAGATCTTGAAAATTTAAACAGGATGATACGTACAACTCTCACAAAATACAGAATGCACCACCCTAAAGCCGCAGTTGAACGCCTTTACATTCCTAGGAAAGCAGGGGGTAGTGGTTTGTTGGACCTGAAAGTGTTATGTAATCGTCAAGCAACAGGACTCAAGAAGTACTTATATGCTAAATCTGAAATGTCTCCACTACACAGAGCAGTAGTTTCGAGTGACAAAGGTTACACTCCAATGAACCTCAGTAACAGTGAAAACTATCCTACTATCACCACAGTGAAGGACAAGTTGAAGGCGTGGAAGACCAAGTCTCTCCATGGCAGATTTCCTCATGCTCTTGAAAATGCCGATCACGATGTCTCAGTGTAATCGCTCAGAGATCGGCCACTATTTGGAGAGACGGAGGGATTCATGCAAGCAATCCAGGATCAAGTCATCGCAACCAACAAAAGTACATTGAAAAGAAAGATGTTAACGAGAAATGTAGAATCTTTCACCAGTCATCAGAAACAATAGATCACATTACTACTGGATATACAAATTTAGCTAACACGCAGTATCTGCATCGGCATAATTTGACTGCTAACATTATACACCAATCTATTGCAACGAGATTCGGACTTTTAACAGAAGAAGCTAAAATGATCACTCCCTATTCTGATTACCTAGCAAGACCTACAATAGAGAACAAAGATTTAAAACTACATAATGACCTACCAATACACGCAGCTAAAACAGTCCCTGCTAATAAACCAGATATTATACTACATAATGTCAGGGAGCGAAACGCATACATCATTCATCATCCAGCAGATCATAACATTGAAAAAGGAGAAATGGATAAGATTTCAAAATACATCCCACTTTCAATAGAATATGTAGACATTTATAAACTCAAAACTGTAGAAATTCTACGAATCGTTGTTACAGCAAATGGCCTCATAAATAAAAACCTGAAAAACAATTTGGAAAAACTAAATTTATATCCATGAAAACTTATTCCCAAGATCCAAAATCTGTTATCTTAGAAACTTACAGTATTGTTCGCACCGTGCTTAACTTATTAAGCCAGGAATGAGGCATGCTAGATAGCCCCTCCAACTTAAAAAAACAGGTGAATAATCCCCAAGATAAAATTATATAATAATTATAAAAAATTAATTATTTACATCGCCATAACCAGGTGGCTAACATAAATCAGCAAGCATTAGCTTTAAAGTATTGTCTTATAGAAAATAACACACCTTATTACAAATATGACCCGTCTGACGTTTTAGAATCAACAAACTTCAAATTATAATATGACAGGTGAATAATCACGGACTGTACAATTCATAACAACATACCAGACATAGTGCTAAAAGATCAAGTAACAGAGACAACCTATTTGATAGACATAGCTTTGCCAAATACTCACAACCTTCAGAAAACAATTCAGGAAAAATATCAGAAATACAGTGACCTTAAAGTAGAAATACAAAGGATATGGAACATGGAGAGAGTTTACATAGTACCGGTATTAATGTCCTCTAATGGAGTCATCCCTATCTCCCTCCACAATAGTATTAGCATGTTAAAATTGTGTAAGACCATTTATGAACAACTTCAGAAAGCTGTTTTGCTCAACACACCAAGAAAAGTCAGAAATTTTTTGGATCATCCAGAGTAAGTGAGCTTAGTGTAGCCCGTACCTCACTACGACCATCAGAAAAAGCTGAGATCCTAAACGGAATAAAATATAATAATAATAATAATAATGCCTATACCCGCTTAGCTTAGTCTCGTAGTTACATTGCATCTTATCCACTTTCTTCCATCACTTGCAGCAGATCACAGCTCATTCCAGTTTCTTTTCCCTGCGTCTGCGAGAGTGTTTCTTCGCCAACTGTTATAAAAAAACAAAGTGAAATTTCCTTTATCCTAATATTTAGGTATACTTTTTCTATTATATTGTTATTTCTGTGGTGAGAGTGCTAGACTTTGCTGAATGTTTCATATTTTGTTTGCTGTATGAGTCTCTCCTCCCTTCACACTTGGCCCGCTTTCCGCTTGTTCGACCCCTTTGAAGCCACCTACACGCTATATTTCTTCAAGTTCGTTCCGACTACACTGCAATCCTTTCGTGCACAAGGAGGTAACAATCTTATAGCATTTCTTTGCATGAGCTGCGTTGCATATTCATCCTCGCGAAAAATACTTCAGCATACAATTCGATTACCAGAGCTCGTTATACGAAGAAGGCTATAAATTTTTAGGATCTATGACTTAAAACAGTTGTACCGATTTCGTAGTAGCATTCCCTCCAAAGATCACTTTCACATATTTCCACTTAACCCGAAAAACACTTCTCATTAAGTCCTTTGTAATCATGTTCCGTGGTATGAAATTGACATCAACCCGAGTTATACTTAACTTTTATTATTTGAAATAATTAATTATTTTATGAAGAAGGAGATAATCTTCCTTAAAAGAATTCACAATTCTGATTTAAATACTCTATCAATCATATTTTCTTCTAAAATTACTCAATAATTCCGGAAACAGTTCACCCAAGATAAATAACACATCATAGGATAACAAGAAACATACATCTTTCGTCCAATTCGTATAGATAGTTTTCTGCCGTTTCTAATTGAAAATATAATCAAAGTTAATTTATACTAATATTGGTGCCGTATCTATGATATTAATTTTCAAAATAATTTACTAAAATAAAACACATGTGATACAGAAATATCCACAAAATAGATCAATTTTCTTTAAAAAATTTATGAATTTTTTTTTAAGATAAAACCATATAAGATGCGCCATACTTATACTTTGTCTGGAACATAACTAAGGATGCTCATACAATGGCTGCTCTGGAAGAACCTCAACTTTACAGAGTAGCCATTATTAATGAGGGACAAAGAAAAGGGGGATGGAAAAATCAGATTCCCCAAGAGTACCGACGGCAACATTGACGGAGTCAGCTGCTGTAGTAATGGAAGTGCATGGTGCGGCGGACGATTCGTTCATCCAACTCAAATCATCAACACGGGTATATTTACGAGTAGAGACCTGGCATGGGATGTTGTTCCAGAATCTTCACTCCAGCACCACAGGAAGAGGACTCCGAGGAGTTACTTCGAAATGTCTCAAGGGGTTCAGGCCAAACGCCATTCTCTTAGCTTCTCCTACTTTATGGAAGAGTCCAACAGAAGTCACACACAGAAGCTTAAGCGACACACAAGTTCGTATTTGGGCCCATTTCAGTAATTCAGTAGTTATAAGAGCATAGAGCATTTAGTTATAAGAGCATTATTACAAAATTCTTAGGTCTCCATATTCAAGACAACCTCAAATGGAATTGTCACATTGACAATCTTAATTCCCAATTAAGCAATTTGTGTTACGCATTCC
>NNCF01132316.1:130702-146740 GCA_002313205.1 Laupala kohalensis | reverse complement strand
CCCCCCCACCAAACGAATTTGGTGAAGAGCAGCTTATTTCAACTCACATTATGCGTAGACAAGCGAATAGATTCATTGACTATTAATATGGGTCTTTGTACGGCGAAGCATTAAGAGCAAAATATACTTTACATATTGTAAAATATATAAACAGCACTACAAATTGATTCACGTAAAAGTTGAAACATTAAACCCACTATTAAACTTATTTAATGAAAAGTTTGTTGTTAATCTTAATGCACACTTTGCTACTTTTAAATAGTGTTATTTTCATCGATACCTTAAAATTAACTTGAAAACAACCATAAACGCAGAAACATTAAATACACCAGTTAATAAGGCAATTCTCACCAAAACTTTGCGCCTTTTCGCTTCCAGTGTCGACAGAACTTCTTACACGAGCTTCATTCTTTAATACATACTAAAAAGGTATCAAAACAGTTCTCTGTAGTGATCTCTGGGCTACAAGGATTCTATACGTTTCTCGGTCATGGGTGATGAGAACTCACTATCATGAAAATACACGAGCTCGAGACGTGTTTTAGCGAAAACAAGACACCTCGGAACACTGCACAAGATACGAAGATATATGAAATCAAAACTCATTTCAGTTGTCACATATTTGATACACGTGTCCAAAAACCGCGGAAGCAAGTATACACTACCGTTTAATGAATTTCGCTGAAAACCACCGATTAATGAATAAATTAAAAAATTAAGAATTTTCTGGACGATTAACGCAACATATTTACGAAGATGAATTTTAATTTTTTTTTTCTCTAATAAGAGGTAAAAACAATATTTTCAGATAGACTTTCCTAGAGGAATTTTGTCAAGTTTGATAGTGATGAATACAATATATAAGACGAAACATTTCTACGTTCTGAAATGAATTATGTATGTTGGCAGTTTGTCCCAAATTTGGAAACTTCTCGTATTTGGTGTTGGGTAAATATAAGTAACCTTTATTGTCAAAACAGTTACAAACATATAAACTAATTTGTTCTCCGGAAGCAAGCAATGGACCATCCCATCAAGGACCCTAAGGAAGAGGCGGATTTAACATTTCCACACACTCCTAAAAATAAATGCAGTTCGGTACGTGTTATAATATTAACATGACACCAACAAGTTTGTATTTGATAAAACACAAGAAAATAATTAAACAAGGACCTACTATTATCGAACAATAGATTATTCACATAGTGTTGATGATAAATCGTAACTATTAAATAACACTGAATTCGAGATTTATTATTTCAATAGATACCGCCCCTAGGCAAGAACCGCCCCTCGGTATAATAGGATATCTACGTCAAGTCCCCTACAGACAGACTACTCACACACGACGCCATTTAGCGTAAGATAGGCTCTAATGACCTCGATGTTGACGAGCCCTAAAGCCCCACAAAAAAAAAAAAAATTAGCGTAAGCGCAAGACGCGACTTGTGGTAGCGGTTCTACTCACTACTCACCACTTCTCCGAAGCCACCTTTAACAGTACGAAGCTGAGGTGTGTTCAAAATTATTTTTATTTTTATGACAATACAATAAAACATGAGATATCTTCCTTCAACTTTCAAAGTAGATACACTAGATTTTCAACGTTCACTCGCACCGTACACCAGGACTGTCCAACTGTCGTCCCGCGGGCCATATGCGACCAGTGAAGCTTTTCTTACGGCCCTGGAATGATAGTACAATTTACAACTTTTTTTTTCGTTAAACATTGAGGAGCAACACTTTGTGTTATAGATCTATACCTTCAGAATTAATATTTGACGTGCCATGTCCGGTGAGAGAAAGTAGAAAATTATATTCAGAATTATCCCATCATACATTACGATGTGAAAATATTTAATTGTAAAACTAAATTTTAAAAATAAACAAATGTACTATTTGATTCTTCCAACTACAAATAATTTAATAATGTTGATGAGAATAAAAATATTGTGTTACAATTAAATAAATGTACCTATTCTTTTTTCGTCGGACATCATAGACGACCTACAGGCTGGACAGTCGATATTAGTGGTCACAGTTGACGCCTCTACCGCAACGGCTCCCACTTAATTTAACTAGAAGCTCAAAATACAATCATAGGTAGCGCAACAATGTCCACCGCCTTCTCTACCCTCGCCGTTCATGCCAATCAATCCTCCTCAATCCTGGGTCTCCTGCAATTTTAGTATTCCCAATAGTTATTAAGAAACAGTTAGGGCCCTTGATCGGAAACCCTCTGCCTTAGGGCCCTTGATCGGAATTGATGGGATGGTCCCTTGCTTGCTTCCGGAGAGTAAATTAGTTTATTGTCCTCCACGTGGTCATATGCAGTCTATACTGTTTCTTGACAATAAATTTATCCTGTAAAGTTAATGAAATAATGAACATTAAACAATTTCATCTTCATATACCACAAACATGGATCTGAAATTAAAGTATTGCAATAAATATTTGGATCGGAGAAAATAAAAAGCGGGAAATGACACAATGATAAATCGTGCATAAAACAAGAACACTTTGATGCCTATGAGACATTAATACAATCTTTTTGTAAATACATTGGTACGATCATTTTTAAGAGTATAATTAAAAATACATTTAAAATATTGGTTTATATTTATTTTGATGCACGTCGGGAACACTTCCACTACAACAATATCAGATGAGAATACTTTCAAATACAACTGAAAATACATCAGTTTTCAAATACTAATTCAGACAAGAGAATTCGAAATTTAATCAACTTCTAATCCAAATTCATTTACATAGTAAGTACTACTTCACTATTGTCAAAACGTATTGTATTATTACTAAATGTCTCCCACATTTCGGAATGTAAATGTTCATATTTCCTAAATTCTCGAGGAACTGAACGACAAGAAAATAACATACACACACACACGAACAGCGACATTTTTAAAGAACGAACAAAATTAACTTCCTCTTTAAGTAGTATATCTGGTTTGAATTAGCGATCACAATTCGTATCAACAAATATAAACACAAGAAGCCACATCCATAGTAAATTTACACTTCTGCCGCGAGTGACGCTGGTAATGATGCTTCACAGAACTTCGAACGGTGTATCCAGAGCTATCTACAGGAATTTTGTGAACTGGTCACGGTTCTCCAATTATGTGTCTAGTCTGGATTTCGACTGTTGCTAAACCCAATCCCGTGCCAGATCGATCTACTGAAAGTGTATATAGAAAATGACCCGCGAGCTCAGATAAATTGGACAATGCTGCACTACAGTATTCCGTAGCAAAAGTATTTGAATCCTTCGGCCGCAAAGAACTTCACAGCAAAACATTTGTTCATTATTTACAATTGCATGAACCTACAAATGAATTCATTCCAGACATCACTCAATGTACAGAAATAGAAAGAATACAAATTGCTTGGAATGTGGCATTTCTTCAAACAATTTTGATGAGTGTCTCCCTTTTTATAATTTAATATTAAAAAATGGAGGGAGGTTTCGGACGAGTTAATGCCTACTTTCACTTTTCTAGCTGACTAGCAGAGTAAATTAACTAATTGTCTTCAACGTCAAACAAAGTATTTAATTGGCCTCTTTTTTAGGTCCTATTCTCCTTTTACTGAACGTAAACGATGTGTCATCAACCACACCTGATTGCAAAATGATGATTTGCTGATGACACTAATTTACTGTGTAAATATGTCAATGCGCAAAGAGTTCTAAAAATCCGCGGTTAAAAGTTTTCTAATGCTCTATTTCTTCTATAATGTGAAAGAATTTACTGATTTTAATAAAAGATGTTAATGAAAGATTCAATTTACCAATAAATATTGTATTCCATATGATTTCGGATGATGTAAGTGATGTTAATTTCTGTTATACTTTGTCACGCCATTATAATATCATACTCTCTGACACTGACTAAATTCCGTTGTTCATGTATGTATTTTCGTTTGGGCCAACTAAGGACTACATTGACGAGTGTAAGTAAGGTTCAATTCTGTGAGAGTTTACTCACTAGACACATGAATTTTTCGGAGGAACAGCGTCTAGATAGAATTCAGATTGCTGTATCCGAGTATAACAACTGCGGTTGTTAGCCGCAGGGTGAACTTTTCATACATCACAGCTATATGAACCGAGACATAGAAATGAAAAGCTACAAATTGTTCATGAATATTTTTTTGGTCATTTTTATTTCTAATAGTTTATGTCTAACTGAACGCAAACTTGGCACAGTTGTATACTCGTACATTATCTCTGTAGCCCCATCCTGGCCCAGGCTTTTCTTTGGTTTAGTCCGGGTTGTGGCGAATTTTCCATAGACGGGAATGTCATTTAATATGTTTCTTATTATTAATCTCGAATTTGGACTGCATATTATATATACGATTCATTTTGAAATAATAAATTGATAACAGTACGAACTTGATTCAAAAATGTTTTATAAGTATTAAATCCGCCACTTCCCTTGGGCCCTTGATCGGAATTAATGGGATGGTCCCTTTCTTGTTTCCAGAGAGTAACTTAGTTTATTATGCTCCACGTGGTCATACGTAGTTTGCAACTGCTTTTTTGTCAATAAGGTTTATTTATTTATTTATTTGTTGTTTTACAAATAAATTTAGCGAAAAATGTCGTATAAACTTGTTCGAATTTTAGTAAATTATTCATTTTTAGTAAATAGATGCAAAATTATAAGATAGTTTTCAATTCACAAGCAGAAAGATATAATACCAAAAACGGTATTTTAGACTCGAAGCCTTGTACTAAAAGATAGTCAAAATGTGAATGATACAAAACCTTTTCTCCTTCAAGAAAGTAAAACATCTTCCAGATATTTACTTTGCCATTCGCTTAACTCTTAACAGATGTCTCAATTATTTCTCAATTACATTTTGTAAGGCACGTTGCTCAGAAGTTTACATAATTCTTCCATGGAGTGGGTACATTGCTACCTGTTGATAATGATATTTCATTGACTTTAACAAAGACGTCAACATTATCTCTGAATCCGTGACAACTGACAATCACACTTTGAGAATAATGATGGATGTGTATTTTTTTAAACTTTACGTGCATATTTTGTGTCTTTTCATGTGTTTTTCTCTACAAAGATGTGCCGCAATTACTCTTAAACAACAGAAAAAATACGATAATAGGCTATGGTATGTTTATGCCATAAACCATTTCTTTAAACAATAAACATTTACTACCCAAAACTAACAAACTTCTGCAACGAGTTGAGGACAGGATTCTTTTAGGAAAAATCATATGTCAAAATGCCATGGTCCACAACATGTTTTGAGTGTTGTATTGCGTTACAGGCCACCAGTCAAGCGCGCTGATTTTATAGATCCAGAGGAAGAATGGTGGCGGCATCTTGCAGAGCTCAAGAGAACTAATATCGACGTGTCAAGATCAAGTTCGCGCAAACGACGCGAGGTAGCAGATGCTTTCCATGAAAATATCATTAAAACAACTGAGGAGAAAACAAACTTGGAATCTCGTTCTAGGAAACCTGAACGTGGGGAAACCAAAATATCCCGATCATCTCTTATCCATTCTGCAGAAAAAGTACCACCACGAATTTGCGAGAATGCAGGTACATCGTATTTCTGTAAATCACTTTTACGAGGTTTTTTGGAGAAATTTAATAAAAAGTTGGGACAGTGCAAATCTTTGTAGTGAAAGTTATTAGTGATAAAAATATAATCCGTCACAGTCAGTGTGTACTTAATTAGTTTATAGAGTTGAACATTAACATTTGCACTGAGCACACCGTTGTGAAATAAGTACTCATACATGGTTGAAATTTAATTTTCTATGATTATATTAAACTTCCTAGTATTATCCGTCATTTACTCGTAATTACCACAATTCAAGCGCAGTGAAACAATTACGGGAGTTCAGGGAATTAAGTCTGTGAAAAGTTTTCGTAGCAAAATATGTATGAGATCACGCTTTTATTGATGAGAATTATACGGTATTTGATTGATGAGAATTATAATACTGATTTATTTAAAGATATTTCATGCAACATAACAATCAGGGAAATATAAAAAAGTTGTCGAAGATCTTGGAAATTTGAGACATTTAACATACAAGACATTCGTTAACATGGCTTCCTGACTCTTATACGAAGTCTCCAATATAGAAACTTCTTACCGGTGTACTTAGTGTCAAGTTCTGTATATTTCCATGAATTAATCAAATACGCTGCGTCATCTGTTCTAAAAATTTTAATGTGAGCGGTGTAACTGTGTTCAGTTGATTCGTCGTTGTAAACGTAATTAAGTAAAATACTCGTATTACTGTCATAGTTTTCCATATTTTATGTCAATGCTCATCATAGTGGAGGAATTATTATGTTTTCGTTGTAATGAAGAATCTCTCTCTCTAGTTGCAGCTTTGGTAACTGTATAATATAATAAATTAAACTTCCTCAGCGAACGACATGGAAAGGCATAATAATCCACCACGTTGAGAAGCACAGTGAAGATACCATTTGCTAGCTCAGAGAATACCACATCTGAAAATTCTATCTAACTTAATGAATAGGGTTGTTGAACGATCTATTAATTATTTCGTATATTGACATAATCGAGGATTTGAATATGATTTGTTCATCCCGCAGAAAAACAGCGTAGTAAAGCCATATCTGGAAATTAAAAAGAAAATGTCACTGAGTTGAAAAATAGGAAGTCAATTATCCATGTTGCCAGAGAGCATTTCACACTTCGGATAATATTCTTTCCAAATGAAAACAGATGAAAGTACCTGGCTGACTACGGCTTTCTGGACTGAACTAGCGCAAGTATCTGAGTATCAAATGACGAAGTCCAGAAAGTGTTTCGGTTTAGATCACGATTAAATCATATTACTCTGAATTGTACATATAAAATCTGTTAGAATTCAAAATGAGTGACAGTCTCCCTGTAATTGAAGGATGGACTCAGGAAGAGTTAAAGAAAGTAAGTTTTTTAACTAGAAGAAATGCGAACATTCATCTGAGAAAACAGAATCCTGCATTTATCAAGGGCAGCATATTAGTTTGTTTCCTTCAACAATATGCAGAGTATTCTTTTGCGGTACCGTATGTGTGAGAGTACTCCCATGAATTGCCCTCCGGAGTTGCAAGAATGTTGAGAAATAAATGGAAGCTAATTATCAGTTGTGTAAGTTGGTTTCCTACCGATAGGTACGTTGATCCTCTCATTATTCTTCGTCTTCCGCCTTCATTTCATAAAGCTGGAAATGTTAAACTACCTTCAAAAACCCTCTCACGCGGAGCATGCAGATTGGCACATCCAACGTTCTTACTGGAAATTAATTTTTTTTACTGGGAAAGACAGTGTATATATATTTTCATTTATTTAGATTCAGATTTCATTTCCATAAAATTGTACCATCTTTAATTAAGCTATCACATCAATGGAGCCTAAATAAGGGAGACAAACGAAAAAATTCAGAATCTCACTGTCTTATCGTGCAGAATTATCCTATCGTTCCTCATTCGTAAGTCATTGTCATAAATGAGGCAGTTTAACGAGAATATTTTCTGGGCAGGGACGGGATCGTCTTCTTAAATGTACAATATTTTTTTAGATTTTGTTTTCAAATACAAATTGAATTGAAATGGTCGTAAGAATATGTTCATAAACTTTCTCCCAGGTGACGCTATTCAATCTTTTGACTATGTTTTCTACGTTTTCATTACTTTACTAGCTGATTACCTGGCGTTGCCCGCTCTAATTAAGGGCTCTAATGACCTCGATGTTGACGAGCCCTAAAGCCCCACAAAATAAAAAAACAAAACGGAATCTATACTTGTAAGACCAACGAAACCATTCGCCAGGAGCCGCGCAGGTCGAATTTTCTCTTCCGAGGCCGGCTGCGCGGTTGCACTAATTCATAAAAACCCTTATAAAATTTTTCCAAATTGTACGATTAAGACATGTTTTTTTATCTTCATTAAATGCACAAAACAAAAAGGCTATTAAATTTGATGATGATTGGTTTTTTTCTTCCTAAATTATAATTTTAAATTGAAATATTATAATACTCCTATTTTAAATAACGTTTTTTAGATAAACCTTTGTAGATAGACATATGCCGTCGCGGACTTTTTGGTGGAACTCTTTGAGGCGACCAATATTGCCATTGATAGTTGCCATCTATCTCTAACCGTTTAGGCGGCGTAACTCTCGTTTTTCCCGATTTCATCGACGGTTATGGTCAGAATCATTTTCTTTCTTTTCACGCACTTTTTAAAATAAAAGTTAGCGTATGTTTATCCAGAACATCTTAACTATCTCCTTGCCATATTTCATCATGATAGTTTCAGTGGCTTAGTGGTGATCAAGTATCAAACACACAGACACACTGTTAGTATTGTTGTATTTGATGATGGGAAATGTGGCGTGCTATTGAAGCATATCTACATGGAGCGATAGGAGTTAGGAGTTGGGTGGTAGGTCATTGTTAGTAGGTGGGCCGGTTAGCTGGGGTTACCAACAACTTGGCCCACGTGGAGGGGTTAGTAGAAGTAGTTAGTAATAGTTGGAGTTATTGATACTAGAAGGGGATGGATAGAGGAAGAAAGGTTACCTTTTCAGTAGTCACAGCTATATGAACTGGTACATTCATGTGAAAAGCTACAAATTTTCTGACCCCCATCGCGAATCTATTTCCGAACCCGAGATGACTTGGTGAGGAGCGACAACACTACCACCTGCGCCACCACTGGAGCTCTTACGCATTTGCGCGTTACGCGTTTATATATTAGCACCGATTACGAAATCGTAAAATCGAAATAAACTTATAATTTATCTTATAAGAAAAATACTGAATAAATCTTGCATATACTACCTTCAAAAGTTCTCTCACGTGGAGCATGCAGATTGGCACATTCAACGTTCTTACTGGAAATTATTTTTTTTACTGGAAAAGACAAATCAGAAAAATTCTGTATATTGTACTGATTTTTTTAAAATATAAAACAACTATTAAAAATGAAATGCCTGAATAAAGAATCATCTTGATAGGATGAATCAAATAAATTTTATATTTTTTATTATTATAGAATAATTCTATTACACCTAATAGAATTAAACTATTTCTTTAAATATTAAAAATTTATGTGCATCCTACACTAAAGTGTAGACATTTTGAGAATGCATTTTACGATGTTTTCTTATAATATTTAATTATAATTTATTTCTTTTGACTTTTAATCAGAAAAATAAAAAAAAATTGAGAAAAATACCCTCAAATCTTTATTTTTCTGATTAAAAGTCAAAAGAAATATACCATTTCTGTAATGTAATTTAATAATAAAAATTATATGGTAATATTTTTGTATACTTTATATTTCGTTTTCAAAAAAAAATATTGCCATATCTCATTGCTCGTACTGCTCTCACGAAAGATGCCCACTGCTTTATGATCTCTTGTTTGTATGACAGAAATATTCGATTGTGCCCTCTATTATTTTCGAAAATTATTACACAGAATAGGTCAAAAATAAATCATGATATGAATACCGTCAAAATGCTTTTTTCTGACATTCGTATAACAGAAATAAACGGCGTAGTGCTTCTCTAGGTACAGAAGGAGGTGGAGGAGGTACGCCAGCTGCGTTGGGTGCAATTGGAATACCTGGTGGAACGCAGGGGCTTCCAGTGGGGCCGCCACAGACGCAGGCAAGGGTGAGCAATGGTGGAGGAAACCCTGGGTCTGATTCTTGCTGCTGCAACTGCCGCGGGGGATGCTCTTGCAGCACAGAGGCGTGTGCCTATGGTTCCTCCAGTGGTAACAAGTGTCCCAGTAGTTGCAATAACGCGGGTTCCCGTTGCTGTGGAGGCAATGGAGGGGCAGGAGTGCCCCCATCCGGCAGCTCGGGTATCGCCATGAGGCCGAACACCATCTTCTTGGTGGTGGGAGAGGCAGCCCCCATGAGCGTGGGTCACGAAACTCCCACACCGTGTGGTATGCCTGTCGGCCGGGCCCCCATCCCAGTGGACACTCCGGAGGGGCGCATGGCTGCTGGGCCCGTCTCAGGCACCGTGTTGCCCGCTTCATCGGCGACTTCCAACGTCGCGGCTTCCCTGTTCCCTATTGCCTTCAATGTGGCTGTCCCCTCGCGAGGATATGAGCCCCCTCAGGTAAGATTGGATAAATAATTTTTGAGGAGAGATGTTGACGGCTGTTTGAAAAAGGGAGGGACATCGTATATTGAGCTAATTACTAAATAATAGAGAGGTTTTAGGGGAATAATTGTGGGTTATCCGATTCGCTGGGCTACTCTCTACAAACTACTACTTCGAAACTATAAATTGTTCACCCATAATCGAAATTCTGAGTGAAGTAAATAGATTGCCCCGTGAAGACTCGTCTTCACACATTGTGTAAACCGCTTTGTACTACAAGAAAGCACTTGTTTCTCATAACTGCTTTAGATACATTATAAATCTAGAGATTAGCACGAAGAAAACAAATGCAAACACGACCTGAATGGGACTTCTCTAGGACCTCAAAAGAATGCCATCATATTTCTCTAACTTAGAAAATGCAATCCAAAAGAAGTGATCGTTACAGTTGTACACAGTATCTCATTTAATTTGAATAAATCACATCTCGCGTATCAAAATAATAAATTTAACATCTTTATTAAATCCGATTTAAATAAAATTCGTAAGAATTAAAATATAAAATTACATTACCCCTATATTATTAATTTATTACGAAGGGAGTATATCCACACCTCTTCGTCCAATATTTCTCTGAGTGATAGAAAAATATAAATTCTGTAGGAGTAATTCGTCTGCAGTGGCACATTCTTTCACTTAAGTTAATATTCTTTGCCTGTTTGGTGTTCACAAATTTTTCCCTACACTTAGCTTTTGAGAAATAATTGTAACATGAAATAATACATATTTGAATCATAAACATTCTTACTTCCTTGCTTGAATTCCTTAAAAAGTAAGTTTTTTTCGCAATATAAATTATTTTTATTCTTATTAATATCCTACCGATTATTCTGTGAATGTCTAGGTCGCTCAATCATCATAAAAAAAAACTTCACTATATTCATTGGTGCTCAATGATAAATTTATTCCTGCATCAGAAGAAGCTTTTCTGTAATGATTTTTTAAAATCCTGGTCATCTTTTCGATGGCTCTATACTTTCTCTGAGGACATTAATATGTTTGTAAATCTTGCCAACAGGCTTTGGGAATGCAGGAGGGTTTGCAGAATGCGGGAACAGGGGAATCCGCTTCATCTCGACACAAAGTACTTGCAACCCCAGCCACCTCTGTTCCTTCTGGGGAAAGGGGAAAAGACTTCGTCATTGCAGCAACTTAACAAAAAACGTTTTATCTTAAATTACTTGTTCCATAATTTTTTATTTATTGAATATTAATCAGCAGAATAAATATACAATTCAGGGAACTTAAAAGTCAATCATCCATGAGAGTCGAGGATAAATCCCGTGCATCAAATACTCCTCACTTGTTAATTGATATCATAACTGTTCAAGGAAAAGAGGTGAGTAGATAGAAAAAATGTTTTACACACAAATATGTACTCATGTAAAATTCAGATACGTGTCAAGAAATACATTTTACTCATTCTTTCTATGAAATGTATAGGAAAAACTCATATGAAATTTACAGGAGTTTCTGCATTTGAATCCTATAATGCAAAAGAAATAATTACGCTCACTTTGATGTTCATTGATTGATATTGTACTAATAATAAAAATTTCATCTTCTTGCTCTTAAAATATAGAAATTTGATATTAAAAAACTATTAAAAATTATTTAAATGTATAATATGAATTACTTATATACATAACATAGTATATAAATAATAAATAAACTTTCTTGCCAAAAAAGCAGTTACAAACTGCGTATGAGCACGTGAGGACTATAAACTAATTTACTCTCCGGAAGCAAGCAAGGGACCATCCCATCAATTCCGACCAAGGGCTCTAAGGCAAAGGCGGATTTAACATTTCAAGATACTCCTAACCATTAAAAAAATAGTTCGACACGTGTTATAGTATTAACAAATACCAACAAATTGGCAGAGCGCGGTTGACACACTCGGACAATGAATATTATTCCTATTGCGCGTATTGTGTTCGTGAACAAAACTGTTTTGTATGAAACAAGGGTGGTACTTCAGTAATTCGTTCTTAACAAACACGACAGTTTCATAAATATACATGCCGGGAAGTGTTAAAATATTTAATTTCTAGAATAAATGTTTACAAGAGATTAGGGGGTTAGATTTACAAATTATCCGAACAATCCTCTTCTGAATTCTGAAAGTTTGAACGCTCTGTCCGGAACTGCCCCAGAAGATAACGCCGTATCGTAAATGGGAGTAAACATTTGCAAAATATACGCAACGGGAAATATGTGGACTAACTACGTTAACTAAGATTCGGAATGCGTAACACAATTTACTTAATTGGGAATTAAGATTGTCAACGTGACAATTCCATTTGAGATTGTCTTGAATATGAAGACCTAAAAACTTTGTATTAGTAATAGTTTTTAATTGTGTTCCGTTTAACGGAAGAGAAACCTGAGGTAAAGATTTTGTGATACTATTGTGAAATGACATAGACACTGTTTTTCAGTGTTTACAATGAGACGATTTGCATGGAACCAAGTCGAGAGGTTAGACAAAATGTTTTGAGCGTTGGCATGTTTGCATAGTAAATTGGTATCATCGGCAAAAACAACCATTTTACAATCTGATGTGGATGATGACATGTCGTTCACATACAACAAAAATAGTATACGGCCGAGAATTGAACCTCGGGGAACTCCGCGAGTTAGTAGCTTTGTTTCTGAAAGGCAATGCTGAAGTACTTTATTTTTGGTATATGATATTTCTACCTGTTGATATCTATCTTTTCAATAGGAAGTCAGCCACTGTTGCCAAGTCCACGAATGCCAAAAGATTGTAATTTTTAAAGCAGAATTTCGTGATCAATGATATCGAATGCTTTAGATAAATCAAGAAAAACATCCTAAGGATTTTCTCCATTGTCAAGAGAAGTGGTAACATCGTTTAAGAAAGAAAATATGGCGGTGGTTGTGGAAAAGAATATCCGAAATCCGTGTTGATCGTCAGAGAAAATTTTTTTTGATATAAAATCTAGAAGACGTTTATAGAACAATCTTTCTAAGATTTTTGAGAAAGTGGGTAGTAGAGAAATTGGTCGATAATTACCAACATTGTGTTTGTTTCCTTTCTTGTATAAAGGTTTCACTTTAGCTCCCTTAAATATGTTAGGAAACACCCCTTTCGATAAAGAACTATTAAATATATCTATGAGTGGATTTAATATAACGTGGGACGAAAATTTAACAATAAATTCGGGAATATCACATATGTCTGTTGAAATGTATGTATATGTATGTATGTTTTTTAATGAACTGATGATTTTCACGATTTCACTGGCGTTAGTATCGGAAGTGAACATAGAATGGGGCACGTGGGTGGATGTATTTGGACGACATTGATTTGAGATTTTGAATTAGTTATTTTACCTATTTCTGAGAAATAAGAATTGGACAAATTTGTGTTGGACAAATTTGTGATGTCAAATGGATACGATTTTGCCATCGTTATGTAGGGAAATGGTTTCCTCGCGATTTTCAGGTAACGTGTAATTTTTGACAATATTCCACATGGTTTTGGTCCGGTTGTTCGATTTTATTATCTGCCTGTCATTTTCCATAACTTTAGATGCATAGACTACTTTTCGGAGATTAGTCTTATATTTATAGAAATAATCATGGAATTCGGGTGGTTGGTTATATAGTTTTGAAAGATAATATAAACGACTTTGTTTTTGGAAGAAATTCTTTTCCCCTGGGTGATCCATCTATTGTATTCCTTTGTGGTAATTAATTTGCGTTTGATTGGAAAGCTAAAGTTGTAATGTTTTAGGAATGTTGAAATAAATACATTGCCAAATACGTCGGTGTTTTGGCAATTGTAAACATCTTTCCAAGTTTACTCACGCAAGGAATTTGTTAATATGGCTAAATTCGTGTCGTTAAAATGTTACTTGTAAATTATTTTAAGTGGTTTCAGTTTATCTTTATATAAATTACTTATATACATAACATAAATTATTTATATGAATATATTAAAAATAAAAAATTATTCAACCATTTTCTATGTGTAAATAAACATAATGTAATATTTAACATAGGAACGTTGGTACAATTTGATATTAATTTTACTTTTCATGTTTTTTCATTTCTTACATTTCCAATTACAACAGAGGAACTATCCTGCCAAGAAAGGAACTTTCCCGCCAACAGAGGAACAAAAACCTAAAAGTAACGAATTATCCGATTTAGGAAGAAGTCGTGTTGTGTCGTGAGGTAAACAAAAGAATATCTTACTAAACTAAACAGAATTATCTTTTGCAATGATTTCTTTTTTTGTGGGGCTTTAGGGCTCGTCAATATCGAGGTCATTAGAGCCCATGCAGATGGGGGAAAATGCAGTTTCGCACCATAGAGAAGAGCCGTAGTGACTCTTCCCCATGTGTGGGACTCGCCGAATATTTCGACCATATCCACTAAAAAACCCTCCTGAATTCATCAAATATCTAAATACAAAGATGAAAGAAAAGAAAACAATATACAAACACATTATATCACAAAAGGAAAACAATTTCTAAATATTAAATTTTCTAATTACAGAAACAAAGGATGAAAGGAAAGAAGACAGAAAAGATGAAAAAGGAATGCAAATTTTAAACANGAACTTGTGGGAGGAGCCCCGATCTACTCATAAAATTCAATAGTTTATTAACATTAACCGTTTCATTTCCGAGAATTGTTGGTAAATCTGCAGCCAAACCAATTTGTCTCCGTAATAACGAGTATCTTCCGCAATCAGTTAGGTGACGCACTGTCAGAGAACAGCTACACTCCTCACAAACAGGTTCATCATCAAGTAGNGTAAGAGATACCTATGAGTGAGAGGACAATGTCCTATGCGCAGGCGGGTCAGCAAGACCTCGTCGCGCCGGGCTGGCCTACAGGAACTGCTCCATGACTTAACACATGATTTGATAAGTCGGAGCTTATTCCTTTCAACAGCTAACCACTCATTGTTCCATTCACTCAGAATCCTTATCTTGATGGAATTTAGGAGATCTCGTTTTGGAATCGTGAAGAAATCCACGCGAGTCTTAAGGCATGCCGACTTTGCGGAAACGTCTGCTTCCTCGTTTCCTCTGATACCCACGTGCCCCGGAATCCAGCAAAACATTATGTTCTTTCCATCACCTTGCAGTGAGAGAAGCACTTCCTGGATGTTCTGGATCAGTTTATCAGCTGGATACATGTCCTGGATTGCTTGAAGGGCACTCAGCGAATCAGAACAAATCAGGAAATGTGATCCGCCGGAGCACTTTGTTGATCGCAATGCTCTTAATATGGCGTAGCACTCAGCAGTGTACACNCCTAGACGGTAGCCACTGGTCTCACGGGGAAATACCACGGAGCAGCCGACACCATCAGCCTGCTTCGACCCGTCGGTAAACACAGGGATACGGACTCTGTGTTTGTCGAGGATTAGGTGAAAGTATACCCTCAACATCGGAGCTGGAGTGTTCTTCTTGTCATGATGGAGAAGATCGAAAATAATCTTACTTACTTACTAAAACTAATAAGACTTACTAAAACCTTGCTGCAAGACATTAGGTGTGCGTATATTTAAGGTTTCCAAAATTTGTTTGGAGCGATATCCAAAAGGTTTGGTTGCTCTCAGTCTGTTGTTGTAGAAACGGATGGAAGAAGAGGAAGGATGAAAAACCGCGTTGTGCACCAGATTGTGTGTCGTAGCATGAGGAGTTGCTGCCGGAGGTAAAGAGATTGTTCGCCACTCTTGGCATGCAAACTCGGAATGGGACTAGTGCGGTATGCTCCCGTAACTAGTCGAATTCCTGCATGGTGGACACTATCCAACTTCTTTAAATAGCTTGTACGAGCAGAGCTATATACAAC
>NNCF01132316.1:104214-129852 GCA_002313205.1 Laupala kohalensis | reverse complement strand
GGATAAGCGTTGCTTCCTTCCACGAATTAGGGAATACTCCCTCGGACCAAGAAAGATTAAAGATATCCAGAAGGTATTCTTTCGACTCGAGACTGAGTTGTCTCAGCAATTCATAATGAATTAAATCAGTGCCAGGAGCAGTGTCGTGGACAGTCGCTAGAGCTGACTCAAGTTCCCACACAGAGAAGGAAGGGTTGTAGGGTTCTCAGTTGGTGGAACGAAAGTCAAAAGATGTGCTCTTTGCTGTTTCCCTTTTTCTCACGAAATCAGGATCGCAGTTTGCTGTAGATGTTAGGTCAGAAAAGTATTTAGCCATCACTGTTGCCATTTCTCTGTTGTTGGTGAGAACCCGACCCTGATAATTGAGTCCAGATATTGGGACTCGAGAATACCTTCCAGATATCTTTCGGATTGACTCCCAAACTTTAGTGGACGATGTTCTCTTAATGGTGCTTAGAAACTCTTTCCAGGAAGTGGATCTGGATTCTTTGATAGTTCTGCACGTTTTTGCTCTAGCAATCCGATATGCGGCGAGGTTTTCCGGAGATGGACTAGCCTTAAATTTCCGCAATGCTCTTCCCCTTGCCAGAATGGCGGACCGACATGCGTCGTTCTACCAGGGGACATGAGGTCTTCGCGGAAAAATAGATGTTTTCGGAATGGATTTTTCAGCGGCGTGATGAATCACCTGGGTCAGATGGTCGACCCTCTCTTAGACACTACCCATTTTTCTGAAGACAGACAGAGTGTCCAATTTGCCTTTCTGAGAATCCATTTCCGTGGCTTGCATTCGGGAACAGTCGCACGTTCCTGCAACGACAACCAGATAGGATGATGGTCGCTACCATGCAGATTATCTTCTACCTTCCAGTGAAAGATATCAGCAACGTCAGGAGAGCAAAATGACAGGTCTATAGCAGTCCATGACCCCGTGGCAAACGCAAAGTGGGCCATCTCCCCGGTGTTCAGTAGACATAAATCTTCCCGCTCAAAGAGACAATTCAGCAGTCGGCCCCTGGGGTAATCGCTCGACGAGTCCCACAGTACACTGTGGGCGTTGAAATCTCCGAGGAGGAGGAATGGTCGAGGGAGCTGGTGAATTAAATCCCTGAGGGAAGTCTCCGAGAAATCTCGTGTCGGAGGAAGATAGATTGAACACAGGATCATGGCTGGCACGCTCTGAACTTTGACTGCTATAGCCTGAATTTGAGTTTGTAGGAGAACAGGTGAGCAGAGGATTGTGTTTCTAACAAACACGGCAACTCCACCTCTTGCTCGATCTCCCGTGGTGTCGTCATATCTGAAGCTGCTGTATCCTCGCAGAGAGGGTGAGTGTTCTGGTAAAAGGTGTGTCTCTTGCAGGCAAATGCAAATCGGATTACGACGCGCTAAGAGTTGTAACTCTTCACGTTGAGTTCTATAGCCATTAAGGTTCCACTGAAGTATGGAAGCCATTCATTTTTGGAGACTCCTGGGTCAGGTTCGTGAATGTGCAGTTCCGCGTCACCGTCGGACAATGCACATTCAGACTCGGAGGAAGGAAGTATAGAGACGTTTTTCTTTCGCCTCTGGGACTTCTTTGATGTTGATGTTTTTAAAAATTGTGAGATGTTCAGGGGTTTATCCTTAGAACTCTGCTTTATCTTAGTCTGTGTCTTCATTGGTACATTTTTAGGTTTTACACTACTTGATGGTTTCTTAGTAGTAGATGGACGCGGTGTTGGAGTAGTCTTTGGTTTAGGTGGAACGGCTGAAACATCTTTCTTTCCGCATTTGCACTGACATGTGCACGACGATGTCGTGGACACCTCAGTGAAATCGGCTTGTACAGATGCAGTCTTCATAACTTTTGGAGTCTTGACTGCGGTGGAGTAACTGGTAGAAAATACAGGGTGTAAAGCCCTGGATTTCTTCCGCGCTTCACCGTACGGGATCTTCTCCGTAGTCTTGATCTCCTGGACTTTCTTTTCTTCGAGAAAGGTGACACACTCCCTGCTCCACACCGGGTGGCTGTCTGTGCAATTAATGCACTTTGCAGGCCCCGAGCATGAGACGCCGGGTTCGTGTGCCTCCTTTCCGCACTTCTCGCAGGTTTCACGTCCCTTACACGATGTTGTCGTGTGTCCAAACCTCCGACACTTATAACAGCTCAGGGGATTTGGGATAAAGGGACGAACAGGAAGGTTAAGCCATCCAGCTTTAATATCCTTTGGTAGTTGGGAACAGTCAAAAGTCAAGACGAAGGAACTGGTCTTCTGTAGAACACCATTAACCTTCCTCATGATCTGACTGACCTCAACTACGTGGTCAGCCTCCCATTCTACAACAAGTTCTTCAGTTGTCATGTCCATAATGTCCCTGCAACTTACGACCCCCTTGCTGCGATTAAGCGCAGCATGGAGTTCGCACTTTACAGGAAACTCTCCCAACTTACTACATTCAAGTAGTTGTAATGCCTGCTTGCTCGATTGTGTTTCAAGCAGCATCGTTCCGTTTCTTAATCTTCTGACACTCTTCAATGTACCAACGAGACCTTCAACACCTTTGTAAATATAGAACGGGGATACTTTTTCAAGTGTCCCGTCTATACGTGTCATAACGACAAAAACATTCTCGTAAGGAATGCTCTTTAACTTTTCCTTTTTGGATTCTGAAGCAGGAGCGCTGGCAACCCTCGGCCGCTTCGAAGACCCTGAGGCGTGATACTTACCCTGCGGCTCTCCCACTCCGCAAGGCAGGGAAAAACAGGAATCATTCATTTTGTCCCACGAGTGCGGAGGAAATAAATGTCCGGTGACGTGGAGCCCCCGCATCACGCCACTAAGCCTTGCTCAACTGAGGTGCGGCAGTTGCCCCAGAGGTTGTCCGCTAGCGAGTGTTTGTTTTCAACACCCATTCACCTCATCAGCGCGTAACACACCTTGAGGTTGAGGGGATTTTTATAGAGGTTTAATCCTTCCTCGCGACCCGGCCAATGAAGGCAAGATCTCCGCCCTTCGAAACATGCAACTTTCCACCATCGCGCCAATGGTGGACGCTGAAGCATGCCCAAAGCTTACGGTGTCCGAGGACTAGTGGCGCAGTACCAGTCCCCAGCTCGGGGTCGTGGATTTGCCAAGCTCATACTCAGTGGAAACTGAGCCCCCTGCGGGGAAAAGAAAGAGAAGGAGAAGAAGAGGAAAATGAAAGATACCCTAGCTCTAATAGCGTCGGAATCGAAAAGAACAAGGGGTGACCAAGGGAGGTCAGGAAAGATAAAGGAAGGAGTCTGGCACAAGTAAGTTGAAGTAATGCCAGACTCAGCTCGGGGCCCCGTGTTCGCCAAACACGTACTTACTAGATGTAAGCCCCATGGGGGTTTTGCAATGAGCAATGGAAACATATTCCCCTTAATCAACAACTGGTTAATACTATAGTTCAAAAAACTATTTTATTGATTAATATAGAATTATACCAGTGGCGGCTACGGTCGACACGAAGAATCTGCTGCGCGGGAAGGGGTTGAACCGAGAGTCTGGGGGGCCCACCGTGGTAAAAAAAAATGAAATAAAAGATAAAAATATCACAAGTTTCTCAACTTGATATAAAATGAAAAACAATTTAATCAATGTCGTAAATTAATTTCTTCAACATAAATGAGTGGAGACGAATTTTCATAACCAGATTTATATTGGATATATGATTCAATTTCAATAAGGTATACATAATTTATACAATTTGTTGTGACTAATATATTTGTAAGTCAGTCAGGAAATCAAGTTTAGTTAGTACGCATAGATTATATTTAAAGGCATCGGAAATATCAACGTAGGAATTCTAAGAATTCTCGTTTGTATATAGGCACTCGAGGCCATCTGACGTATGAACTCGAATAAATCAGTTATTGTTGAGTAGTGTTGAGACCGGAACCACAGATGAGTACATCCAGATCCCCCTCTCCCATGTTAACGGTTTGTCACGAGTTTCAGCGATCCTGCAACCGACTGTCCCAACTACTCAGTTCAACAAGCGGCCGTCAGGCGCGTGGAGGTTCCCGGTCTACTCCCCCTCCTCCTCAACCATACCAACAACAACCCCATCCGTACTCCCTCCTATCCCTCGCTTCTACAGCAACCTCCCTTCATATATTTAATTGAAAATCTTTCCCCTGCTAACGTTAACATTGGTCAATTGACATAATGTATAACTCAAATATTTACTACACATTAGAAACAGACATGGCTGGCAGGAAATCTATACAAAGAAAATACATAATAGCTAAAATGCAGTTTATTCATAATAAATTTTAAATTAAGAATACATGACATGTGTGAATGGTCATATCAATGGAAATACAATCCTATGTACAAAATACTTGCAAAAAGAAACTCATTTATGAACATCCACAAACACCGGACCAATAATTAATAAATAAATATTTGAGTTGGATAAAGCGAAGGCCACATGAGAAACAAATAAAGCAAATCCATAAATGTGATTCAATTTTATCAAACTTGTGGGGAAATGTGAAATAAGTTGTACCTCCTCATCTGGCTGTGTAGAAAGCAGTCAATGAAACAATAGATTTATTTTAGAGGTACATAAAGCTATAGTAGTGAATAAATCCCTCTGCTTCTTACACAGGGCAAAACATTTTGAATAAATCTTATCAAGTATACATGATGTTGAAGCAATTGACAAAAAGTTAATGAAGATTGACTATCATTCAGTTGAAACATAATTCCAAAACTAAAAATATATTTCTGCCATCTTATTGATATCAAATAATTAAATGTAAAGGAAGACCCAGTTCTTCCTCCCTGAAAATAGTCTAGAAGTCTTTCATGGCAGGATGTCTATTAAAGGTAGTAACAAAATGAAAATCAGCCAGTATCACCACTCCAAAAGCAACAGATATATCAGAAAGATGAACCATTAACAACAATCCACCAAGAAACCATCTCAGAAGATTTTCCCGCATTAAGTTTTATTATCAATCCTTCTAATAAATGAGTAAGGTTTGTCCATCGAAGAAGTACAGCTTTCACTTGAGAATTTCATTTAAAAATGCCCATGTTGATTTTTAACTACATTTTGTAGTAAAACTCTTAGTACTTCAAAACGATAATAACATTACCTTTGATTTATCTGGCTCGTGTATTAAAATGAAACTACCAAGTTACCAAGATAAGATTAATCACCACTGTTTAAGTATTAAATATATACATAAAATATACAATGTCATCCAAATATTTTAATGTTTTATTATTTGTCCTTTTTTTTTAAGTATAAAAGTAGCTTAATGGAAAATCTAACTCGTCGATATACTATCGCTACATCTCTCATTTGAACTAAGGTATGTAAAATTCTTCACTTTTATACAAACACAATCCATGTCGATAGTTTAGTATTTAACATTAACATTTACCAAAAATAAAACTTATCACAGGTAAAAATAGTACTTAAAAAGAGAACTTTTTATGAACATCCATTTTTCTCCAATTATTCTTAACTAACAGACACAAGTACGGTATCAATACAAATGAATGATTCACACAGAAACAGAATTATAATCTTACATTTTAACTAGGTACCACTTCTTTTAACTTTTGTTTTAAAATGCAAATTTAATTGTGTTCAGTTAATGAACTTCCTCCTAAGTAACCCTGATCACTCCTCAAACATTGTTACAGTCTAGTATATTATTAAAATTATTATGTTTATTTACCCAAAAGATATTGATGTAAATCAATGATGTCACTGGTCAGGTGTTCCATGAGCCTCTAAAAGGTTGTTTCTTCTTTTTTCTTCGCTCGTAGACTTCTATTTTTTACTTGTGCTCACATTTTGAATGAGCAGCTTCAGGTCATCATCACAACACCTGGAAAACATTACAAGAATGCACTATCAGTCAGCATACATATATTTATACATGTGTTCAGTGAAGATAATTATTGTGAAAATCATTTCAAACATGGCGACTTAATTCACCTATCATCACTGAAATAAGTGGATTACAAATTAATGCAAGAAAGATAATTTGACCTACCGTGGAAGTCCTTGGTAGAAAAATTCACAGAATACTCTCTTCAATGAAAAGTCATCTGAACAATCTGACCGATAATCTAATTCACTTTTTGTAACCTAAAAGATAATGTAACATATCTTAATGTACAAAAACTGAGAATTTGACCAAGTTATCAACGTCTACCCACATATTAAGCATCAATTACATAACACGTGAAATTAGTGATATACTTAATAGATATTATTACTAACCCATTTTCGAACGCAAAAGCATTTAACGTCCGGATCGCCGCCAGTACTGTTGTACAGTCAAGAGGTGTTGTTAATAGGACATTCTGATATTACCTACAGAACTAACACCACAGCTTTCGTTTGCCACATAGAAAACACCAAAAATACAAGCCACAAACAGATTTATGTTACGTAGCAAATTACATTTTTCTTAATGTGTTGTGTTTTGTGATAAGTTTGGAGCTTTATTACTGTTAATAAGTGTGTTGAGTTTATCGTATTTTCTCAATAATGGCTGATAAAAGACATCATTTGAGTGACGCGCGAAAAAAACGCAACAACAAAGAGCTAAAAAAAACTGGTAAGCTCCCAAAAATTGACACACTTTACAGGACCATCAGACTTCAATGTCCCGAGCACATCAGGGTACATTATCGGTACAGACACAGAAAAGGATGACTGGGTGCGTGGGTAAAGCTCGTTTCACACGATACATTTTGTGCTGCATAATTGCATGCAAAGTACTATGCAGACAGCTGTCCAGTCTCGAACGACAGAAAATGACGACATTGCTGCCTACGCTGCAGTCAGTGATGATAGGGAAATTGCACATGTTCTATTTTTCGTCCAGTTTTGCAAGCAAAGTTGGAATGTCAACCAATGGAAACCTTGAGTCTCGTCCCATGACAGTGACAGCTTCGTTGGCCCACCGTTCGAAATAGGACTAGCACTGTTGAATTATCGTTACAATAAACTAAATACAATTTATTTGAAACAATTACTATTGGAAATTAGCACACCGACGATGAAAGCAGATTTCCTAATTAATAAGCTTTCTTTATGAAATGTATTTATTTATTATGATAATCTTTATTAAAAGGAACTTAATTTACAAAATAATTCAGAACTTAATTCAGAAATGCAACAAAGTGTTATCAGTTAATATATTTGATTTATAATAGATTGCAAAACCAAACCTTGTGTTAATTGTTTTCTATTATTTGCTGTGACAAATTATACATTATTTTAAATGATGCAGCTGATCAACCTTAAGGTTAGAGCAACAATCATTAAAACAAACTATTGGCGAAAAGAAGTAATCGATAAATGAAATCACTTTAAAGAAAAATATCACAAATACATATTATTTGACATTTTAGGTTATATTACAGCTCATTAAGCAAGATACTTCGAACACTCCAGTATTTGCCACGATCTAATAACACCAAACAACATGACATACAATGTTGTCATTACATCCATTTGTTAGCATTATTCTTTTAGTTAGCTTATCAGCGCTAATTGCTAAATCTCTTCGATGAACAATCTCTGCGATAACCACGACCATTTTCCTGTATTGTCAATACACGCGCATCAGAACAACAAAACTGTCGAGGTAAAACGCATCGTGTGAAGCCAGTACAGCAGAGCAAGCATCTCAGCTGTTAAAGGACATCGGAAGCAAAAAAGTATGCTATAATGGACTGCAAAATGAATCGTGTGAAGCGAGCTTAAGGTGGGACTAGAACTCCAAGTTAGTCAAATAACTGAGATGTATAAATGTTTTCTTTATTTTATTGTAATTGTTTTAAACACAACAATATGAATAATAATGATTAAAAAACATGATTTAATTTATATCTATCAGTTTATAATGTAGTACAAACAATATTGAGGAACTCGTTTGAAATGCATAAGAGCATGTACAAACATGGCGGCCAATCACAACGATTTCGTGATTTATCTCACCTCACAAAAAGTTAAATATCTTTCTCAAATGTCCGGTGACCTATAGATAGAAGTGATGTAAAAATATTGCGGAAAATTTACTGCTATTCAAAGTAAACTTCCATGATTTTCGTGATTTAAAAGTTGGTCTTATTTTGTAAATAAGTCTCCATGAGACGCAATGATTTCTTTAAAGTGATTTCACCATCAATTATAATTGCAATTATTTAATTTAAATGGTCGATAAGGTATGTTTTTCAAGTTGAAATCACAATAAGTACTTGTTACTCTGTTTATTTACGCTGATTTAAGATATTTTAATGATTTACGGTAGTACCACCCACGTTAGTACCACCTCGTGGCTCTAATATTCATATCTACTACGTGATAAAGAGTCGACTAGAATCAGACTCGTTTCTGAGGAAACTAAAGTAAAGATTTTAGCCGGAGAACCAAGTCGTCGTCCTGGTCCCTTCCCTAAAGATAAAGTATCTAAAGGATCATTTAGTTTTGAATTCTTTAGATACACAACTTTATCTGGTCAAAAGGTGGACAGTTATTGGCTACGTTATACCCCGAAATTAGATGTCGTTTAATGTGAACCTTGTTGGCAGTGAATGCTCTGAATCAAAGGCAAAGGTAGTGGCGTAAGGGATTGGCAGAGGCTTAGTAAAAAAAGAAATAGAAAAAGCATGAACGTAGCAAATCTCATTTAATGGAAGGAAATTTCCATTCGCACTATTGATGTAGTAAGAACATAAGCAATTTGTTTGCGATGCCATTTCGAGGTCATCTTGAAAATATACAATCAATTGGTCCTGAGTGTGGAAACTTTTTAAATATTATGAATTTGTTTGTCCGGGACAAACCGCGTCTTAGTGGATAAAACTACCAACGTTTCTGTCATCATGCTGTGGCCTTCTCCAGGGCAATCTCAGTCGTACAGACCTATGTCGCTGTAGTACTACGCGAGGTCGAACGAGTCACGCGTCGTTATATACGTTCGGTTGGGGGGCATCATCCTGATTGGCCGAGAGCGGAGACCAATCAGCGTGGGGTGGAGAGGGATCGGGTGGGGCGGGTGTGAGGTCATTCTGCTCTTGGCACCCGAGCGCGGTGGAGCGCTCAGGGGAAGGGGGGTTAATGCCCAACTCCAAGCGTTACTCAGGATCAAGCCATGATCAACATTAAGATTGTTCGGTGTTCTGGCGATCTCTATGGCTTCTTTGATCCGTCTGGGCCACCAACGATCCTCCTTAGTAATAAAAATTAACGTCATGTCTTGCTTCGATTGCATGGAGGGCCACGGCTGATTTGGTTACCCTACCGTACTAAAATGTCTAATGTGTTCCCTCATTCTCTCTTCCTCAGTTCGTCCGGTTTCCCCAATATATTCGCGACCGCAACTACAAGGTATGGAATAAACACCAGCCGACGCCAGAGGGCGTAACTTGTCTTTAACTTTGACAAGTGATTTTCCCAACTTTTAAGGGGCGCTGTAGACAGGTCTTATGTCATGTTTCTTGAGAATTTTACCAACCTTGTCAGTTACTCCTTCAACATATGGGAGTAAGGCGGTTTTAGAGAACACACTATTTCCTACATCATCCGTACGTACATTATGGATAGGGTTAAGGGCATTGTTTATGACTTTGTTGTTGTAGCCATTACTGCGGAAAGTATCACTCAAAAGTCTCAATTCCTGGTCTAATCTCTCTTTGTCACACACTTTCCTTGCTCGGGTGACTGTTTTTAACACACCACGTTTGATTGCTGGATGATGGTGTGACTCAGCATTTATGCAACAGTTGATGTGAGTTGGCTTGCGGTACACGCTATGTGCAAGAGAGTCATTATTCTTCCTTTTTACGAGCACATCTAAGAACGGTCACTATCCATCGGATTCAGTTTCCATAGTAAATTTGATGTTAGTATGTGCTTGGTTGATGTACACCAAGAACCTGTCGAGTGTCGAGGCATTCACGTCCATGACGCCAGATGTCGAAAGTGTCATCCACGTATCGCAACCAATTTTAATAAAGCATTCTCGAACACCTCATTTTCGAGCGCTCTCATAAAGATGTTAGCAATTACAGGAGAAAGGGGTAAACCCATTGCAGCTCCTTCAATTTGGGAGTAAAATTAACCATCAAACTGGAAAAAAGTGGAGTTGAGGCAAAATTCAGTTAGTTTGGCCCACTCCAACGGTAAACCTCGCTGTCCGGGCTGTTGTTCTATGACGTTCAGTGTTTCACGGATCGGAACCTTCGTGAAAAGTGAAATAACATCGAAACTCACCATGAGTTCCTCGTCACTTAAGAGATATCTCACTCAGAACATCTACAAAGTGCTCAGAATTTTTTATGGTTGACAAGATGGTATCAGTCCGTGGTAATAGTTGTGTCGCTAGAAAACGGGCGAGAGGTTGAGTTGGTGCGTTGTTGGCTACTATGTGTTACAGGGGGACACCAGATTTGTGCACCTTGGGGAGACCGTATGGTCTAGGCATGGCATTGTTACCTCGTTTAATGTCTGTTTAATCTCATCAGGTATGGAAGAAGTATTGCTGACGAGTGCATTGACCTCAATCCTCATCTTCCTTAAAGGGTTTGTACTTACCGGAGAGTACGGCCCGTCACTCAGGAGTTCATCCACCTTGCTGATGTACTCACGTTTCATAACGACAGTGGAGTTACCTTTATCATCAGGCACGATAACTAAATCATCTTGTTCCCTAAGAGATAATAACGCAATTCTTTCCTCTTTACTAATATTACTTTTCGGTGGTTTAGCTCGAGGTACCACCCTGTAAGTTTCTCTTCTGATTTCCTCCGCAATGTTAGGTGTCTGTTTTGACCTAATGGCGAAATTTAATACTTTTTCGAGCAAGGACAAAGTTCCTTAAATATTAACCACATTGTTCACATGTTGGGATAAAGCATTAGAACTGCTCTGTTTCTTAGATAATATCTCAAATTTGTTAATTTGCTGAGATCTAATTTTCTCAGTGGACCACATGGCATAGCTGGCGGCACCCTTCCCCCCTGAGCGCTCCACCGCGCTCGGGCGCCAAGCGCAGAGTGACCCCACACCCGCTACACCCCGCGCTGAGTGGCTCCGCGCTCGGCCAATCAGGATGATGGCCCCAACCAAACATATATAACGACGCGTGACTCGTTCGATTTCGCCAAGTACGACAGCGACGTCGCTGTCATACTCTGCGGCTTAGGTCTGTACGACTCTGACATTGCCCTGATGATGGCCGAAACGTTAGTAGTTTCATCTACTAAGACACGGTTTGTCCCGGACAAACAAGTTCATACTGACTAAGGCCGCGGAAGCCTACATTTATATTTTTAAATATTGTTGATCTACTTACCCAATATAACTCTTTGCTTAGAGCTTACGTTGCTGACGTCAAAAGTGGAAATAAGTATTTACATCACGAGGCACAAAATGAGATTATTAGATTCCTTCTGTACTCAAACCTAATTATCTATGCAGATAAATGAGTCGTTTTTGGGTTTCACCAAAATCAATGATCAATCCAGTGAAGGGTTTGAGAATACAATTTTAAAATATCTGAAAGACACTGGAATAGATATTCAGAAATGTCGTGGGCAAGGGTACAATGGCGTGTCAACGATGAGCGGACAGTACAGTGGTCTGCGAACGAGAATTAAAAATGTAGTTCCAACAGCTATGTACATTGTGCGGCACACAAGCTGAATGTAGTGCTGAATGACTCAGTCTCTAGCATTACTGAAGTAAGTAAGTAAGTAAATAAGTAAGTTTTGTGACATATTTAAGCAAACATGTTTTCTTCAGCGTAAGTCTACCTCGTTGGCAAACTCTCAGTAAAATCCTTGAAGAGAATCATCAAAGAAAAGAATAAAACTAAAAAAAGGTGTTCCCTACAAGGTGTGTTTTTAGATTGAATTGTACTTATGTACTTCTATTATGTACCTACCGACATTGTTGATACAATATTCTCGTAAGTTCAAATTTAGATTATTATTTTTCGTTAAAGTAAATAAATATTTGATCATACTTATCAATTTCCAATTTTCATTTCTTAACTTCCCGTCATTAAAAAAATTAAATTTAATGGTGCAGTCAGAACTATTAATTCTAATTTATAAGGTGAATGGAAAAGAACAGTAACCTAAAGATAAAGAATTATCATGCCCCATGTTATGTTTTGAGGTAAACTGGAAAGAAAATAATTAAAAATGTCATTAAATAACAAAAAAAGTAAAAAAATTCTCAACATCAAATTTTGATTGCCAGTATTTGTTTCTTTAATGGTTTTAGTATTTTAAGGCATTTTTCACAATTTCATTATTTGAATGTATATTCATAATTTATAGGATTATCATAATTTCAAACAAGGAGATTGCTAAGTGTGTTGACGTCTTTTTTTGACACTGAACAAATCTAAATTTAGTTACTTTTCTTCATCTCAAAAAGAATACTGACAACTTTAAGGTCATACCACAAGATGTGACATTAGCTCACTGATTTACAATTGCACACATCTTGTAATAATAATAATAATAATAATAATAATAATAATAATAATAAATTTATTGTCAAAAAAGGAGTACAAACTGCGTATGACCATGTGGACGACAATAAACTAATTTATTCTTCAGAAGCAAGCAAGGGACCATCCCATCAATTCCGATCAAGGACCCTAAGGCAGAGGCGGATTCAAGAATTTAAGCAAAAATTCCTAGATAAGATAAAAAGTTAACTGCGAGTTATACTACTAATAGAATGTCAATATATTTGTAATATAATGCAAAAAATTTACATGTACAAATTATTATTGAACTATAGATTATTCTGAGTATAGTGTTTAAAAATCATAAGAATTGAAATAACACTAAATTCATGATTTTTTTTTACAATAAACATACCCCTAGACAAAGCCTAGAGAATCTGTATAAGAAATCTGCCTCTTCCCGAAGGAAAACCGGAGCAAAACTCGGGCCAGGATGGGGACCCGGGCCAGGATGGGAACTTTGGATCTTGGAAACTTTAAATCATTTCTTAATGCTAAATTTAATAAGTGCAATAATTAATAGTATTTAAATTTGGAATTTAATGTGAAGATACATTTTTTTCCCTTCTGGTTATTCTATCAGACATATTTCCATTTTGTACAAGTAGAAACTCTGTTTCGTACAAAATAAATCTTATGTTTGTTGATAGCAGGGAGGTAGAGAAGCAGAAGTACATGAGAGATGTGCTCCTGCATTCCATTGTTTGTAGAAGCAACATTTCTTTTTTTAACAGTATATTCCATCAAAGTATCCAATGTAAGCCCTATGTATTCACAATAATGTAAAATGCTCGAGTTTGAAGAGAACAAAAAATAAACATACTGTTATAAACAAACTTTAATCCAAACATTCCAATCTGCCAAAACAGAGTTCAAATAGACATAACACTTCCTTTTTGTATTTTAAATTATAGGAAGACTACCAGATAGGCAGGATTTGAATTAAAGGAGTGGGAAGCCAGGGAATTTCCCCACTTCTATGTCTTATGTTTATTCCCAACCAGTGAAAAATAATTCCATATCTTGTGATAGTCAATAACACTTGTCAAAATTAAGCATTAATTTCAATGATATTTTCTGACAATTTTATAAAGTACTGTATTGAAATATGAAAAGACGAGCTTCAAAAATTTCTCCCCCTCCATAAGCATTCATTTGAACTCTGCTTATAGCAAAGGTTGGCCAATGATGGAATGCCATATTTGGCACTGTGGGAGTTCCCAGTTGGTTTAAAATAGCATTCCTATCATAGTTTTGAAAATTATACAAAGTCCCCAAGAGTCTTTACATAAGAACATTTAATGTTATGACTGTATTGTCTCTAAACAAGGTAGATTGGACATTTAGTGAAAAAAAGATTTATTGTTGATAAAGTGTATTTGCTTTTTACCCTCTTCAAACATGTACAAACTACACAGCCATTAAAGGACCTACTGTTCAAAAAGAAGCACCTCTTCCAAAACTAAACAGTATGTGAGCCCCACTCCATTTCATCCATGGGTTTGGTTATTCTACTCCTACTGCTCTAACAAGAGTGCTCCCATGCTGCCAAATTTGGCATTGTATAGATGATGCACTAATGATTTGAAGATTTTGAGGTAAGTCTAGAATGTATAATGAAACTAAAAAATTCATTCAAATAATGAAACTCAATATATAATGAAACTAAAAAACTAATTCATTCAGATAGGTAAAAAAAGTAAGAATAACGAATTCAAAAGCTTTGTCTGAAACAAAATTTTTATTATTACAATGCATGCAATATATTATTGCAATATAGTATTGTATTGTTAAGTCTGACAAATTATTCTGTCAGGAATAATAAATATTTGGAAAATGACACGGAATTATAAATATTCAAAATGCTACAGAATAAGACAAAATTAATACATCTTTTGTAATTTCTAATCAGAATATATTTTAAGCTATTCACTATGTGGCACTCGTGCCACCACTTGAGGATATTGCATGTATTTGTACCCTCTCCTCTCGAAGAGAATTGTAGTCAAACTTTATCTCTTTAAGGAATAATTATCATATTTGGCTATTTCACACCTTTTGTATATGTTTTCTGCCCTTAATATTTGTTTACGTGTTCCTCAAGTTACAACTAAATATCTAATTTTCACTTTTTCCTCTTGGTTTAAATGAATGACTTATACAAAATTGAGCAAAGTATAATTTAACAAAACCTTTCAAAAACATTTCTTCTTTGAATTAAAGCTTTTGACTCTTTCTGCAATGTGTACATTAAAAGTCAAGCCTCACAGTCAAGATTGTGCATGAGAAATAGTGCATGAGAATGTGAGATTTTAGACCATCCCTCACTCTGTAAGTGGCAACATTTTGATTTGTTTCACCTGCCTTTTATCATTGCAGACATTTGCCAACTCTGTTACAAGACACACCTCACTCGCCCATCATTAACTTCATTCATTTCCATTTTACATTAAATTGTAATTGAAACTTTTTCTACATACACTTTAAATTCATGAAAAACATCTATCTATTGTGCCCTCTAAAAGTTCGCATATTAATGGGTCCTGATTGAGGTAGACATAGATGTCTGTAATGGTAGCCTTCAGCTGATGCTTAGCACTAATTCCTAGGCTTCAAATTCATTCAAATTTTTTTTTGAAAATCCAGTCAAATAAACAAACAGCATCATAAAAAGTTGAAGGACTTGATGTGACATTTTTGATAAATGATTTCAAGCCCTTTCTTATGCCAGTTCAGGACTTGTAGTATGTATGCGGAAATTATAGATATTCTAAAAATGTCAGATTGTTTTGCTAATCCTCTCATAAGATTATGTTTGAAAGAAGGAATAAAGCTTGTTTATTGAAGAAATATTATTATTATTATTATTATTATTATTATTATTATTATTATTATTATTATTATTATTATTCATGTTAATTTACACTACTAAGATTTTAAATATTTTTAAAAGACCAGACAATTAGTTCATTTTGTACACATTTTGCACTCCACCTTAAACAAGTTTTAAAGTAACACAATATTCAAATTATGAAATCACCTTCTTATGACATATTTATTTATGCTGATAATTAAGATTTCCTTGAGGTTGCTTAATATAATAAGAGCTCATTTGATTAGTCTTCATCTTGTTTGATACTAACCACAATTGGACAAATAACCAGAGGTGGCTCATCAGTAGACAGAGGTGAAGTGTTCCTTCATCAAAATTTAACTCAGCAGTGGGTGCACCTGAAATGCAAACACAATTCATCGCTACTTTGTAAAAAATACCACATTTTTTTTATTAGCTAAGTTTACAGTTCTGAGAGGAATACTTATTCAATTCTGTATTGTAATATGAAAAAATATTATTTTGCAAACAACATACACTGTATAAAATTCCAAAAACATTGTTAATTGCTTTCTATGAAATTCAAACATGAACTATATGAATCTTTTTATTTTATCTCATTTACCTCTTAAATTAACAAAACTAGGCATCTTTTTCTTAGAAAGTTTATACAATTTGACAAACATATTGACATTCTATTAGTATTATAACTCGCAGATAACTTTTTATCTTATCTAGGAACTTTTGCTGAAATTTTTGAATCCGCCTCTGCCTTAGGGCCCTTGATCGGAATTGATGGGATGGTCCCTTGCTTGCTTCCGGAGAGTAAATTAGTTTTTTTTTTCCTCCACGTGGTCATACGCAGTTTGTACTATTTTTTGTTTTTTTTGACAATAAATAAATTTATTATTTAGATAAAATCTAAGAATATATATAATAAACTTGTAACATGATGAAAGACAATTTCTTTTTTGAAATATCATCCAATTTCTACATCTGCATCTCTTCTTTTAGAAATATATTATAAAAAATTCTTGAGAAAACACCGCACTAAACTTTTGTTAACTTCATCGTAAATATGATATGTTCATGTCATAACATATTAGAACATAACTTACAGTCAGTCTTGGTCTTTCGATCTTTTTACCAGAAGCACATTTCACACCCAGAAGAGCATGTTTTAGAACACAATTCTGAAGCTCTTGCTTGGTCTATCTCCTCTCTTTGTTTACCATCTCCAAGTATAAAGTTAATTTTAATTATAATAAATGATGCTGTTGTGTCTTCATTACTAAGCGCTGTATTCACCAAAACTATAATATTCTGAAACCAGAATAATTTACCTATTAGTAATAGAAATATTCAGTACACAAGATGTCGGTACCGGGTAAAAATTGCCCGCTCTCTCTTTGTCCATCCATAGCAGCTCAGTAAGCATGGCAAAATGCATGCAACTTTGCAGATGCGTTAGACATTCAACAGTAGGAAGCTACTTAAAACGGCAGATATCGAAATACACTGGAAGGAAAGTTATGAATAGAATATTGAGGTCTATGGTAATTTTTACCCGGTAGCACCTCCTGCTGGGTTAAAAGGTAATACTTCTGGTTTCATATCTCCCCAAACCCTGTAAAAATGAGTAAAACATTTTTTTTTTTTATATTTTGTAAAAAAAACTATGCTTGGTACACAAACCTATAATTTGCATTGAGTAATAAGAATATATTCATATTAAATTGTATGTTGCATCTAGACTTCACATGTTCTTTGCAATGAGAAGAGTTTGGGAGATATGGATTATGAATATGAGTGAATTCATGGATCAATGCATGTGTACCTGATGAAGACAATGTCAGTTATTGAAATGTCGGCAAGCTAGTGAATAAAATTGATCTAATAATACATTCCATTATTCCTAAGAGGAACATATGGAATCAACAATTGCCTTCCAGCGAACTCTGTTGCTTGCATCAACTTTCATTAATTTAATAGTTTTCCCATATTCTTTTTCAACTGATCTTCATATGTTGCATGTTCTTCCACATGGTCTGAATCCTTGCGGGTTTCATTCCAAAACATTGGGGGAGATTTCATCTGGTCCTTTTCTCTGGGAATGTCCAATCCAGTTGAATTTTCTTCTTTTGATTTTAGTGTTCAAATCCATTTGTTTAGTTTTTCTCCACAGTTCTACATTGCTGATTGTGTTGGGCCACCAGATTTTCAATATGTACCTTAAGCATCTATTAATGAATGTCTGTAATTTCTTTTTGGTTTCCACTGAGACTATCTATTCACATCCATAAAGAAGGGCAGTCTTAATACATGCATTAAAAATTTTGATTCTTGTGTTAATGTTAATGTTTGTTGCTTGCCAGATATTTCTTAGCTTGGAAAAGGTATCTCTGACTTTTTGAACTCTTGCGCAAATGTCTTGGGTTGTGCCACCATCTATGGAGATACAGCTACTAAGATAGGTAAAATATTCAACACTTTCTATTGTTTCACCTCCTAATGATATAGGCGTTTGGTTTCTAGCTTGGACTTGCAGCTCTTTTGTTTTTCTTGTATTTATCTTTAAATTGTATTTTGCGGACTCAATCTCTAGGGCTTCAGCTTTCTCTTGCATATGTTCCCAGGAGTGTGAAAGAAGGCACATGTCATCAGCATAGTCTAAATCCTCTAATCTATCATTTAATTTCCACACTATTCCTCTTCTTCTGTCGCGGATGGTTTCTCATGACCTCATCCATCACCAGTGTGAAATGAGCAGGAGATAACAAACATCCCTGCCTTACTCCAGACACTGTCTCAAATGATTCAGAAAGGGCACCGTTGTGAAGAACTTGACATAAAAAATATAGATAGCATGTTGTTACAAGGTTAATGATTTTAATTAACACCCCTCTCATCTCTAAAATTCTCCAGAATCCCTCTTGTTTAAAGGAGTCAAACACCTTTTCAAAATCTATAAACAAGGTTTAAAATGGAGACCTCCATTCCAGGGACTGTTAACAATAATTTGCAGTGAGCATATCTGATCTATACACAATCTATTGGCTCTAAATCCAGCTTGTTCTTTGCAGATATTTTTATCTACAGCTGCTGATATGCGATGAAGTATTATTTTACTAAAGATCTTAGTGCAAACACAAAGTGGATTGATTCCTCTCCAATTTTTGCATACACTTAAATTTCCTTTCTTAGGGATTTTAATGATTATGCCCTCCAACCATTCATTAGGTAATCTCTCCTCTTTCCATATAACTTGAAATAACAGATATAACATATCCACTGTAGAGGGAATGTTCGCCTTCAATATTTCTGTAGGGATCCCATATTTTCCTGCTGCCTTTCCTTTCTTTAGTTCCTTTATGGCACTTCTAATCTCCCTCGTATTGGGTGCTTGTACATCTATGTTCAGAGATTAAAATTACCTGCCTCCTCTGGCCTATCCTCAGTTGTTTGGGAGTTACTTCAGTTTCCATAAAGAATTCTCTCCACCTCCACAGCTGACCTTCTGTTGAGAATAATCCTTTTCCAGCCTTATCCTTCACTGGCTGTTTCTGGTTTCTTGTGCCTCCACTCAGCTTTCTAGCTATGTCAAATGGTTCTTTTAGATTCCCTATATTAGTTGCTATTTCTGCTTTTCTTGCCATATCTTCCATATAACTTCTATGACCTCTTCTACAAGATTTTTTAATCTCCTTATGAAGAGAGTGATACAAATACGTTAAATTTGCAATATTCTCTGAACTATCATTAGAATGTATCTTCTTCTTAATCATTTTTCTGTTTTCTATCAGGTCCCATGTACGTTCTGAAATCCAATCTTTTTGTTCCTTCTTTTGATATTCCAATACTTTTTGAACTAAAATAGGAATTATATTTTGAAGAAATTTTATATTTTAACCTGCAAACATGGAATACAAATTATCAAACCAGTTATATTTTAGCAATCAGGTGGAACCCACAAGGTATAACAGGAGTCTTAACAACTCAAACCAGAGTACAAAGCTGAAGTTCATTTAACGTAGTTTTAAATCATTTGTTATGGAAATCCAGTACTACTATGTATTTATATTACACTTTCCCATTTTATTTCTGTCACCCTTTTTCCTCCTGAAAAGAAAATAATGTTCCAATTTTATACTTAGAGAATCAGTAAATGACAAGAATTATAAAAGATTTTAAATGCACTTTAACTTTGTCCAATATTTATTCTCATTCTGGGTTAGATGTTTTACAATTTATAATACTTTAAATTATATAATTTTAATAATTCATTTGAAAACAGATGCACAGCCAGAATTTATATTTTGTGGAGCCCAATCTTGCCAAAATTAATTCATGATAATTCTGAAATTAATTATTGGACAAATTTTTAAAATATTGTCAAATTTGTTCAATTATACTGACAAAAATTTTAAAATCTGATAATAATGATAATAATAATATTTATTATTATATTGACAAGTATTTAAAATTTGCTCAAATATTAATTTCATCGATGAGAAAATTGTAAGTTAATAATAGTTTGAACTTTTCCATAATCAATGGTAAGTTTCTGACATTAAGGTGGGAATCAAACAAGTGGCTCATTGAAATTGAATATCTGTCAGTTGTGTCCTTAAGTTTTATTGATCATACTTCACCTCTGAAAAGAACGACCATAAGTGAGGGAGATGGGGAGAGGGAGAATATTATACTTAAAATAAATAAAGGTATTAAAATTCATAAAAACAGTATTGTTTTAAAATGAATTCAGAAATATAATTGAAGAATTACTGAATATCACCTTTATGGAGGATCGCAAATTTGTTATAAGTGCTATTTAATGAAGAAGTGACCTCCCTCCACTTTAAAATAATTGGTCTCGTGACTTACATAATTATACCCAATTATCACATATGACTACTAAATTACAGTCAGTATAAAACATAATTTGCATTATTACTTTTTGTTACTATTTATAATTTCACTCAAAAGTCATTGTTTTTAGGTTTTATTTAGATGTATTTCCTAATTTCCTACTGCCTTTCCCACGTTGCTTGATTTTACTCTTTGCCCAGAAGCTCAACAGAAACACAAAAGAGAATACTTATAATTCGTGCGTTGATATTTCCGACGCTTCTGTTGCGATGCGCTGAGTGGAAGTAGAGAAAAACCCAATCTCACCCACTAAACTTGACTTCCTGTCTGGCTTAGAAATATATTAGTTACAACAAATTGTATAAATGTATCTTATTTAAATTAAATATTATGTTCAATATAAAGCTGGTTGTGAAAATTAGTTTATACTCAGTTTATGTTGAATAAATACATTTACGATAATAATTAATTGTTTTTCAATTTCTATAAAATCGAAACACTTGTGAAATTTGTTAATTTTTATCTCTTATTTATTTTAATTTTCTTACCACTTTGGGGTCCTCAGACTCCCAGGTCCCCCCTCCCCGCACCACAGGTCCTGCGGGTCCGCTATCTCCGCCACTGATTTAGTCACAAAAAGTAATTCTTGAAACTAATTATTCTTTTCTGTTATTGCTTTTGGTATATGACAAATTATTTTTTTCTTCGTAATCCAAGGAAGGATCACATTTTTAAAATATACTTCGATAATGTTTCATAAAAGCGGTTTGTGTTTACTCTCTCTTTTTTCTCATAATCGTGGTAAAGCGGTTATACTGTTTTTAATAGGTACGAGATCATGTATCAAGGTCCTTCCGGTTCTTCACTTGCGAGATAAGTGGATGCCATTAATAATTTCATACACGTACGTATCTGAACTTAGAGATAAGTACATTTTCGAAAAATCGGGTAGCTTTTGCAATTGTTTTCACAGTAAAATTCAAAAGTATCTTTGTTGATATGTTTTAATTAGGGTGTAGCATTCGAAACCATTGTCACAGTTATGCCTCCTAACGCGTTCTCCAGCTAACGATTTAAATGCACCGTGACTCAATGTTCGAAGGTCGACTGCATCATGAAATTTGTCGTAAAACGCATTTCTGAGTATTGTTCTTATGTAATTCTCTATTTCTCTCATCCCCGGGAGAATTTAGTCATGGGAATTGATATCAGCGTTCTGTTCTTCCATGAAAACACCTTTTTATATATGCATATTATCTTTCATTATCTCCCTTTCGTGGCCACGGTGTCAGCGTGATTGCTCGTCACCAAGTCATCCCGGGTGGGATTTGTAGCTTTTCATTTCCATGTCTCAGTTTAAATAGCTGTGGCATATGAAAAGTTCACCCTCTGCGACTAACAATCGCAGTTGTAATACTCGGATACAGCAATCTGGATCCTATCTAGACGCAGTTCCTCCTATCACAAATTCACATTGTTTCTAGTGAGTAAACTCACACAATAACTGACCCTTACTAGCACTCGTCATTCCGTGGTCCTAGCTGGTCGAAACGAGATACATACATATTATCTTTCATGTTAGTAATTGTTTATGAAATAGTTAAAAATTATGTCGTTACACAGAAATCAATTTTCCATCCCGGAGCCGATGTATCTTGTACGTTTATGGAGTAAAGAAGTAAATCAGTCAAGACTCAGCAACCCCGTTTGTTGGCACATTGTCCTATTACCTGCCTTCTGTGAATCGAAATGAGTTTAAACGTTCTTCCCAATTTGCGTTTTATTTAAATAAATTTGTTAGATTTGTAATCAACAAAAAAGTTTCAAAAATGTAACCCTTTCTTGGATTACAAGGATTGCATGACAATATATCTGTTAATAGCTTTGATATTATCTTGGGGATCTCGTTCAAAACGGAAATAAATTTCTATATTCACGTCAGTTAATATATTTAAAAAATTCTAAATGTTTTCTTATTTTTTACCATTACAAAATTTTCTTTCAATATTTAATTTCTTCAACATTTTAATTCGCAAAACTGAAGCGATTTATATTTTCTTACAAGCGGTATGGTTTGTAAACCGTGGTAATTTAAGATGGGAATTTGAAATTTAGTGAGAATGTTACTTTCATGAGGTTATTTTGTTAAGGGGCTCTCTAATAAATAAATAAATAAATAAATGTATTGTCAAAAAAGCAGTACAAACTGCGTAAGACCACGTGGAGGACAATAAACTAATTTACTCTCCGGAAGCAAGCAAGGGACCATCCCATCAATTCCGATCAAGGGTCCTAAGGCAGAGGTAGATTGAAAAATTTCAGCAAAAATTCCCAGATAAATAAAAAGTTAGCTACGTATTATACTAAGAATAGATTTTTCGAAATTCCGACTTTAAAGAGGTAAATTAGACTGAAATGTGCTATCACGCGAAATCCTTGAGCTATCACTTCGATCTTTGTTCGTAGTTAATTCAAATATTCAAATTCTAATTTCAGCTTTTCTTTTTTTGACACTTCTTCTTTAAATGCGAGGAAAGGGGAAGAATTGCCTTTAGGTTTATTGTTGTCGACGCTAATAGTCCCATGTATATCACCACTCCTTCCAATTTATACTCCGACATTGTAAAGGTTCTCCATCCCTTGAACGTTTTTGAAAGAGATCTAATATTGCAAGAGTTGTATCTTCTGACGGGGTGTCAGAAGCGGTTCCCGGGGCCTCAGAAAGGACCGCATAATACATTTATAATCCTTTGTTTTGAGTTCGACAAATCCAAAAACAGTTAAAGTAGAAAAGTTCATTGAAACGCTGACTCTTGTCACACACCATTTCGCTTTCCGCGAAGAAAGTGAGAAAAAGGAACAAGGTAAAATTAAACAATCCATAAAATTTCCTTTGTGTAATTGAACTGTTATCCAAGTATGACATTGTTCTTCGAGAACTGTCACAGCGTACACACAGTGGAATATCTGATCACAAAAAAAACAAAACAGGCTTATTCATTTACTGTTGTAGTGTACTAAAAATGAAAGCATTCATGGCTGACTCTTTTATATCTGGGACAACTCGCGATACCTCCAAGAGAAGGACGAATCAGAAACATGACTCCACGAGTTATTTTCTCCTTCAAGGAAGTTACAGATCAGTCGGCAGAAGGTCTTGAAGAAGAAAAATGAAATTATTTGAAGATAAAAGTCTGACAGAAGATGACGCGGTCAGGGGTATGTATAATTAGGGAGCAGTAACGAATGGGACATACCACGGTGTACGAAAAGTATAAAAGAAATGGCCTTCCAATGCTTTCTTTGATCATTCTGCGGAATTCAACTTGAATTTAGTCCTTAAGGATTCTGATGATGGAAAAAGAGAAATCTGTTTTTTAATACCACATAACGGGTATATTGCTGTTTTGGACACGTCAGTTCTCGCTGAGAAGATTTAAAAATATACTAGTGTGCATCTAAACTCTAAACGCAACTCGTTGGGGTGGATTATTTAACGCGATTAACGTTTAAATGTTCAAGGACACCTGAAGAAATGGATTTTCATCAGCAAAAGGGAACATAAAGGAATAAAAATAGCTCTAAAGAAGACACTTGCAACATTAGTTTTTACTTTACTACTTCTCAGAGAATTTTTAAGAGTATCAACATTGTGGCAAAAGCTTACTATCTGAGACTACTAAGCCTTTACATGTGTATGAGATCCTAGAAAAAGTTTCACTTTGAGAGAAAGATTTGAAAACCTTAAAAAGACGAACTTAAATTAAGAGCGTAAAGAGTAACCAAGCTACCAATCAGGGGTGTCCCTCACCAAACATTACGTCGCAGACACTCTCAAAAATGTATGTGTAAGACTCCTTCAAACAAAATAGTACTCTTCCCCCACCCCGCTTTGACTCACTTCCAAATCGTAGTAATACTGTTTCATAACTTATCCCTTTTATTCACCCTAACTATATTTTAAAACTACTCGTACTAAACCATTAAATAAATTTTCTCATACTTTTAAAAGCCTTTTCTAGTAGGCAACACTAAATTATTAAAGAAAAAAATATTTATACACTTTCACAAACAAATTAATGACGTTCGTTTAATTAAAGCACTTGCAAAATTGATTAAAGAAATTATTTAGTGCTTGAAAGTTAAATGATACACGCGCAGAAGTCTTTCAGAAAGGAATAGTTTTCAAATCAAACAAGATTAAAATAGTTTACGAATTTACGAGTAATCAAATTTCTAAAATATCCATGAAACTATACCATTGAGAGATGTTGTAACATCACACCACAAGCCCTGATGCGATGTTAGTATTTTTTTGGTAGAAGCGGGATTCACTCATATATACCACAACCTTTATGGTAGAGATCGCTGCCACCAACTCGGTTTCCCGAGCAATCAAACACACGTGTAATAACAATAAATAATGATGTAATACAAATTAAACAGAAATCTGAATTTACAAACGGAGACAAACTCCCAAAATCCTTAATACATATAAAAATCTGTTATTACACAAGTAATGCTATCGAAAAGCATTAATTACATATAGATGAATTTAGTTGAAGACAACTAAATAGTAAAACCCTCTAGTTTATATGAACCTTCAAAATTACAAGTTGTTTTCCCCAACAACTAACTGTCACAAGTTACGACACTCGCAACTAGTAATGATTTTATCAAGACTACCGCAGCAGCCTAACGAACATCTGGTCTCCGCGACCTAGTCTAGCCCGGTCACATCTCAAGTGCCGGTGGACTCAACTTCCACGTAAAAAGTCCTCGAGGATCTTCACTCCTCCCAATATATACTGAAGAGGAAGTCACGTGATGAGCAAATAACCATGCTTTCGATACCACACCTTGCAAGTACTCTTCTTGTTCACCCCTACGGTTTCTAGGAACGCCGTGTCTCCACCGCGAAGGCGAGTCGCTTTTTGTCCCAGCTTGGCGCCCGCGCGCACCCTTTTCAGAGTGTCTCATTGTTCTACATCCGGCGACGTACTTCATTCATTACGTCTTAAAATTCTTCTTTTCTGAGGTACACCTAAATTCTAGTGGACCTCGCATGGGTCAACGTTGCAGGTCGCATTCTCCGAGAACAATTGTACCTTCCTTAGGAAGTGAAAGGTGTACGTTCAAACAATACCTTAATAACTGAAGAGGCTTAGGGTGGGTCCCAAGTTCGTTGCCCTTCCGTCTTAACGGCGTAAGCTTGTGAAATGCGAAGAAATATTAATATTTCACAAATTGATAGAATGTCTTGGCGCGGACGTTACAGATGTCTTAAAAATATACATATTATAAAAAATTCCAGTATCTGGTTAGCTTTGGAAAACACTCTACATACACAACTAAAACAGTTTCTCTCACACCAAAACCTAACTTTTTTCCTTGGGGAGTGAGC
>NNCF01132316.1:83778-97043 GCA_002313205.1 Laupala kohalensis | reverse complement strand
ATATATATATATATATATATATATATATAGATATATATACATACGTGTGTGTAGGGATATCTTGAAAAATAAAGCGGTGGAGTTAAAGAAAAACAGGTAACACATAAAAGTCATTCATAAATTTCGACATCGAACATCCAAGGAAACAATTTCGGCATCCAACCTTCCTCAGTCACGTATACTTGAAGTCAGATAACTCTGCATCGAAGGAATGTAACCTAAGAAAAACAAACAGGAGCGGACTTTATTTGTTAATTGTAATGTAGCTACTGTAAATAACTTCATTTTTCTCCACATATGTAATTGTGATCATACGCTATTGGTAACCGCTTTTTTAAAATGGTAAATTACTTATTTATTTACTTCCAGTTTAACTCGTTTGAGGTTGGTATACAAAATAGTCAACGCAATTATTCCATCGATCCATAGCGAGAATGATATATTTTGTGTACCTCGTGTTTACGTTGGCAGAGATTCCAGATGTTTCAGAAATTAAATGTATCGCCAACATGAACATTGTTTTTCAGGCTCGTGTGCGCCTACGTGCTCAGATCGTGTGATAGTGTTCTTTCCGTGACTTGTTAGAGAGAATAATGTGCCATAGCTTCCTGGTGAATTGTTTAATATTGATTTAGTATCTTGTATTTGTTAATTGCAATTTGCCGTATTAAGCATAAGATAGATTTTGATCAAGTTTAGTAAAATGAGAGAGTGAGTGCAGTGGGTTTTCATTGTTATAAGAATTGTATCACCGTAATTTTTTTCACAGACCAGCCCGAACGCTTTACATGTGTGATTACAGAATATTGATAATATAAACACAGTATGATACAATAATTGTAGGTTAGTCTAAGAGGCTCCTAAGTAATCTTAATATAAGGTTAATGGTATTCACATGAAAGTTAACTTAATATGAGATTTATGGTAATTACATGAAGTTGAGGATATGAAGTGTGAAAGAATTGCAAGCATGTTTTATGGTTTTTGTGTAGATTTTCTGAATCCTTGGTGTAGAAGATGAGGTGCGTCCTAGTGGAATAGTCGAAATATTTGGAGATGAGGAAAGTTTTTTGAAGAATTTTGTGTTGAGATGAGTAATGAAGGTGGAGAATGGTTGGATACGTAGGTCTGGATGAATAGTGACATTGCGCACATACCACGGTGCTCCGGTTATCCGACGTAGAGTTTTGTTTTGAAATGTTTGAAGTAATTTCCTGTTGGAAGGGGAGGCAGTAGACCATATTGGTGAGACATAGGTTAAAATTTTGTAAAGTAGAACTGAGTTTGTTAATTCAAGGTTGGAGAAACAATTTAATAAGAGGTAAAGGCTGATGAGTTTTCCTTGAGCTTTATTGCACACAGGTTTGATATGGTGTCGCCATGTCATTCGGCCATCGAATAGAGGCCAGTATATTTAATGGGCAGTGAGGGGTGTTCCCAGGGTATATTTTTATGGTCAAGTTTGAAGAAGGTCGTCGAAGTGTAAAAACGTATGCTTGAGTTTTGGAGGGGAAATGTACCATTTTAAGCACCAGTTATGAATTGTGATTAGGTCGGTTTGAAGGATTTTACTGCAATATCAATGTCATGAGATGAAGAAAATAAGACTATATCATCTACAAATAGAAATATCTTGGAATTTGTGGGTACTGGGATGTCGGATAAGTACATGTTGAATAGCAATGGGGCAAGGACGCTGCCTGGAAGAACTCCAGCTTCAACATTCATGGAAGTGGAGTATGTGTTTTGCAGAGAAGGTTCGGTGGGTTAGAGAACTTAGGAGAAAATTAAAAAGACATGAAAGAACTCCAAGGTTTACTTTATAGATAAGTCCAGGATGCCACATACTGTCGAAAGCTCGTTATGTCTAGGAATGCTGCGACTGTATGATGACGCCCTGACAGAATCCTACCACGGAATAGTACGTTTCAAGTCTGCGACAAGTCAGTTTCAAGCACGTTTCGCTGAGAAAACGAACTTGAAACATGCTTTTGTTGCACTTTTCCACGTTTAAAGCGTGTTTTGAAACGCAGTCTGCTTCTACTTTCTGAAACGGTATCGAAACGTACTTTACACGTGGTTGGAACGCGTTTTAGTGCGTTAATAATCAGTTTCGTTACACTCCCGAAATATGCTTTCTCGTAGAGAGTGAAACACACTTGGAACAATCTTTTCACACACTTTACTTTGTTTATTTCACGTTTTGAAGCGCGCTTGTCGCATGCTTTTTCTGGTGCCATTGAAACGGACTTTGAAGGTAGACTAGTGCGTTTCAAATGTGTTTCGAAGCGCACTTGTCACATTCTTTCTTTGGTGCCGTCGAAACAGACGTAAGATGCTGAATAGTGCGTTTAAAGTGTGTCTCGAAATGTGCTTGTTACATCATTTAACGTGTGACATACTAAGGTGCACGCCCGAGACACGGACTGACCCAACTGAACTCACAGTCACACATCAGTTAGAGGTAAACATTTTAAAATGTTTATAAATTGTCATTTTCAATGGAAGAAGAGATGTGAACGAACAAGTGCATCAATGCATTGAGGAATAATTTTGTATAAAACTCTTCCCAAAAATATAAAATATGTAAATAAATTGAATCTATTTAAATCCACGGTTAAAAGTTTTATAATGTGCTGTTGTTTCTATAATGTGAAAGAAATTACAGATTCTAATAAAAGACGTTAATGAGCGTTTCAATTTTCCAATAAATATTGTTTTCTTATGACTTCGAATGATGTAAGTGATGTTAATATCTCTTATACTTTATCACGCCATTGTTATAGTACTCTAAATACTGATTAAATTCCTTTTTCATGAATGTTGTTTTTGCTCCTTTTTGTTTTTAATAGTTTATTTCTAACTGTACCAGGGCTTCCTACAATTACCAGGCCGGAGTCTAACGCTTGACAACACCGCACGGGAAAAAAAAGGTTAGATAGCTCAGCCTAAAGTTAGCTGTGATAGCTCACGCGTTGACAATCAAGCGGACCAATAGTACCATTAGCTGCCACAGCTTATACTGTAGCTGCCCTAAAACAGTTTTCGTCTGAACGAGACTAATTTTCCATCACTGCGAAAGCTAACGCTGTTTTGTCTGGGAGGAAGCAAGTTACATGAAAAACTATAGCTTCTATGTTTTGCGAGCAACAGCTCAGCCCCGCTCAAATATCTGACTTAGTTACAAGAACTGTAGTTTGTTCCGCGCCGCTGATCTCGTTCGTAGTTGCAGCTAAATGACACTCGGCTGCGCTGCCTTCTATGCATTCGGTTCGTTGACTCATGACTGAGGCGGCCCAGCCGCAACAATCGTTTTACGGAGTCAAATCGACCATGACTTTCACAACTATGAATAGTTGTTTACTTGAACAAAATGATTCATTACAACGACAAATTGACCATCCCGACGTTGCGTTGCCCGAAATTTGAAGTCTAGACGACGAATATTTACAGTTTTCTTGACGTCGAGGAACCATACACAGATGATATTTTGAATTTATGAAAGAATTAAATGTTGACGAATACCTAATTATTATTTTAAATAATGATATTTTTAAATGTATTAATATAATAAGAGTAAATTTTAAGTATATTCAAAATAAAGAAACGTTTGGATACATAAAATCAATTTTCTTGGTATTTAAAGACATATTTTTCAAGATTTTAGAGATAATTACTATTTTACGTATTTACTATTCTGGTACCAATACTATGGTGCCAACTCTTAGACAACGTAACACAAGATAAAATATTATACTGCAGTAGCTCAATGCTAGTGTTCGCGCCTCCAGAGGGAAAGGACCCTGGATCGAATACTCGCGCGGTCGGATACCTGAAGATGGACGTCGAATAAAAAGAACGTTTGCAGTGATGAAACAAGGTAAGACCATGTAGTTGTAATAAAAATGAATATCGTCAATAGTCGAGAAAAAAGCATGCAGATAGTCGACATCGACTCACTTCGAATCAATATTAAATGCTTACTGTTTGACAACATCATCTACCACGGGTTCTCTTTTCTTATCTTGTAGATTAGCTACTTGAGCTGCAAGAGCTAATGCTGTACACTGTGTTACAGAAGGTCGAAAATTCACGTCATAGCAGACGGATGTTAGCTGTGCGAGCTCATGTCCAGCTGGCAGCCAATACATCAGCTACCCCAACTCAGGTTTTTTTTCAGTGTGGTCTCGTAGGCCGGCCAAAGAAAAGGTTAACACGTTCATTTATTAGTCGTCAATATCATATAAGCTAAAAAAATAAAGCGTGACCACAATAAATAAATAATGACTGTAAGTTCAGATTCATTTGACACGAAGAATATGAATGCGTAAACAATCCATTCACAAATAAAGTTAACGCATTTAACCGAGCCGGCCATCGGTACACCGTTGCCACATAATGCAAGATCCAGCCTGGTAATTGTAGGAAGCCATGACTGTACGCAACCTTGACACTTGAAGGATCGGCGTATCGGTACCTTTTTATTTAGCAATACACCACTGGTTACAAAATGCTTATGAGCATAATGCAATGTACTTAAGGAGCAATTCCGATCTAAGGACCCAAAGGCAGTGGCGGATTTAAAATTTCTACACCTCCCAAAAGTGAACAAAATGGTTACTTATTATAAAATTTAAAGAATGATCAAGTTTTTATTCAAAAGTTTCAATGGAACTCTTATTACGTACTCTAATCAACTCCTTTAATTATTCCAAAAACATCGCTACAAAGTATCTTATATGTCGGCGGCAATCGTTGAGTGCTTAACGTAGTGCCAGGGAGGAGGTTCGATCCCCATCGAGTACAACGGATTTTTCGGTTGCAAAAATCCACACACATGTTAAAGAGTAAGTAAGAAAAAGAGTTTCATTTACTGCGAATTGATTACTGTGAAGTGGAAGAACTCATTTAAAAAGTGGGAAAATGCTCCCAAGGAGAAATCCCGCTTTCACGGCAATTCAGTAGCGGAAGATGGCCCGAAATTTCATTTTCTTTCGTCCGAAATATTGGTCCGTAAAAACACTTCAAATATTGGGTCGGTCTGAAATATTAGGCCGCGAAGAAGCCTTAAATTTCGGACCGGTTCGTCGTTCCGCTACCAGATTTCAGGCCTTTCTGCCATTGGTAGTGCGTACCAAACGTGTAACTAGCAGATTTCAGACCAAAGTATAGTCTGTGCAAAGCACGTTTCGTTACGCGCTTTTCACGGAGTCGAAACGGACTTGAAACATGGTAGCGTTCGAATTTCCATCCTTTTCACGTGCTTTTGCAAGTTTCGAAACACGCTTCGCACGTACTTGAAACGCGGTAAAGCATGTAACGAAACAATGTTGGAACGCGCTTGATTCTGTCAGGGCGGCGATGGAAAGATGTGATATGCTCAGTGAAACGCAGGAGAGGATGATACGTTAAAAGACTATGGGTAAACCCATATTGAAATGGTGGAATAGCATTTATTGTTAGCTGGTAATTCAATAGGCGAGTGTGTACAAGTTTTTTAAGAATTTTAGATAGTGAAGGTAAGAGAGAAATGGGTCTGTAGCTTAACGGATCTGGTTTGGGTATAGGGATAATAATGACATATTTCCACTGACTGGGGAAATAACCTGTATGAAGAAATAAGTTGTACATAGCTGTAAGATAGGCAATAGATCGTTTTGTCAGATTTTTTTAGAAGAATAGGAGATATCAGATCACGTCTTGGAGCTTTTTTGTTAGGTAGTTTGGCTAGGATATGGGTAACTTCGTTGGGGGATATGAGTTTTATTGGATGAGGTACGGAGAATGATTGGTCGAATAATTTATCTGTTATGATAGATGGGTTTTGTCGGGATTCAGGATGGGAAGGGGGAAACGTTGAAGCAAAGTAGTTGGCAAGAAGGTTTGTTTACCTTCCTTTCGTAAACAATTATTTTTCTTGAGAAGTGGGTTTTAAGCGATGGTTTGCATGTCACCATTGGGATGATTTAGAGAGGTTGTTCAAGAAGGATCGATATGATTCGATTCAAAATTCAACTAGTTGGCGTTTGTCTATTAAATTGAATTTTAGATTGAGGATTTCGAAGTGTTTGTCATAAACGTCTATAACGGAGCTTGAGTACAATGTTTGCAACGATGGAAGGCGGTAGTACTTGATGTCTGGGAGTGGCAGATGTGGACGAGCGGTAGCAAAATGGGTAGACTTGGTGATACAGGTATGACAGTAAGATAGACAACAAAATATTTTTTGTGATATTTTTTCTGCTCACTGTTTCAATATCTCAATTAGTATTGTGTACAGTCCATCTTATGGCCATTTAACGAAATGGTCATAAATACTACAATTTCATTGTTTTTCTAAATGATATTTAGTGGCGATGTCTGTTATTTATACATAAATACGATTCGCATTCTATTGAATATTTTTCTCTTGAGTTAATACCAGTTAACGTCATACGAAGTACATCAAAGAAGTTGCTAGACTCTAACATCGAATAATATCTGTTGAGGCGAATGACATTGCGAGTGGGAGTGCGTTTATTCGAGTGGGAGTGTGTTTTGAGCGTTTATTTCGTAGAAGTTGGCAATATGCATGAGGGATCTATGTTGAAGTTTTTCATGCAAACTTACGTTACTCGGATGCCTAGTTTCGGCATCCAACCTTCCTCAGTCACGAAGAAAATGTGACTTTTTTATGTGTTTACACATTTAAATATGAAGAGAAATACAAAAAAGGACAATTTTATTTTAATTTTGGGGAAGGGAGAGATTGATCCTTCAAATACCCACCTTCTCCTGGACACGTCGATGTCTGTTCCCATACGGATACACATCGCGCACCCCTGAATGGAATTCATAATGATAAATTCGTATTCAGAAACCCTCTGCTCCGTTAGTATACAGCTACCTCTACGACAACATGGTCGATAAATAAGTTACCATTATTATCTCATTACTATTTCACTAATTAGTGTGCACGTCCTATTCGCGTCGTGAGTCTCCCGGGTGACACTGAAAGCAACCACGAGATCCATTGTTCGTTCACCGCTACGGAAATATTCATTTTGTCGATATCATGATTTGCCTATTGGTACTGATTTATCAATTTTAAACTATACATGAAGACATCATGGTCATAAAAACGACCCTCGGTCACCAGATATACTTTGTTACTAGTTAGTGTTGTATTCTTATGATGTAAATGTCTCGTTTTTTATTAGTATGTACCTTCCGTTAAACATTCTACTTACACAATCTAAGGTTTGAAACGTTCTACGTAAGATACGACCTTAATACGTTTAAAATCTTAAAACATTTTCATTCAATAACTGTGAGAGTGAATTATTAGACATGTTCAGCTGATACAATTATTAGTACCAAGTAATACAATAAAACATTTTTATATGCTGTATAAATGAAAAAGTAAAATACAAAAGAAATAATGTGCAATGTAGATCTGTGTGTTTCAAATAGTTGTCAAAAAGCAACTATATCTATACTCAGTGTTCGGTATATTTGTCTAAGGGGTGGTTCATCATGAATTAAGTATTAAGACTCTTTCATTCGAAAAAAATAAAGATTAAATGTATCATATAGCTTAAATCATTGAATTAAAAGTATTGCGTTAGTCGTTTTATAATTCGTATAAAAATAACAAAAAGAAAATAAATGATCGAGCGAATGAAAAGATAAGAGTGAAACTATTAATGATTCAGAAATATATTTGTAAATAATGATAGAAGGAAAATAAAAAGAGCACCAAAATACGTGCGTTCAGTCAAAAGAGCTTTAGGCTGAAGGGTCGGCTTGTACCTGTACCTGGGTAGTGGAGAAAGTTTCGACAAATTGTCATTCCAAGAAACGAAAAGTATGAACAGGATTTCTTTGGCATCTAGAAGTAAAGGGAAAGAAAGACAAGGATTCACCGAAGATTTACTGCAGTCTCTGAATGGGTGTATTTTCAAAAACCGTACTTTCGTTTCCCACAGTATAACTGTCAATATTATGTTATATTGTTACGTTAATTGACGCGTCTATTCCTTCATAGATTGCGTCTATGTGTTTCCTCAGTGTCGGATAGAGACTCGCGTTCTCCAGGGTGGGTCCACAAGTGCACCACCCAGCGATTTTATTTTTTGCGAAATTCAATTTAGATTTTTTCTCACGTACATGTATTCAATTTTCTTGCGTACAGACCAAACCGGTCCAATTTTTCATCCGGATTTCCTGGACAGAAAGATTTAAAATTTGAAACAAAGTTATAGTCAACAGAAAAATATTTATTTGTGGTTTTCGACTGCTTATGCTGTCATCTTCAGTGGCCTTCTCTGACCTGGGAAAACACACACATCCTCCAGGGTACTGAAGACCACTGAAGATGACAGTATAAGCTATCAAAAATGACTTTGGCAAATAAATAAAAAAAATTCGTTTGATTATAACTTTGTTTTTTGAGCTAAAAACCTAATACAACACCATTACCTACTTATAATCAGAAAGATTTTGTATGTTACTCACGGAGCTATTGGCAGCGGCTTTTGAAGGCGACAATGTCATTAATATTTTTATTAATCTTACATTTCGAGAGATATTAACAGTTATCAACTAACTATTTTTGCACAGAAAGCTTAGAATTAAATTATAAATAGGACTGATGGTTGGAGTCATGAGGCAAAAGACACGCTCAGTCGCTCACCGCGGAGACAGCTACAGCTAGACTTAGTCAACGTGGAACCGTTACAATGACAACTCCTCGTCACTGGTAGGGACGACAGTTATATTCCGAATAATAATTCAATTCAACTACAACAGCTCTTTGCACTTCATTACATTTATTGGATTAATAGGTACGTTTTCACGAATTAGAATTATTTGATGGAAATTTATTAAACCAACGATTTTAAAGTTAGTTAAAAAGTGAAATAACAAAATTGAACTTTCACACCTTAAAGAAATAAACAGTAGAACCTCGATTAACCGTGTCTGGATTAACCGTGTTCGCGATTACTCTTCCGTCGAAAAAAATAATTTCAACTCGAAATTTCCGCCGAAAAAAAGAAATACGCAGTTTGTACTGCTTTTTGACAAGTGTAATATCATATATAAATCCAACTACTTCCTACTATTTCCACAGTTTTACGTAGGTTCCTAGGTACGTAGGAAACTTAGAGACAGAGACCCTCTTGTACCAATAATATTTTGACTTCCAGGACGTAACGAATTTGAGAAATATTAGAAATGAAGTAAGTAGAATAATTTCAAACCGCAAGAAACGAAGACTGATTACTTCATATTTCAAACCTAGATAACGTGACATTCTACACACATGTATGCATGTTTATGTATATAATTCATCAAAAAAAGTGTCTCGATTAACCGTGGTTTTCATTTATCCGTGTGACCCCTTCCCCCCCCCCATTACTCCGTAGAATCGAGGTTCTACTGTATTTAAAAACATTGAAAGTAAAATATAGGTTTAAGTTATAAAAAACTCAAAAATCAAAACTGGTTTGGAGAAACTCCATTTTTTTAAACTTTTTAAGCATCTCTTTGGCTTCTTGAGTATGTGTAGGTGGTTTTGATCAAATATTCGTATCTATCAATGAGGTTGAACTTTTATGCCTCTGTTGCCAGAAAAGATTTTGAATGTTCATCAGATAGCTACGGGTCGGATAAAATCTCATCGCGGGCATTCAAACACTTGTTTCTATATATTTAAATTTACAATTTTTGCAAACAAGAAGTGAGATGATACACAATTCGTCAAAAACTTACATTTTACTCCGTTTTAAAATTCGTGCTTGGTGGGGGCTAACAAGTTTCATGTTTCTGATTTTAGTTGTTTAGGCTCTGCGTAGATGAAATAAGTCAGTCAGTTAAAGGCCAACGCCGCTTACACAAATATTTTTCATGTATATCCTGCGTTGCATTTCATGAACAAAGTTCTAATGAAAATGAGTCCAAACGCGACCCAAATGCTTCATATGCGAGGATTAATATACACAACTTGAAATTATGTCATCGGTTTTGACCGATTTTCAAACCTTGACTTTGAAGCATTTGGGTCGCGTTTGGACTAAGTTTCGTTAAAACTTTATGTAGATTTCGAAAAACTTGAAATGAAAAAAGTTCAAGTACTGTGAAACAGTACTAATTGGTGAGTCATAGTCGGTCACCGGCCGGTCTGACGAGCGGTTCGGCGGAGTGAGTTGAGTTCCGAGAAGTCTCTTAGTACCCTGAGTATTACATCTGAATGGAAAGACTATACCACATTTTAATGTGCGCTGAAATTTGAAACTTGTTCTTTTCAAATATTTCAAGTGGATCTTTTCGAAGTATTTTGTATTCCGATAAGGACTGCTCACTATACTTGCTTTCTGGCGTTGCAATTAAACCCATGTTGACATAAGTAGATAACGTGGAATAGAATGAGTCACCTTACAGCTGGACTACACCTCACCCTCCGTCCACAAGCAGTGCCTCTTTCGTGGATTTTTAAACCAATTTTAATCCCTAACTGGGGAAAGTTTGTGAACGTGGCAAATGAGACCATTCCATGATATTTAAATAAATGGATTTACATTTATCTCCAAAGATCCTAATAAATCGGGTGGAACAAAATCCTCTGAAATAAGTCAGTAGTTTTTTTCTTGCCCTTATCAGAAGAATTAATTTCCGCCCTCAAGATACGTTTACATTTATATACATGTATAAGCGACTTGTATAAGACACATGTATACTCAAGCTTTCGAAAGTTTACGATTTGTATCAGCTCAGACACTTCTACCTCATACGTGTATACGGCAGCGTTTACACTTCGCGATTTGTATCAGGGAATTCTTGGTGTATCGCGAGGGAAGAAAACAAACTGATATACTAATCTACTAAAAAAATAAACTAGTCTAAACATAACCACTTAATATAATATGCACTTCTCAACGCTTAAGATTTCAGGAATCAATAGATTACGTGAAATACGTATGACAACAATGATATAACCTACAAAAGCACAGCTGGAATGTAAACAAACATGCCGGAGCGCGTACGCGTTTGCGACTTGTATGCGCATACATTTACATCCTGAATTAAGCTCATACAAAATGTATCAGGACTGGTCTGAGGTGCTGTCGCACGACATATCAAAAAGTAACTATATTGCCCTAGCTCATACATATTGAAATGTATTTCAGACAAGTCGCTTATACATGTATATAAGTGTAAACGAACCTTCAGAAATACTCGTCATTCAAGAAATAGAAAATATTATGGTACCGATAATTATTGCTTTCCACACACAAACGTTTCCCTGAGAAGAGTTGGTTTGACACGCACACCGTGGAGCACTTGGTAATATGGGAGAGGAAAGTCTTGCTTGCTCTTTTATATTACTTTGTCAGGTAACGCAATGAACTACCAGCCTCTCTCTAGGGGTGTTGATTTTTATAGAAGACTTAAGCTTACTGAGCTTTTCGTACTCGTGAGTTCGACTCGTGGATTCTGAAACGACACAGTAAGTAGTTGGTAACAGCAGGACTATAGAAGAGACCGAAGGGACGAAATAAGTTGTCGAACTACGCCTTAATTTTGTTAAATAATTATATCTATCACAAAAAGGGAATAATTTAGAACCTCTATATGAATTTTGGACAAACTTGTGAAACATATTAGTTAGGATGCAACTCACCAAAGTGTAAAAGAAGGAAAAATAAAAGCTCGTAATGAACGCTGGAAGACCATTGGACTTACCTTTTGCTTCCCAGGGTTATATTATGTATTTTGATCTGAGAAAGGTTACGGCTAAGTAAGGAAGTTTATTATTTTCTATAACAATGAAGAAAAACGAAAATATTTTTGAAATATTGTTTTCTTTCCAAAACCTTTTCACATGTATTCTCAGCCGCTACAACTTTCTTCAAAATCTTGCGAACTTTCATAACTCATGTCTTACCACCTACATCTTCTCTCAGAAACATAAGAACGCAAGTTTTTTACAGAATTTCCAAAGAAATTTCACATTTTGAAATTTTTCTTATTAAATTTTACGTCTTACGTGATTGTGGATGGGATGAAAAGAGGTAACAGACAATGTCTTCATTTTCAGTGTGTTGTCATATTGCGTTACACTGATTTCTTTCCTGTACCTGAGAATTTTTCCGCGGAAGCACGCTGATAGAGAACTCTGACACATGCAACGATATTGTGGGCACAACGATTTATAATTCCACAACCTTCAGCCAGATTAGACTGATTGAAAGACTTTTTAAAGTCTTACTTGCTCTTTCTTAAAAATTATCAGCGATTACCCAACATCTTTCACTACAGAACTATTTCCACTACAGAATGAAATCGTCATATGATATTTCGTCAAATGAAAGTGGGGTTTGAGAGTTTAGGACACTTCTCCGAACTCGGACAGTCCCTTCACTCCTAATGAGCACGCCGTTCGGTCTCTCCGGGGTCCTCTTACTCACGTGCTGGACCCGAAAAATTGAGGTTACTTTTTATTTCCATATAATGTTATTTTCTTAATCTACAATTACAAATAAAATATATCTAAACACTATATTATTAAGGCTAAATTAAGAGTTTAGGCCAGACTCTTCCTTCCATTTACGGTTGATCCTATCCTTTTTAATTTTATAGTAATTATATTGTATTTGGAATCACTTAATACAGTATACAAATATTACATTATAATTGTTCCGCGGCGTCGTGGTTGGATTGAATATACAGTGGAAAACCCTCTGGCAAATGCCGCGGAACACAACAGATATGTGACGATGGAGGACCAGCTTCTGAGGAAGCAATGTGAGGAAAGTAAATTAAAGAAAAAGACCAAAAATTAAGTCTCATAAATTTACTGACCTGAATCTCGTCACAACATGATATGTAATGAATAAAATAAACATTGAATTATTAAACTAAACATACAAAAACTAGAGGAGCAATTGAACAATCAAAGTAGATGAAATGGAAGGGTGAAATATGAATCTAAATATCACTAACTTAATAACCCTTCTAGATGATTACACAATTGGCACACCGATCAATCTATTTACAGACTACTTGGGTATTTTGGTGTTATATAAAACTGCTGCTTACTCAAGTGAACAGACATCTAAGAGTCAACAAGACTTATGATTAGAGTGAAAGCGAATCCTTATACTAATAGTGCCGATTGATCTGTACAACATTACGTATTTCATGAATACATACAAGTTCTATAGGAGCAGTTCTTAGTTCAATCATGACCACCCACACATGTTCAATACTTGGACTATCACCAA
>NNCF01132316.1:43539-69106 GCA_002313205.1 Laupala kohalensis | reverse complement strand
TTATTTTTCATTTGCATACATTTCATTCAAATTACTAGAATTGATTTTACTGAAACATTTAAGTACCTTGTTCTGTTGTTCTTGTAAAATTCTTATGTCTGAATTTGATGTTGAGCCCCAGATGGTGATTCCATATCTTAAAACTGATTCAAAAAGTGCAAAGTAGATTATTTTAAGTATATATTTAGGTGTAATTTGTTTTATTCTACACTTCCTCCATATACAAATTCGCAGTTTTTTTTGCTATGTTTAAAGTATGATCTTTCCATAAAAATTTTTTGTCAATAATTATTCATAAGTATTTTAGATTATTTACTTGTTCAATATTATCTGAACATTTACAATTTTGAAAATTTTTATGTATATACTTTTTGTTATGAAAAATTATTTCTGAGTTGATTCTTTTAGTATGTGAAGTAGTTATATGTAATAATTTTGTTTTAAAATGATTGATGGTAAATCCTTTTTCATGGGTCAATTTTTGGAAATTCTCAAACTCATTTTGTACAATTTGTATAGCTTTGGTTTGATCTTTGTTGAACAATATAATTATACTCTCATCTGCAGATATAAAAATATTACATTTCTTAAAACATTCTTTTACATCATTCACATTTATAATATAAAGCAATAATAATAATAACAACAACCCGTGGGGGTTTGTCAGATCCTCTATCGAGCGCGGTCCCCTACGAATGGGGGATGCTCGCTCATTTGAGAGGGTAGTGGGGAAATAAAATACATGCCGTGGAACAAAATCTGACACCAGTTCTTATGGGTCAACATCCCTGGGAGCTGTGAATAATTGGGTTCCTGACAATAAAGAAAAAGCCTCGGACGAGCGTTATCATGGTGAAGGGCAACGTGGGAATAGACAGCTTGACCAACGGACTTCTGATCCTGCTATGAGTACGGACACGGAATTAATCCCTGCCTCTTGTGCTTTGCCTCTATCTAGGGGAACCACCAAAGCAGGGAAACCTGGGCAACACCTCGCATGGATGGAAGAAATGAATACCAACGTGATGCGCTGCTACTTCAAAGCTACACAACTAGATACTATGACAACACGTTACAGAGAGAAATTTCTTGAGCTGTTCTTAGAAACTTATCCAGAGCTAAGCGGTCTGGTCAGTGCTCAGTGGCTAGCGGACCAGAGGAGAGTAATTTATGTTAACAAAAGGATAACAGGATTGCAAATTAGTAAAATTAAAGATGAAGTAGCCAGTGAGCTGGCTGATTATGGGGCGCAAATAAGAGCAACCGAAGTAAATGTATGCTCATCCCCATCAGGGAGCACAATTAACAACCAGTCGATGGACGGTGGGCCCAGTAAGCCCAGTAAACTATTCAAGTGCCCAAGGAGGCCTTACAGGTATGCAGAACAAGAGGCAGAAGGAAATGAAAAGGACCCTATGATAGCGCATCTAAGGGATGCATTAGAGACAGCCATAGCTGAATACGGGCATATGGAGCCCGCATACAGACCTTATGTACCAAAGCAGAGTAACTCCAAGAAGATAGCTAAGACCACAGGAATTATGAATGAGAAGATTCTCCCTGTCTATATCAATCAGGCTAATGATTTTACTGACCTTCACAGCTTAATACACTGCTCTGCAGTGACGATTGTCCGATATATAGGTGGAAAAATAGCTGATAAATTTCAGAGAAATTGGAGGCCTAGAACCTCGCTCGCTTGGGAACTCCGCTTAGAGAGGGCGATTGCTTCGTTAAGAGCTGATATAGGAAGGCTGCATCAGTATCTTGCTGGTAGAAGATCTAGAGGGCTTGGACGACATTTGGACCGGATAAAAAAAAGAAAGAACAAAGCATACAGATAGAGAACCCGAGAACAAATTATACGAGGAAATCCTTGACACGCAGAAGCAAAACCTTTCTGCCAAGTCAAGGCGGCTTAGGAGATATCGGGAGTCATATCAGAGGAGAACGCAAAATAACTTATTTCGCTCGAGCCAGAAAAATTAATACAGGGGCCTTAGAACTGCCCGAAATGAGCAGCTCGCCAACCAATCCCCTCCCCCGGAAAAGGAGAGTATAGAGGAGTTTTGGGGAGGCATATGGTCGGACCCAATAGAACACAATGGGGAAGCTTTGTGGATCAAGAAAGAGACTGCACGACTGCTACAGGTGCCTGAAATCTTGTCAGTGACAATTACTAAGGAAATAATCACAGAAGCTGTAAAGAAAACGATCAATTGGAAAGCAACTGGCTTAGACTACATCCACAACTTTTGGCTTAAGAAACTCATCTGTACCCACGAGAAAATGGCACTCTTCTTCAATGTGTTCCTCCAAAACCCCGATACTGTACCGAGCTTTCTCACACAGGGGGTTACATACCTGCTGCCTAAGGGAGGTTAAACTGATAACCCTGCCAATTACCGGCCTATCACCTGCCTATGTACAATGTATAAAGTGTTGACCTCTTGTTTGGCTACAGCGATGTATGACCATTTAGCTGAGTATGATGTGTTGGCAGAGGAACAGAAAGGAAGCATCAAGGGGTCGCAAGGCTGTAAGGAACAGCTGATAATTGACTCAGTGGTATTAGAACTAGCAATTATCAAGGGCAGAAATATACATACAGCCATCATCGATTACAAGAAGGCTTTTGATTCAGTGCCTCACCCCTGGCTAATGCAGGTCCAGGAAATCTACAAAATAGACCAGCATATCGTAAGACTCTTACGTTATCTCATATCCCCGTGGAAAACAGTACTCCAAGTTAATTCTAGTGGAGCCAGCTTTCTTACAAAACCTATCGATGTAAGAAGAGACATTTTCCAAGGGGACAGCCTGAGCCCCCTGTGGTTTTGTATGGCTTTTAACCCATTATCAATGCTATTAGACTCAACAGGATATGGATTCAAGATAAAATGCGGTAACCTAGTGAAACATTTGCACAGTCATCTGATGTATATGGATGATATCAAGCTCTATGCTTCAACAGATCACCAATTGCAGCGACTTCTCCGAACAACGGAAATCTTCTCCAATGATATTAAAATGACGTTTTGGCTTGATAAATGTAGAACCCTAAAAGTTGAAAAAGGTAAAACGCTAGCATCTGGGTTTGAAATGGGGGAGGTGCCTATATAGAGGGGATGAATGAAACTGATACCTATAAATACCTAGGACTTCCGCAAGCAAAACGTATTTGTCATAAGGAAATCAAGGCGGAAATTGCCACTGAGTACTATAAAAGACTATACGGAATCCTGAAGTCAAAGCTGAATGGGAAGAATACTTTTCAAGCGATCAACCCCTATGCTGTGTCAGCCCTTACATTTACATTTGGCATTGTTAAATGGACCACAACGGAACTTGACGCAATATCGGGAAAAACAAGACTTATCTTAACTAAATAACAGGCACACCACCCCAAGGCTGCCATTGAGAGAATATGCATCCCCAGAAGTGCCGGAGGACGTGGGCTTATTGACATACGCAGGTTACATATGAGACAAATAGCTAATCTGAGAGATTATTATTCACAAAGTCGACAACACTGCATGAAGCTGTTCGCCAGGCGGACGACGCGTACAGTCCTCTCATTTTGCGCAACAAAGATGATATTTGCATCTCATCGCAGCAAGAACATCTGAACCAGCTAGTGACCAGATGGTCAAGCAAGGCACTCCATGGCCGGCATTCTGCTTAACTCAACCACGACTTTGTCGACAAGGAGCGTCGAACAAGTGGCTGACAAATGCGGATCTGTTTGTAGAAACTGAGGGTTTCATGCTAGCGATCCAAGACCAGGTCGTCGCAACTAACAACTACAGGAGGGCTATACTGAAGGAGCAAAATGTTGAAGACACCTGCAGGAAGTGTAAAGAACCCAGAGAGACGATTCAGCATATAATATCTGGCTGTAGGATGCTGGCACCAAAGAGCTACCTCAATCGTCATGATCAAGTAGCCAAAATTGTGATCAAGCCATCGGCCAAAGGTACCAACTGCATAAGGACCAAGCACCCTACTATAGGTACGAGCCTGCTGCGGTTATTGAAAAGGCCACTCATGAACTATATTGGAACAGAAGCCTAATAACTGACAAACCACTACCCTGCAACAGGCCGGATATTATTATGATTGACCGCTCCTCATCTACCACGTATCTTATAGACGTGGCCATCCCGAGCTCCCACAACCTGCTGACAACCTGGAACGACAAAATCAAGAATATATGTAGCTCTTGCGGAGGAAATAAAAACAATGTGGCGTCAAAGAGAAGTATATATAGTATCAATCGTTATCTCGGCAACTGGACTAATCTCTAAGAAGCTCAAAAGCAGCCTGGAGAAGATAGGTCTATCACCTTTCCTGTACATCAAGCTGCAAAAATTCGTCACCCTTAGTACTTGTAGCCTGACCAGAGCATTTCTTTTGTTACAATAGTGTTTGAGTTGTGTTGTCTTTTGGGGCCGTACACTCAAAGAAATCCAGCAAAAATTGCAGAAAATAATAATAATAAGAAGTGCCTTTATTTTGGCGAGACTCAGACCTTAAAGTCTGCTCTTCCATCTATCCATTTTAAAACATTTACATTTTAAATGCAAGATGAAAATTTGGAGTATCGTATTTACATTTAAAACTGGGAAGCAATACTAGGGACCACCCCGGTGAAACCTTAAGCGATTGAGTAAACCCAGCAAAACCCCAATCAGGATGGCGGCTTAGTGCCGAACATGGGTTAAAAGCAGCAGTAAGAGTACAATATAATTATGAACATGCAAATAGCAAAATATAGAAATTACAACAAGGATATCAAAACAAATTATTACATAATGCCAATATTTACAAATTACATATTATAATATGATTACACCTTACTAGATACACATTATACGGTGTTTACAAATTATATTACATAAGATCATACTGAAAAAATGAGCTAGAGTACTGAAAAAATGAAAGAGATAATGTAAAAGCAAAGAAGAGAAAGAATGAAAGGAAGATAAGGAAAGAAAGAAAGCATACAAATGAAGGAGAAATAATAGACAGAGAATGTGAGAAGACCAAAGGGTATTGTTTTTCATTCACTCTGTAAGACGTCGCCTGAAAGAAGAAAAAGTTGATAGAGATTTTAGTTGAACAGGAAGTTTGTTCCAAGAACGTATTGTGTGTACTGTGAAGCATTTATTATAAAGAGTTGTGCCAAGCCGAGGAATAGAGAGGAGATGTGAGTCTCGCGCGCGATCCAGTTTCAATAATTTAAAACATTTTGCTAAAACTGTCAAATGTTCATTTTTTATTATTTTATAAAGAAGAGATAGGCAATGCAGCGTTCGACGTTCCTCGAGTGTGAGTGTTCTGGATTTTTTGAAAAACTTTGTTACATGGTCATACTTCCTGATATCAAAAATGAAACGAATACATGAGTGCTGAGCTACTTGTAATTTTCGTTTTATTTTTTCCGTCAAGTCAGTGAAAAGAAAGTCGCAGTAATCAAAGTGCGGCATGACAACAGACTTAACAAGCATTTCCTTTTCTCCTCTTGGAAAAGATCACGTAGCCGTTTTAAAGAGGGGATGGTGGAGTAAACGTTTTTACATGTTTCATTTATTTGGGTTTCCCAACGTAGCGAGCTTTCAATATAAATTCCTAGATTTTTCACGTGACTGCACCAAACGAGAGAAGTCTTATTAACTGATATTTTGGGAAGAGTGCAAGTTTACTGAGGGTTTTCTTTGAACCAAGCAATAAGCATTGTGATTTTGACGGATTTAAGAGGAGGCCGATAGATTTTGCCCACATACTGAGTGAGGTGAGATCTTCGTTACGTTTTTGAAGTTATGTTAGACGATTTACCACTAATATAAATTTGAAGATCGTCGGTGCACATTTGAAATTTGCTATGTTTAAGAGATTTGTTGATGTCATTAACGTAAATTAAAAAAACAAGGGGACCGAGGACACTTCCTTGCGCAACACCACGCACCGTTTGTAGAGAAGATGGTGTGTTATTTCCAGATACTATAAATTTTTTTCGTCCTGTTAAGAATTCCGAAAACCATTTTATTGAAGGCCATCCGAAACCTAAAGTCTTCATTTTTGCAAGAAAAATATCATGATCAACTGAAACAAATGCCTTGCTAAAATCGAGAAGGACAAGAATAGTTACGTTTCCCGCGTCAATCTAATTTCGAGCATCTTCTATAACATTCAACAAGGCGGTTCCTGTACTTCTACCTGAACGGAAACCGGATTGACATTCATTAATAATATTTTTGTGATTGAGGTAGCTCTCCACTTGATTTCGAACAACTTTTTCTAATATTTTCGACAGAGTGGGGAGAATACTAATTGGTCGATACTCATTTGGTTTTGAGGGATGCGATGTTTCGGGGAAAGGGTGCTCCAAGGCAATTTTCCACGCGGTAGGGAAGCTACCACTGGAGAGTGAATAATTGATAATATCCGTAATAGGTGAAACACAGAAGTAACTACATAATTTTAATAGTCTAGCGATTAATTTATCTGAGCCCGAGTCATTTGATTTTAAACTCATTATGATCTTTCGTACCTCTGTTTGAGTGACAGACGTAAAATAGAAATGATTTTCTGAGTAATTTTCATCGTTTTGTAAAGACTTTAACACGTCTAGCTTTAAAGATTCATTGATGCACGATAATTGGCCTACGAAATAAGCAAAGTATCTAAAGGTATACAGATATCGAATGAAGTGGATGTCTTACCCAATCCAATACTTTTAAGAGTTTTCCAGTGTGATTTACTATCCCGGTTTGCACCTAATGTATTATGATAATATTTAATTTTTCATTTCTAATTTTTTGCGTAACAATATTTCTTACGCTTTTGTATAATTTGATGTCTTCTTCCTCTTTTGTTTTTCGGGACTCTACAAACGCTGCATCTCTATCCTTCATTAACTGTTTGATTTCGAAAGTTAACCAAGGTGCTGGGGGTGGGGTGAGTTACACGGGATTTTTAATGGGTATGTGTTTTTCAATGTGGTTAATTAATTGTTCAGTAAAAAGCTTTACTTTGTTGTCCAGAGTCGCGTCGTTGTAAATGTCATGCCATGATATATTTAATCCTTTATTGAGAAAGTTGCATTGGTCTAAATTCTTAAAATCACGATACTCTATTATTTTCGGTATATACTAGGACATTTCAGACCATAAGAAACATAAATTAAATCGTGCTTAGAGATACCGGGAACTGGAATTTGCCCATATATTCGAACCTTTTCCGGGTTTGAAGTAATAATGTGATCGATCCCAGTATCAGAATTATTTGTGTGATGAGTCGGCTCCAAAGGAAGAATTTTTAAATCCATACCATGAAATAATCTATTAAAGTTAATTGCGTGTGAAGAATTTTCTTTTGTGGGACCACAGTTAAAATCACCCATCACGATTATAGAATCAAATTTAGTTGCACAAATTGAGAATAATTCATGAAGCTCATGAGTTTTACCACGCTTAGGGGGTTTGTATATAACCGCTAAAAGGAATTTTTTAATTTTTAAAAGTAATTTCAACAAAAAGATAGTCGACTTTTCGCGTAATGTCGTTTTCAGAAGAGAATACAACTTCGCTTTTTAAATCATCGGGGATAAATACCTCAACTCCGCCACATCCACAAACATTTCTGTCAGCTCGTAAAAGCCGATATCCGGGAACATCGACTAATCCTGAACCTAAAGAACTTTTGAACCATATTTCACTTACGAGCAATGCGTGGATTTCACAGTTAGACAGGATTCTAAGAACTTCGGAGTGATGACATAGGAGGGACTGTGCATTGACATGCGCTACAAATAGAGTATGCGGTAAAGGATTACGAAGGGGGGCGTTGTCTTGCGAAACACCGGTGGCAGCCGAGGTAGTTTCTTGGAAAAGGGTTTGGGGAAAGTCTAAGGGCCACCCAATATCTTATGCCACCCAACATCTGTGGAAACCTTGAGACGTACATTATTTTCTATTGTATTTGTATTTTCACGCCAATTTTTATGTTCATAAGAATTAGCGTTTAATTGAAGTGACCGGAGTTTAATGTATTATGAATATTAACATTACTTTCCATATTTGTGCTAAAAATTGAAATAATGGTGATTCTGAACAAGAAATAAGTTTTACTTTAATTATCCGAAGAAAATTAAAAATAATGCAGCAATCAGAACAACAAAACCTAAAGGTTTGCTGTGATAGAAAATTAAAAAGAAAGTTTTTAAAGTAGTGATATAAAATAGGATTATTACTCTTCTACAGTGATTGCTTCAGCTAGAAGATTTCAGAGGTATAAAACCTAACTCGTATTGTGGTTAGAGCAATTCCATATCTACTTTCGAGTGAATGCTCCAACAGGGTGTAATATGTCGTACGTATCGGGACTTGAACCCACAATGCGCAGCGTCTAAAGATGCTACATAGATCATTGGGATTGGTTGATTGTAGGGTGGTTCCCTGATACTTCTTCCGGCAACCTAATTTACTTTACCGTGAAATACTCTCTTCACGGTTATTTTCATCAAATGGCAACTTTCCTCATTAGAATTATTTCACATTCTAAAAAAATTAATATCCTCCATTATATAAGTCACTTTATTAGAAGTCCACGAGGAAAGTTACGTCCCAAACCCTAATTTCTTACGCAAACTTTTATTACATAGTCTTGCTCATAAGCGGAATAAGGACTTCCACAAACATATTAACTTTAATCCTTAGCACAATTAAAAGCATCAGACTCATTGACTTCATCAGCCTAATTGGAAGCATAGTCCGTACCAAGGTCCAACTACTGTCAGTGCAAAAAGAAATTATTTTCAAGTTTACAGACAACTAACTACAAGATCTACAGAGAAATAATAGTGATTATCATTGTTTATTCCGTTATAAATTAACGTATTTAAAGTTTGTAATGTGTGTATTATACTTTAAATTATGTTCATTAAGATATATTGACACTTTTCTTTCTATTGGGAATTTTATGATTTATGGTGTTGAGTAGAGTGAAATGTTAATTAATTTCTATTATTATATGATACAANATATATATATATATATATATATATATATATATATTACATAATTTATTTATACACAAATTATGTAAAACTATTTTTAGAATAAAATTAAATAATTTATAATCGGTCCGAAATAACTTTTTCCAATTTATTTTATAAAATAATCGATGAATGTATAAATTACAAATAAATTGCCCATCCCTAGAAGTTACGTTCGATATAATTTATCTCTTCCGATGTACACAGAACTTTTCAATAATTCAATAGGGCGGGGTCCAAACACGTAGAAATGACCGTTTCTATTTGTTCGGTGAGGAAAAATCAATTTACTCGAATAAAATTACAAATTACAATACCACTCGAAGAACTTACAAATAATCTTAAGAATTCAACGAACAAAAATGTTACTGGCAGAAGTGCTACCGAAGAGATCCATTTACCTCCTGCAAAACGTCAACATCGAAACTCGGACCCGCACTACAAAAAACACAAACTAGCACAGTGACAACCCTCATAATTTGATCGTGTCCCCGACCATTTAACGACTCGTCATGTACATAAACCAAGAAATGAATTATCAAATTAGACAAACGTAATAATGTTGGTAGTAACTTTGACCATTTTCTTGCGTGGATTTTCTCAACTGAATATACTAGTGATATTACATATCTCAGCCTGAAATTATAATATGAACATGTCCAGAGGTTTCCACTTCACTGTTAACTTGTTGATTGTAATTGCTTGGATATTTTTTTCTTTGGAGTACACAAGGTTAATTCAGGCTCGCAAGGTGTTTTCTTACCGTGAATTTAATAAGTCTGGCCTCTTTTCGTAATAGTGTCAGTTATTAACCCCTTCATTATATTTGTCATCTCTTGTAAAATTCACATTCCCCACATACATTTTATGTCCATCCCTTTTGATTTAATAGTTTGATACTCAACTTCTTTGCTGTTTGCTTCTTTAGGAGTTGATTATTATCAATATTGGCAGTAAAAAATGGTAACAAAAGTTTACTTTTATTCTTTTTCATCTTCTGAACCTTCCATTTTTATATTGTTGCTGTAAAATTCGTACTATATCTGTTAGTTGTTTATTTTTTGTCCATGCTTTGACGTTTTCCATACATTTTTTGTCTTTCCAAAGCTTATTTTTTCAGAGGTTAGAACATCCATTACAAAGATTTTATCTTCCTTGGAAAATGTGCTAGTTGGAGATCAACTTAAGAACTTCTTTGAAAGGGATTCTAGACAACAACAGACATTATATCCCATAACACCTCCCTAGGGCCTCCGTCGAGGTTGGAATGCTATAAAAACAAAGCAGTAGTTACTGTTGGGCCATGAGTCAAGCAATGCGAAAGCTAGTTGAGAAACTTTGTCTCAATGTATTGCATTAAGTAAGAAGACATCCAAGGAAGTACATGGTAATGAAGAATGGGGAAAGAATAAGTATATTTAAGACCTATTGAATCTTTGTGGTTAAATCTTTTTCTTTTTTTGGCATATTTTATTTCTAGGATCTTGTGAGTCTTACTGTACTTTGTAATTGTATTTTGGAGAAGTCTGGAATATGCGATAACAACGGTCATCTCTACAAATGTGTATCTGGTTTCCTATCGTATTCAGAAAATATGTATACATTACAATTTTTGTGTATTATAATCTCATTTCAAACATTTTTATTTGCTCCACATCGGGACTGTCTCCAATTATATCGTGTCTTTATTATACTATTCGCTTTTTTTTAATTTATTAAATATCGCCTTATACATAACGCCTTCCATAGATAATCCTTAAACGAGAATAATTTCCACCGTTCCCATTACGTTGTCCATGCTTGACATTTAAGGTAAATACACAGTACTTACTTCAAAAATGTCTCACAGTAAATAAATTTTATTTCTCCCATACACGTTAAATCCCTTCTCCAAATAGGGGTGAACAGAATATTTGTTTTGCAACGTAACTTTTTGAAACTTGGGTCAAACAGATATTTTTTTCCGAATCATTTACTCTCTGTATAGAATATCCCAAAACTCGCGTCTTTCCTTCAGAGAGCAGATAGAGAGAAAATTTTAAACATCCAAATAATAAACCATTTTCTCTCCGATGAATCTCTAATTAGTAATTAATTAACTAGTCCAGCATATCAGCTACGCATTTTAATGGAAAGGTTTTACCATGCGGTAGGAAGGTCACATGGTAAAACGGCTGCCGTGACCGTGCGCCTGTGGCGACCGTACAGCGATGCAACGCGAGCACAAGCTTTTGTTATTTACGATTAAAAATGTAACCAAGTAAAAGGATAATTGTACGCAATTGGTATTGTTACGCTTCCCACAATGATCTATTTCTACTTAACTAGGTTAACCTAATTATACACGTGGTCGTGGGTGGATAAGGGAATGAATGGTAACTTTGGAACGTGGGATCCGTAAAATGTTGGGGACAAATTTTAAATTTTAAGCGTTCAAACGTTAAATCCTTATTGAGAAAAACTCAAACACAAATAAATTGATTGAGTATTTTCAACACGTTGAAAAATGTGCCGCAAGATTTGTTACGAGAAGTTAAAACTAGGAGTAAGCATTTAAAATTTCAATTTGCTTCATAGACAAATTGGAAAGAAATCGATAAAGACTGAAGAAATTAAAATAAGTATTTAGTTTTGAAATTTAGATTGTATTTTCAATTATAATCCCACATTTTAATAACTAGGGACAAATTATTGTTTAATTTACTTGTAACCGAGTTGGAGACCAGTTGCTATTCATTCTTAAAATAATGATAATAACAAGAAGAAGCAGGGGTCACTGGGAAACTTTCCAGTGTCGGAACGGTTGTTTTATTGTAAAGGCACGAACATGATGAACAGTAACATACGCCATACATTACTTGGCAGCATTATGAACAAACAATTATTATTTTTACGTCGGTAAGAAGCGATCTTTTTTAGTTAATCACATTAATTTTTTTGCGAATAGTTTTAAGTTCGTCATAAAACTTTTATGTGGGTAAAACGTTTTAGCAAACTATTTTGTTACTGTCTCCAAATGGATATCCTCCAGCAAATACCATTTATGAGTGCATCGATTTTTATTGATATTTTGTATTTTTTCGGCACAAAATTTCTCAGTAACATAATATATGACATTAAGAAGAGTTATATTTAACATTAAGACAAATCGCAGACCATACTTTATTTAAATCGAAGACGAAAAGTTCTTTCCTCTCCCAAAAAGTAATACTGTAGCGGAAACCCGACACAAGTGCACCGCTGATTATAAGGAATGCGTAGAGTCGGCATTTGAAGTCAACGACTGAATCAGTCTTTCTCTTATCTGTTTATACAGCATGTGTAGCCCTGCGGCCAGGATGACGTATGAAGGATTGTCATGCGCATAAAAGGCGAGTTAAAGAGCAGCTGGTCGCTTGAATCAGTACTCTAAGAAAAGCATTGCTCATTGGTAGGAGTGTCTCGCTTGCAGCCGTATCTGGCGGACGACTGAAGTTCTCAGACTCGATCATGAGTGAGGTTTATGATTATAACCCAAAGCTTTCTCTTAGTTATTTACTAAACGAGTTGCTTTACTCTAGCTAATTTAAAAAAATTGATATCATTAAGTCAGTGGCGTAACTGAATACGAGTTTAGGGAAAACACGTTCTTTTTGAGTACAGGTGTTTTAAAGAAATTTTTAATTCGATGTAGAGATATGGATTCGGACATAACCTAAAATAAATACTATAAGCATGCAATGCAATTCTCAATGAAAGAGATATTGGCATCAATCCAATTTCGTAACAAATACAAATATATAAATAACGAAACATAATTGTTTCATTTACATCGAATTAGTCATTTTAAAAATAATTTTTAGAAATATAATAACAGATGTTATTAATAAGTGATATTATTAATTAAGAATATCGTCATCCTACATAATGCCAACATCTGATTAAAATATATCTAAATAACGAATGACTTAAATAAATATGATAAAAAGACGTGCTAATAAAAGAAGAGGGAAAATGATTAACAGTAAAAATTTGAGCGTGTTTTTTGAATTCAGATAACATAGAATTCAGAAAATTTCGTGTTTATACACCTCAAAAGTAAATACATTGTTATTTTCATTTACGGCCAACATCACAACTCAACGATTGAAAATAGTAACACACTTCAGCAAAAAAGCGTAAAAGTCATGTATTGATTGCAGAAAAATAGGCGGTATCAAGTTGTTTTACGATTACATTCAGAGAATAATATGTTTTCATGATTTAACAAACTGTGTTCTCTCTTCCTACCCCAGTAAGAAAGAGACCTTACTCTCGATTTTTTGCTCGGGTAACTACATGTTGTGAGAGTAGCCAGTACCTTGAGAATCCATGATTGTGCATTCTAGTGCGTCCTGGAGTTTAGAATCAGAAATCAGAAACCAGAAACTGCAGACGCCCACCTGTAGCTATACTGACATGCTGCACTTTGCAACTCAATCACCACCAGGACTGAACGCCTACGAGTGTTTTGCCTGCCATCTACGTCAGCGTCGTTCGAGTAGCCGCCGCGGTAGTTTCGGGGAAGTGGAACTCCGTACCACCACCTCCATTGCCTTCTGAGGGTGTGTACAGTGTGCCTTCGTCAGAGCGCTGCGGATAGCGAGAGCACTCAGCCAGTGGGTGCTACGCAAAAGCACGTAACCAAACGATGCGACTTTATAACATTGTCCAGAACATTCCCCGGCTTGCAAATGAAATCATACACTACAATGAGGGACCTTAAGCGTCACAACTAAGAAACGCAACGGAAAGGAAAAGGAATGAAGCGTAAGAAAAGAGAAGTATATTGACACTGTTTGGGGTGCGACGAGTCAGTGATTTCTATTCTTACCTCAATAAAAATGAAAAAAAGTTAGTTATAATAATTATATACATCAATAAGAAAATGTCCCAGAAAATTGGTTCCTTTTCTGGGTCACCGATCGGAGAAAATCACATAAATGATTAGGGTCTCAATGTATTTAAGCCCACATATAGAAAGTCATTTGAACCATCTGAAAACTTTTAGTTCAAAATGTTATTTAATGCTATAGAGAGATAACCTCGGATATTATAGTCGCAAAATTTGAGTTAGAAGTACTGTACAGGTGCAAGTCTTTGGTGAAATCACTGCGTCTTAATTTCAGTCATCTCAACTTTCCGAACCCTTTGGGGTAAAGTGGATAAAACTAAGAATAGAAGTGCGAGGTTTCATAACGAATGTGGACAATATTCTGGCTGAAGTTTAATAACGAGAAATGATTGAAAATGCAAGTAGAAAATAAGAACAAAAAAGGTGCACGATCATTCTTACTTCTGGGCAACGCCAAGTTCATTCAGCTAGTATGTTATATAAAGAAGAAAAATGTATTACTCAGGAGTGTTAATAAAACTCTAAACAGAACGTGCAATATCCTGTTGGCTAATGAGACTGACGATAGTGAATTAGAAAGGGAAGGTACGAAATAATGTAACTCATGATACTCCAGCTTACGGAAATGAAAATGCCAAATATCATATATGGAAGAAGTTATTCAGGATCATGTGCATTTATCTGTTACAATTTAATTGTCTTATCGCCAAAACTTACATCAATGATATGAGTACCATAATAATGTATAAAATTACTAGGTCCCGGCGTTGTCCCGGACTTTTCTTAGATCTATCTTGTTTTACTCAGAATAAAAAAAATCTGTCTATATTGTAAGATCAATATACTTTTACTTATTGTTTTTTAAAACATGTACAGCATCTTAATTTTTCAAATTCATAATAATACAAATATAATACAAAACTTGACTATATACACTGCATCATCTCGAGGAAACAGCACCGGTCGAATTTTCGCTATCGAGTCATGACACGACTGAGCCACTTCTTTAAAATTCTTGTGAAATCTAAACTATTCATCGAAATTTTACGATTTAAGGTTTTCTTTATCTTTGTTAAATACACTAAACAATCGATTAAATTCGATGATGATTGATTTTTCCTTCTTAAATCGCTCTCTTAAATTGAAGTATTTTAACACTTCTATTTTAAATAATGTTTTANATATATATATATGTTGTCACGGACTTTTGTATAGAACTCTTTGAGGCAAATAATATTGCAATTTATGTCACCTATCTCTAACCGTTTAGATAGCGTAAGCAAATGTAACTCTTTTTTTCTGATTTTATCGACTTAGATAAAAGTTAACCTATGTTCATCCTGGACATCTAAACTGACTAACAAAGTTACTACAGTACTTATTTTTAAATACATTTATTGTTTGTATTTAATATATTTTCAATGTTTATTCATTTCATTCATAATCACTCTATCTCATGAACTTAAATTGCTTAATATCTTGTGATGTCAGGCAACGCTACAACATCAACTCTTACAGTGTAGCTCGTCTACAATGCGTAAAGTTCCGCACTTTTATAAAGTTTTCTTTTTTCAAATTGGGTATCCCCCTATTCTTGCTCAAATATTGTACTCAAACTTCATGTTAAATTATATTTAATTTTTACTTGTTTCCAAATTCAAAACGCTGATATTCTGCTCGTTTCTGACCTTATACGTCACAATCTACATCATATGATTTGTGGTCTATCCTTCGTAAAATTAACATGTCTTCATCTCTTATCTAAATCAATATTAATTTCTTTCAGATTTTTTATTACTCATACCGTAAATATCGTAAAACTACTTTACAGTATTGATTGAATTCTTTTATCATAAAACATAAGAGGTTTACCGAGAACCGACACGAAAACACGTAATCTGTTAAAGTATGTATTTCAGGGAGGAACGCGGGGCTCTCGTTTTTGTCAGAATATTATCTTCGATGTACAGATACAATCATTTTGCTCATCTGCTACTCTTATATTTTCCACTTTAAACACATCTGTGATCGATATGTACAATGACATGAAAACGATCAATTTGCCTGTAACAATACCATTACAACATTGTTTTGGATTAATTTTTCTGTTTAATTATTAAATTGGATTAATATTGATTCAAATTTAAATACTATTCACAACTCAATTTTCATTTTATATTATTTTTATTTATTCTTTTCTCGATGTATTTTAGCCGGAAGATTTAAAAAAACATTGAAAACATAAGGATTGGTTAAACTTTACCTTTATTTTTAGTCATTGGAAATATTCACAAGCGAAGCGAGAATGAAAAATAGAGAAGTTCATAGAAAAATGAAATAAAAGATATGTTTAAATTGCAGATTGCATCTTATATGGTGAAATTTTGTGGAGAGTACATACTTTTAGACATAAAATGCTATGAAATTATTTTGAACAAGATTTTCAGATCAGCTCTTACAACACCCGTGATGAGGAATTGTCCATATAATCAGTCACCTAACTACTTTTTTCAGGAAAGATAAAATTTCATTTTAACTGTCTAAAAGTGTGAATTATTAAAAAACGTTACACCATCCTTGATGTGGTAATCTTTCCTTTTAATTATTTCATTATTCAAATCATACTTACTGGACATATGCAGAAAATGTCATGTTAATAAAAATTGTCAGTCTACTTTATGCCCCCTCACACTTTTTATTCCCAATCACCGCCACTTGTAAAATAACTTCATATTACAAATTTTTCTAAGTTGCATTATTATATAATCAGATAACTTGTTCATTAAATTATTATTTCTATATTTCTAGATACATAATATATCATTAATAAAGTATAAATATTATAACCAACTGTTGACCATTATTACAGGAGAGAGAGAGAGAGAATTACACTCATGGCTCATGCTATCAATTCACATCAATCCTATAATTGTTTTACATTGCTTGAGATTTTGAGGATAATAATAATAATAATAATAAATCTATTGTCAAAAAACAGTACAAACTGCGTATGACCACGTGGAGGACAATAAACTAATTTACTCTCCGGAAGCAAACAAGGGACCATCCCATCAATTCCGATCAAGGGCCCTAAGGCAGAGGCGGATTCAAAAATTTCAGCAAAAGTTCCTAGATAAGATAAAAAGTTAGCTGCGAGTTATAATACATATATAATGTCAATATGTTTGTAATTTAACGCAAATATGTTTGTAAATTTGCATGTACAAGTTATTATCGTACTANAAAAATCATAAGAGTTGAAAAAACACTAAATTCACGATTTATTGTTACAATAAACACGCCCCTAGACAAAGCCTAAAGAACCTGTATAAGAAATCCGCCTCTACCCGAAGGAAAAACGGAGAAAAACTCGGGCCAGGATACTTATACTCGCTACATTCACTACATTGCTGGTGTTGCGACAATTTCTCCATTGAGGGTTTTTTTCTTACGACTATGTACATTTTTTTTCTCAAAACGTCACGCATGTGCGTGGGGACCCACTTTTCCATATCAACAACATTGAGGCGGTGACGACAGCTGAGCTCTCGACTCAACACGTGGCTCACTTCTGCGTCGAAATCGCGTCCTCTGTAAATGTCCGAAAGTGCCATGTTATCGTGATGCAGATATTTGATAAATATGCCAATTCCGTACTTTCAAATTGAAGGTATTAATTGTACAATTGAGGCTGTAAAGACAAAAGGTTCTAAGTGCCCCCCAAAAACTTTTCTCGCGAAAAACATTCATCTCGGAAACGCCAATGCTGTGGCACAATGTGTCTAAGTGTATTCTATCGATAGTTTATTGCTATTATTTATTTATTTAATGAAATTTTAATACATTAAACTACAATCAGTCATATAGCAGACAATGTCAATAAATAAATAATAAAATAACGCATGTACATTTCCTTTAGCTTTCAGCTGCCTCGTCCTCGCAGCTAGTTTATTGCTATGACCGGTAAAAGATTGCGTCATCAACATCGTCATTAACATCTACATTGTCACAAGGCTAAAATGGTACCGTTCGCCGTGCCGATCGCCATTCTGTTAAGTGCCATTTAGCAGAATTAATTGTTGTTTATTACGAGTGTTACTTACATCCTGCGGTTATATTTGAAATTTTACTCTTTGGACTCTTTACTCACATTTGTATTGTGTTTTTTGCAGTATCAGTCGGTGAAATCGATATTATATTATTTACTAGTATTTTTAATAGTTCGTCGTAACGCCTGGCGAAATAATGTTTATAAGGTTGCAACAGAAAAACTTAAATTTGAAAAAAAAAAGTTTTAATCGCCATTAGTGGCAACAACAAGTAATCTGTGATGATTTCCCCACAATTATAGTGTTTAATAAGTTTTTAGGGGTTTTCCTGGAAAAAAAAGACTTTGGGATTAGAACATTTGGTTTCTAACAATTTTATTTACATGTCTCAATTTATATTCATTTTATTGATATTAAAATATCTAATTTGTGGAATAAACCTCATTTTTCTTCAACAGTAGACTATTCTGATATTCTCATTGGTGTAGGTTATCATCATTGATTTGTATATAAATGGTAAGATGAGATCTAAACTTAGTGGCACCAATGATATTATACTAGAATTTTCATTGTAAATCATGAATAACACCTCACGAAGCGTGGTGGGAAAATTTGTTCCTACAACTGATTTTTTCACATCGTTGCAGTATTATAAATAAATAAACAAACAAACAAACGGAATCACTCACAAAAGTACAAAAGTATGTACCGCATAGTAAACATGATGCATGTGAGCAAGAAATGTGATAAAAGAATTACTACATCCAATTTACCACACTAAAAAACTATACCCAATTTCTATATCTAAGTCTAGAATTTCTAAATGTAGATATCTATGTCTAAAATAATACGATCCAAATAATAATACTTTTAACTGTCTTCTACAGTGAGAATTTAGCAAGACAGAGGACCAAGTACTTATTGACATATCACATTAAATCACCTCGCTGAATCATTTTCAATCTTCTCACTTCATTACATCCCATCATTTGGTTCTCCACTCAAACGTCTCGTACGTCAATACACTCGTGCGTTCTTCAATTTCTCAATATCTTTGCTCGATTTTGAGCTAGCATCTTCGGGTTTGAAGCAATTAAAATAACACCAATTCCTGACCCTTGGTCAAAATTATAAGGAATTTTGGAGCAAAATCCGATTGTTAAGTGTTTTTAAAGTTTTAATCCTTCATTGAATTAATAATTCAGGTGTTCGCAAGAGATTAAGTTCGGTCATATCATAACATGATACAAAGGGACGGGTTGTCTGTCAAACACAACGATACCTATATTTTCATATGTAAATCTTAGTTCTTAGAAATTAAAAAAACATATTTTCAACAAACATAGATGATATTGTTTATCTATTGTTAAATTTTTGTCCCATGTTATATTAAATTAACTCATAAATATTTTTAATAGTTCTTTAGCACAAAGGGTGTTTGCTAACATATTTAAGAGGGTTCAAGTGAAACATTTAAATAACAAAACAAACAAACTTTCTGTTGGAAATTATCGACCTACTACCCACTTTTTCAAAAATCCTTGAAAAATTGTTTTATAAGCGTCTTCTACATTTTTATAAAAAAATAACATTCTCTCTGACTATCGACATAGATTTCGGAAATCCTTTTCCACCATCAGTGCCATATTTTCTTTCTTAAACGATGTTACCTCTTCTCTTGACCATGGAAAATATCCTCAGGGTGTTTTTCTTCATTTATCCAAAGCATTGGATGTCATCGATCATGAAATTGTCCTTTCAAAATTGCAATATTTTAGCATTTATGGACTTCACATCAATGGTTAACTTCGTATTTAAAAGATAGATATCAACAGGTCGAAATATCTTGTATTAAAAATAAAGGAATTTCCCTATTCTCTTTTTTTGTTGTATGTGAATGACATGCCATCTTTCACTTCAGATTACAAAATGATTATTTTTGCTGGTGGCACTAATATACTATGTAAACGCACCAACGCTCAAAAAGTTTTGTCTAACCTCTCGACTTGGTTCCATGCAAATCGTCTCAATCACTGAAAAAACAGGGTCTATATCATTTCACAAAAGTATCACAAAATCTTTACCCCAGGTTTCTCTTTCGTTAAACGAAACACAATTAAAAACTGTTTCTAATTCAAAGTTTTTAGGTCTTCACATTACAAGACAATCTCAAATGAAATTGTCACGTTGACAATCTTAATTCCAAATTAAGTAAATTGTGCTACGCATTACGAATCTTATTAATATTTTTAATCCACGTATTTCCCGTTGCGTATATTTTCAAACGTTTACTCTCATTTAAGATTATTTTCTGGGCAATTCCAGTCAGAGTGTTCAAATTTTCAGAATTCGGATAATTTGTAAATCTCACCCTCTTGTAAACTCTTGTAAACTCTTGTAAACTCTTGTAAACCTTTATTCGAGGAATTAAATATTTTAACACTTGCCTGCATTTATATTTATGAAACTGTCGTGTTTGTTACGACCGAATAACTGAAGCACCACCCTTGTTTCATACAAAACAGTTTTGTTCACGAACACAATTCGCGCAATAGGAATACTATTCATCACCCGAGAGTGTCAACCACGCTTTGCCAAAAAGGGCCGTATCATTCGGGAATCGTTCTATATAATTTCCTGCCCAAAAATATAAAAGATATTATTAAACTGAATCTCTTCATATCCTCGGTTAAAAGCTTCCTTGTGCTTCTACACTGTAAAAGAATGTATCACACCATTGTTGAAGTACTTTCAAAATATCTGACAACAATTTCAAAACTATTTTCCTGCATGCTAGTATTATGTCTTAATATTTATATAAATTTAGTTGTATATGTACTCAACCTGGCACGGTTGTGTACATTAATTCTGTAGCTCCATCCTGGCCCGGGTTTTTATCCGGTTTTCCTTCAGGTAGAGGTGGATTTTATAAAGACCCGCTAGGTTCCTGCCTAGAGACGGCATCAATTGATATAATTATTAGCGAATTTAGTGTTATTTAATAGTGACGAATTATCAACAATTCTTTCCGAATTATTTATAGCTTGAAAATAACTCGTATTTGTGAAATGACTTTTCTGTTTTATTAAATACAATATTTATTGGTATTTGTTAATACTATAACACGTGTCGAACATTTTTTTAATGGTTAGGAGTATCTTGAAATGTTAAATCCACCTTTGCCTTAGAGCCCTTGGTCAGAATTGATGGGATAGTCCCTTGCTTATTTCTGGAGAGCAAATTAATTTATTGTCCTCCACGTGGTCAAACGCAGTTTGTAACTGCTTTTTTGATAATAAAGTTTATTTATTTATTTAAAGGCTGAGAGAATATGTTCGGTTAGTCCATAGTAGTTGGTGCGGAGTGAGGGAATGTTTAGCTACGAAACCGAATTGGTACGGCGGAATTATTTTTGATTTACTTATAAAATATTTTATACGTTTAAGAATGAGTTTCTCGCATATTTTTGATAATATAGGTAGGAGACTAATAGGACGATAGCTTGACGTTAAAGTAGGATTTTTGTCCTGTTTTTGAATCGGTACTATTGTTGAAAGCTTCCACGACTTGGGAAAATGTCTCGTTCGTAATATTGAATTGAAAATATTATTTAAAAATGCTAGTTTTTCTGGATACATTTTTTAACATTATCGGAGTGACACTATCATATCCTGGTGATTTTTTTTGGAAATCCAATATATTGCGGATGTAGTGATATATTTTAATGGATTTGAATCATCATAGTTTGGCGCAGAACAGTAGGAAGATACTTTTGATGAGTGTTGAGGATCGTTAAGATCGTTATCTACAAACGTAGAAGCAAAGTACTTAGCCAGTAATTCGGATTTGTCTTTTTGCGAATAACATTTAGTGTTGTCTGATTGAAGTGGTGTAATATTTGCTTTGCTACGGATCTTTTCGATGCTTTCCATAGAGAGTTATTTCGCGCGGAAAGATTTGATGTAAGCTTTTTGTATAAGTTCAAGTAGTATGAGTGAAGGCGAGTTCTGAACATTCGTGAAAGGTGATTGAATTCAGACTTGTTAGGAAGACGCAATTTATTCCATAGCCTCCGAACTTTGTTCTTTTTCTCTAGAAGATCTTTGACATGACTGGGTAAGGGGGGGCGGGGTTTGTGTTCTTTCGGGGGAATGTAGACTACGAAGGTGTTGTATTTATGACAGCCCTGACAATCGATGAGGAAAAATGATCCACCGCTGCCTCGATATCTGTAGAGTTTGTTAGACATGGAATAGATGGAAGATCATCGTCTACAAACTTTTGGAATTCTTTCCATTTTGTTCTTGAAGTGGATAACTGTGGGGTAGGGGATAGGGGAGGAAGATGATATTGAAATAATACAATGACGGCTATGTGATCGGAACCTAGTTCAGAAACACAGTTGGTAAAGAGAGGGAGGGTTAAATTAAATAGTGCAATGCCGAGGATGTCAGGAATATTCGATACATCAAACGGATAGTACGTCGGCATACGGGTAGTACGGAGGAGCAATTTTAATTGTCTTATTGATATTTAGGAAATTGAGTAATTTTGCTCCAGAAAAAATTGATTTCGTGCATCCCCAATAGCAATATTTAGCGTCTAGATCGCATAAGAGGAGTACTGGAAGACTAGAAGGAATTAGGCGCGAAAGTCTTCTATGGATGAGACCTGAATTTTCATTTTGTTTGCCTTTACTTCAGTTTTGAATTTGCCTTTGATGACTGATTTAAGGTCTTTAATGAGGATACTTTAGTTATTGGCATCACATAAGTAAATAGGGGGAACTTCCATAGAATCTAATAAGTTGATTGGAGATTCACTAGCACTTAACACTTCGAATCTGTTGGACACTTTCACTTGGTACTGAGATTGTAGTGACATCTGTGGTAGTTTCTTCGCCCGATGCTCGTCTATTGGGTCGCAAGACCGTTTGAACTGACCTAGCGTTGGCTTAGCGTTGCCGCTTGGGCCTGGCGGTAAGTTAAGTGAAGATGCTCCACTTGACGGAGCTTGCTGGTAGGCTGCGTCGGTGTGTGAAGTCATCATCAGTCGGCGTGGTGATGATATTGGAAGTTAGACTTGCGGAAGACAGCTCACCGATGTCCTCCGTTTCATTGATGATGGCGAGAGCCTCGCGGGCGGTCGTCGCCCATGGACATTTACGATTTTAACAGTTGAATTGTGTAAAATTGATTTTGTTATAACCATCAAATAATTATTATGTAGATTTAGCCGTAAAGCGGTCGGAAATGGTCGGGATTTCGCCGAGTTAATCACAGTTAAAGAACACAGGTAAAGCCACTGAGCACTCCATGCACTGAGAACAAGCACAGCGATGCACACTCCACGAGGTGTGGAAGAATTACCAAGAATTTCTGTGTAAGAATTTATAAATTTATAACGTGTGTAATAATTTTGAGAAGAACATCCATTCTCTATTATTTGTACCGAAAATATGGCAACTTGGATCATTATCAAAATGTGAGTAAACAAATAACAATTAATAAAATTAAAAAATGTATGATTTTAACTCACAATTTCTGAGTACCTANGTACAGGTTTGAAATGTTCACGGACTTAAATGCTTATATGTACGTTCTTTTGATAACAAAGTTCAGACTAACTCAGTAAACAAATTTAATGCTTTTATTCTTTCTTCGAGATGGTTTGACAACGACCTCATGCCAAGAAGCATGTGGAATTGTAGTGGCAGGCGGCATCGCACGAATAATGTATCAGAGGGTTGGAACCAACGCATAAATTCATTAATTTCCAGAGCACACCCGAATATTTACTCACTGATAAATATTCTAAGAGGGGACGCCGAGTATTACGGAAATCTGCTGGATAAAATAAACCTGGATATTCAAGGGAAGAAAAGAAACAAATTCGTCAGTAAAGATTGATGATGCTTTGGCAAAGTCACTACAGAAATTAGAAGAGGGTGGGAATATAAAATCTTTACTTCAAAGAGTGGCCTATGTTCAAAAATTGGAATGATCGATCTGAGATTTTATATTATTTATATTTTGATAAATTAGATTTTTTTGTGTATTTTTCGCTGTTCCATTTCACTCACACTAATTTCAATAAAATGCTAGATTTAATAGAAATAATATAAGTATGTTTCCTCCTTCAAAATTTTGAATCATCTATAAGAGGTATCCGCCTCATTGTAACGCAACTGAACTATAGGGGACACATCAATGAGCTTGATAGAATGAAGTTCCACATCTACTGAGTAACGGTTTATATAAATTGTTTTCCTGCTCTTGTATTTCATCAATATCAACTATACTTTGTACTTCAATTGCAACAATCCCTAAGAATAATCCTTGAAATTTAAGATAATTTCGACTACTTGTTCCGATTTTCATGCCACAGACATTCCATAGTATATATTGTATTTCAAATTCTGTTATAAACCAACAAATATTCAAATGTTCCGGATAATTATCAATCCCTTGCTTAGTCACTCGATTTTGTTTTGCTATTCACTAGCACTAAATAAATATTATACGTAACTAGAGGCTTGAATGCGGGATCAAGTGTCACTATTCTTTCCATTAGTTCATACTGTATTGAATTTAGCCCAATGTTTGTAGTAGATTTGTTCCTGTTTACAATTTATAGATAAATGAACTTTCCTCAAACACCTTGTACTTCCAAATCTAACAGATAACAGACAGAATGCAATGAAAGTTCAATATTCATTCATGTAATATTTCATTTAATCTGAATTTATTTGAAGTTAGCTACTTACTAGGCAAGTAAAATAGAACCCTTTTTTACCATCTCCGACAATGCAACAGGGTCTACTATCGGCGTAGAAATAATGTATAAGGCTCGAGTTTGTGATATCAGTTCTCCTCAACCGATTGGCCGAATGTAATGAAATAGCCATAAAAATTTAAAAATTTATCTTCAAATTTTATATGGTTACATTAAAATCTTATTTGTGTCCACGCAAATTTTGTTTCTGCGAAAATGTCAGTTTTTCTCGTATTATAAACTAAATCAAATCTTAGTACAATTATTTAGTAAAAACTAGTGATAGTGTTAACTCCAAATTTAATATACGGTAGATACGTTCTTTATAAACGTTTTTATGACATTTCATTACTTTATTTCGGATATGTTATTTTTTGTTGCAAATATTTTGAATTTTTGTTAACTTTATTATCTTTCACCTAAAAATTCCTTTCAAAGTACCACGGGAATCGTCAGAGAATTGTTTACACGATCGCGTAGAGTTAAAACAATGGATAATTTGTTATGAGATGATATTGTTAGCACATATTTGGTCCATTCGGGCAAGTTGCACAACTGGGGAAAAACTGTCACACACTTCTTTTTCAGAGATCTGCAAATGAGTATATTCCATTTCTGGTTCACAAACATAGAAATCACTTAGATTGCGGTGAACCTCACCGCCAGGTAACAGATTAATCATGTTACGTCGAATGAAAATGGGAGACGGGACCGGGATTCGAACCCGGGACCTTGAGCTTTACGCGCTCATGCGCCTACCGACTGCGCCATCCCGTTCGCCTCTCGGGCCCGTCTACCATTCTCATTCAACTT
>NNCF01132316.1:4130-40148 GCA_002313205.1 Laupala kohalensis | reverse complement strand
TGTGTGTGTGAAATACCACTGACTGTGACTGACTAAAGACGAAATCTCAAAAACTACAAGGCCTACACTTTTGAAATTTGGCAGATACGTACCTTTTACGGAGTAGACATCAGCTAAGGAATGATTTTACGAAAGTATATACCTAAAAGGGTGAAATGGGTTTTATTTTATGTACACCCTAGAGAGTGCCTGGAGCAATTTCAATGCACGTATCACTGACTAAATGACAACAATCGCTATAGGAGTAAGATGTCCCTTACACCCCGTGAGAATGGGTGACATGTAAAAATAATGGGTTCATCCGATATTAGATTCGAAACCATAGTTTTCGGTGGCGTTCGGATTGATAATAAAAAACGACCGATATTTGGTGTTGAATAAATCAATTGTGGGACCGTTGAGGTAAAGTGACACCATCATTGTCAGATAAGTACACGATCTCCCCTACAAATAATAAACATCCAAGCGATGTCTTAAAATGTAAGAATAATCGAAAGTGATCGATATTAGTGTTGAGATTGTAGTTTTCGGGGCCGCTGAAATTAGTAGTGACATTCTCGAAGACGTCAAAATTCACAATCAGCCCATATAAACTCCACCACCCCTAGGAAAGGGGATACCATGAAAAATAAAAAGATGACACCAGTCCATACTTTTCGACGGCGCTAAGTTGATAGGGAAATCCCTTTATCATGTAAGTCTGAACTCAGCCCTCATGAAACAAACACCACTAGCAGCCCTTGGGTGGGTGGCGGTTGGATTAGAAATGGTTTTATTGATAAAAATAATTGAAAACTAATATTGAAATGGAAAAAAATAAAATTGCACAGTTTTAGCGTTCTCCTGATGTTTCAACTACCTATGGCGTTAAGATCAAATTGAGATCACATTGGAGCACAGTATCGTATAGCTGGGGGTGGGAAAGGCGAGATGTAAAAATAACGGGGAAAAACGACATTAGGGTCGAGACCATGGTACTTGTATATTGTAATATGAATAATAGTATTTCCAAAGACATGTACCCTTCAGACAACATCAGGTGCACGACTCCTCTAAATGAGGTGGTTGGGAAGAGCGTGACACAAAAAATTATCGAAAATGTCCAGTACGGAAGGATTTTACGAATATACACCCTCTGAAATAAGTGTGTTCTAAAAACTTTTATTGAATTATATCAAAGAAAATAAGGGATTGAGGGTACACACCAATACTATGAAACTTCCAACATTAATGGATAATATTCTCAGTGGATACCAATGAGGATATGATGAAAAATTAAATTGGAGACATATTAGAGAATTCACGCGAGCAAAGCTGCAGGTACTCAGCTAGTCTATATTAAAGGTAACAAAGATATTTCAACTTGTGGATACAATTTGACAACGATACAGGCATATGAACGTTATCTTGGTGGGTGATTGGAATGCCATATCTTCATTGAGGGGAGATCAGCTAACAACTCATAGGGGTATGCAATATGTAGAAGACATTGCCACTTCTTCTACATATTGTCATAGAATAACCCCCAGTAAGCACACAAAGGCCATGATGTGTTTACATTGCGGAACAAATGACGGTTGTCTATAGCCAAACGCTCTACATGCAAGGCCAACACATTTGACTGGGCCNCAAGTCCACGGATTACCGAGGTGAAGTTTTCTTCCTCAACGTCCGAACTGAGTGGATGAATTGAACACTGTGAAGTGCTACCGCAAGACTTACAACTAGGAGTCGTGAGTTTGAGTTAAATAAACATTGTACTATTTTTCAGGGAATCAGCTGACAGTTATCTTACGTGCCCTTGCTGTCATTGGCACCTAGATATTTTCACTACTTGTTACATGTTATCTATATTAATTAGAAATAAAACTTGTCCTGTTTCCTGAAACAACCTGCGTATTTATTTTGAGAGGGAATATTTCGTTGTGGAGCATTTTTCAGTATTGAATTTGTGAAGCAACACGAAATACCATAACTTCCCGAACAAATAGAAGAAATAATATTTAAGAGAGATTTGGCAACCTGTAATGTGTGTGGCGCATTTACTTTTCAGACGGTTAATGGAAAATACATATTGACTTAATACTGCAAAATAGAGAGAAGACATTGACAGTGAAAAAGTGGACAAAGATGGAAAATGAGCTATCATTTAAGTCAAGAATTTTCCGTGGAGAAAATATAAATAGAGAGGATTTCTCGTAGAGATGCTGTTAATTTCCGAAAAGTGGAAAAGTTTGGGGTCACCACGTGAATTAAAATCAAAAAGGACGGAAGAAGATATTGATGATCGCGTATATGGAATACAACTTCATATGCTTGAGTAGTTAAAGGATATTGCAGACCAAAAGGGGATAGTTATGCTTCTGGGAAGAGTTGGTGGACAAAAGAATTAACATTTTTAAGAAAAGAAAGAGAGAAAGAGAGAATTGTAATGACAAATGAGTACATCAGGGAAAGGTTGAAAAAATTAAGAACATAAAAATGAAAAAATGTCTTGAAACAACAAAATGACCAATGAAATTGTGCAGCTGGCAGCTGAACGATACATAGTAGAACTAACGCATTTTATAAATGATGGGTATTTTCTTAAACCATGAAAAATTGGATTAGTAGGATTGTCTCTTTAAGATAAATGAGAGATACGACAAAATTGAAATCTTATAAACCAATAACATTTTTGGCTGGTACCAGGGAAATTGTTAAATAGAACTAATTGGGAAGAAACTTGAGGAAATATTTATCAAATTTCAATATCAGTAGAAACTGAAACTGGTTTGGCATTTTATCTACTAAAGGCAGCCATATCTACTGGAATCTGGTTCAAAATTAAGTTTCGCTGAGAGTGACCGTGAAGGGCATAATCATTGAAGGACATAATTATGTGAACAAGTGCACTTACGAATCTCAGTATACAAGAGAGCTGGATTAGTTTTTGAAATGAAATAAGATGCTCGTGAACATATAATATATCTTAATGGAAAGAGACTAAGATTGGTGAAGCTTTGAAATATTTGGGGGTACAAATAGACAATAGATAAACTTTCATGGACCATATTATGTACATAGAGAGAAAGATGGAAGCCTTAAACTATGCACTGATAAGGGATGAGATAAGAAGGTATATTATGGATGTGAAGAACATAAGGCAAAATATATAAAGAAGAATTGTTTCCTATTATTATATATTGGGCGAATGCATAGGAATTTCAACTTTCTAATAGACATGTCGAAAGTAAATTGGTGAGTATACAGCGCCTTTGCATATTACGATGGAGAGGATGTTACCGTAGTGTATCCACTCAAGATTTAAATGTGCTTTGTGAATACTACATGTGGACTTACGTAGTACGAAAAGTAAATGTATAGTTTCAATGGGGAAAGGATTGAAAAATCTTGTAAATTTGGGGGAGGGGGAAACCCTTAACATCTAAATTGCTTTTGTGTAGGAAAATACTTTGGGACATAACTAAATACGGGAGAAATGTATATGACTTTATACAGGATATGTGAAGATACACAAAAAGTAGTTCAGTTCAAATAAGAGTGTGCCTGAACATGGGAATATGCATGCACATGGGAATTTGCAAAATGGACACCGTGAATAGTAAAACATGTAACTGTGGTGGAGATGAAATTGTGACATATATTGTTTGTTTACTTCAACCCAATGATGCAGAACGGGGAAGATTGGTGAATACATTCGAAAGAAAACGGAATTTCAGCCTAAAATATTTGAAAATGCTCATTAAAGATAAGAACACCTTCTTTTGAAGAGATTAAAGAATTTTTTTACAGAAATTATGAGTGTAAGAGAAAATGTAAAGATTAGGCACTTCAAATTAGATAAGAAAATATATCCTGCATACCTTCTTGGACAGGAACCAGAATGGGTGAACAAATTAATAGAGAAATTAAGTCTAACGAAACTATGAGTAACTCACTAAAAGAAAGAGAAAATATAGATAGGAAATCACGAAATCATTATTTATTTATTTATCTATCTATTTTATGTCTTTTCGTTAGGTTCAGACCATGAGTCCTGCTCTTTCATCTGACCGTTGGATTTGGGTAAGGGAATTGGGAAGGAGAGATGTTAGGTTGGGTCATCAGTGATTTCTTTTTCAACTCCTCAAATACTTGCAATTTCTTTATCGGCAGACGATACGACAATATTTAACAATTACTCTTAAGTTTGAAGCGAACAACACGAATCGCTATCCTATCACTACAAAATTCAAGAATAAGCTGACACTTTGTTTTTAGGGTTTTACATATGACAGTAGGGGATTATAGAACTACTGGCCACTTGAAGGTCATTAGTTGATGGTTCTTGCTTCAGTAAGTTCAAGAATTTTTTAAAATGATAGTCTGATTTACTTTTACAGTCGTAATTTAAAATAAATTTTTAAAATATATCAGAATTAAAAATAAATTATAAGTATTATTAACATTTCTCATTATGAGTATTATTAAAATGTTGGTAATATTTTATTAACATATTTTGAAATATTTAATTTAATTAAAAATATTTTTACAAAAAAGGTCATTTGAAGGAGAAAAGAATCCCAATTCTACGCGTCGAAATCTTCGCTGTCGATTATGTTACTTCGCCGTTATAAACGAGGTTTAATGTTAAGTGTACAAAGAAGGATAAAAATTTATGACAGTTTTTTTCTTGGAATTGGTAGGTTATTGCGCTTTCTTACTTTGACAATTCATGAACCTTAGAGGGTACTACAATCTTACGAAGCTCCATCCCAAAGTCAATTTTCCAAGACGCAATCCCCGTGTACGACAAAATCTTTCACCACAGCATTAAATTTATTGTATGCTGTGGTTTACATTTCGTTTACATTTCACCACAACAGTCGGTCACTCATAAATGCGACTCAGAAACGTAGCTTGCTTGTTTCGCCTACCTTTTCCATCACGTTTTCACGTGCTAAAGAGACCAAGTTGCCAAGTTTCTCCCTCACTTCAGTTTAGCGCTTAGATCACGCTGCCTAGTGCTGACCGACACAATATTATATTATGCTAAATCAGTCGTGCTACACAGTCAGCAAGATTACTTTGACCTTCATGTGAAGTACCTTTTGGTTTTTAGTAAAAAAATTAGAGCACGTGCATCGACAATGAGTAAATTCTACCGTAAATACGAAATGAAAATTAAATTGATTCATCCATTTACTCAGAATCGCTGCGCACAGACGGACGGATGTTATGCCAGAAACCACTTTTTCAGAATCAGGGATCGCAAAAACGGATATTTCCGTCAAAATCTCGCATTCGAATTTTTTTCAGGATTACAACACTTTCTATATACTACGTATATGAGAAAGCAAAAACATGCATCGAACATCGATGAGAGAACAAATGATTCCTGGCTAAGTCTGGAAAGGTAATTTTAATGAATATCTTTTTAGTAAATATCTTTAAATGATAGTATTACTTCATACTCAAAAAAGTAGAACAATGTATATCAAGTACTATATATAATATAATATAAATTTATTGTCAAAAAACAGTACAGACTGCGTATGACCACGTGGAGGGAAAAAAACTAATTTACTCTCCGGAAGCAAGCAAGGGACCATCCCATCAATTCCCATCAAGGGCCCTAAGGCAGAGGCGGATTCAAAAAATTCAGCAAAAATTCCTAGATAAGATAAATCAGTATCTTTTGATGTCAAAGATTTGTTTCTAAAATTTCCGATATTTTGAAGTTTTCTTTCATTTTTAATTTTAATGCAACTATACTTATCTTTCCTTTAGTCGGTGGATTTAACTTCATCATTGTTGGTTGGTGCATTGAGCAGTCGTTCAATGTTGTCATTTATAAAATCAATAAGTGAAATTCTTTTCCTTATAAGCTAAGTGAATATCTATTTCTTCTAAACACTTTTATACTTAAATTAAGTATATTTTATCAAATCCTTCTTGAAAAAATGTGTCCTTCAACTCACCATAATTGAAAGTAAACGACCCTTACCATTATCTCAGCCTCCATGTCCAAATACGCCAACCAACGATCGATGTAACGGATGGTAACAATATTTTTCTTGTATGATGCGTAAAAGTTTGTAATTATATTATCTATTTTTTAAATAGAGGAATCAATTAATTTTCCAAACATCGAGATTGCTATCACATTGATAGCACTTATTTCAGTTTTCAGTTTTACAACTCAAGTAGAAACATGTGACAAAAGCTTCAATAACGTCCAAAAACTACAACTAGTAGTAGGGCAGTCGATCTTTCGGGAGTGCGTGACCCCGTATTCCGTCATTTCCTTCCAGAAAAAAATTGCTTAACTTAACTCACCAATCTTTCGGTAGCATGTACGGATAAAAGAGTATGACTTGTTTGATGAAAGAGTTTGTGTACTTGTCTCACATTTGAATAATCTTTACTGTACATAACGGTTTTTCATTGATTTGAGAGAAGATACAAGAAACAACTATTTAAGAAAATATTGCTTTTTTTACATCGTCAATAATATTATTTAGGAAAAGTATTTAGGCCTAAAATAAATTTTTTTACAGACGAGTGGATTTAGAGGATTTAAAAAGGAATTTTTAGATCAGAGAAATAAGATCTTGATATCTTAATAAATTCTACAAGCCGTAAATTCCCAAGATCACAAAAATCTTTCAAGCTGCGAACCAGAAAACGCGATCAAATGATTTCTAACCGCTTACGTCATTCATAGGAAGACATTTCGTCAATGACCGTTTCCATATTAAACCAACGAGTCAATTACATTTGATCAGCGTGACTGTCCTTCCATCACCGTCATCTGCACAGCGGGCCATAGGCTAATGGTGACCAATTGAACGCCAAGGTCGAAATACTTCACCCTTCTGCCAAATACGTCGAGTTGACAACATGGGAATGTCCTCGAGCTTACTATTTGACAGTTATACGTTATTAATGGCGTGAAATTAACAATTAAAACAATTCTCAAATGAATAGGGAAAGTACGAAAAGGTTATCTTCCGGTGGGCGTTCATAAACAGCGTTCTCTGTCAACTGAACGCCATTGTGAAAGAGACGTCGCAAAGAAAAAAATTGTTTGCGTGACAAGAGTAATAAATTGTAATATGATCTTTCTTAAATGTATTTATAGCCAAACGAAACCCTTTCCTTTTGTTTGTTCTTGAGATACAGACAGGGATGTAGACAGCAAAGGTGGAAGTGTGTCACGTCACAAACTACATTGTTGAAACTTTTTATGACGGGGATTCAAACACTGGAAATTTGGCAGACGTAAAAATATATATTAATAAAATAAATTATATTAGTTAAAGAATCGTTACTTATTATTCTATACTATAAAAATAATCCATACTATAAATGTCAATTACTTGGAATGTCTGTTGTATGAAAATCGGAAAAAGAAATGGATAAAATTATTTGAAATTTCAAAGGACTCTTCTGTAGGATTATTGCATCAAAAAAGCAAAGTATGGTTAATATTGATGAATTACAAGAGCAGAAAAACTATTAAAATTGGCTGATAATCGTAAATGTTAATCTTCACTCACATGACTGTTTACTTAATTTGAAACTTAGTATGTGTCCGCCAGAGTTCGATTGCGTTACGTGTGGCGCGGACAATTCACTGAACGTATAATCTACTTGACCGAATCGTCAAAGTAAAATTAAGTAGAGGCTTTGAAGAACATTGTTTTCATGTACATAACCTAAAAGTAAAACTGAAACAAAAGAATTCAGAGACCTTAACTAAGCGCTTTGTATATTAAGCTTTCTGTGTAAAGTGTATTTTCCTTCTCCCTGGATTTTAAATTAATTCGTAATTACGTACATATAATTCTTTTTCATTTTATTTTATCCTTTTCCTAATGCCGCGCCAGTCTTGCCATTAACAGGGGTTTTATCTCGATTATATTTCGTTACTTTCCTGTTTCCTTTCTCATAATATACAATACTGGACTCCCGTTTCCCTTGCCTATCATTCCACCACAACTTTCACTCATCATCATTCATCTTCATGTCATTCATACATTACCCGCCTCGGGAAGGTGCGTCAGGAAAGGCATCCGGCACCCTTGCAATTCCCCTGCCATATCAAAAACGGACACCATACCATTCTCCATCTCCGACCCCTACTAGGCAAAGGAAAATGAGTTAAGGAAATTGGAAGAAAACTGTGTATATTTGGTTGATTACTGAAAACTGTGTATATTTGGTTGTTTTCTTCGTGGTATTTAATTTTTAACATTTTTTAAAATTTCGTTTTAGTCATACATATTTTGTTAATTTTTAACATTAACAAAAGTGAAAATTAAATATCACGAAAGTAGAGAAATATGGAAACCAACATGATTTTAGAACATAAGAACCCTGGGTGACGCCGGGCAAAATGAGCTAAAAATCCAGATAAGTTGACATGCGTTTTAATACCAGAATGTAATAGTCTTTAGATATTTATATATTAGTATCAGTCTTTAGATATTTAAATTAAGAATGTTTACATACAAGAATATATATATTTTACTTCCAATTTCAAAATCATGAGAGTAGTCATTATCAAGTGGAAGAATATGGTACCTGTCAGGTACTTGTAAGTTATTTAATGTATTATTGATTAATCATAAGATTAGACAGCTCATTTTGGGTGGTTCCTGGCGGCGACTTCGGTAGGGTAATCATAAAAACTAACACACTTGAAATGAAATTAAGGAAGATGTAAGAAATCGAAACAAAGTATTCTATTAATATGAAATATATAAATATAATTGCATTTAAACGAAAGAAAGCACCTCACTAAAATATTCTGATACTTGTAATTTTGACCTTCCTTAACAAAAAAATCTCTTAATGTCGGATTTGTTCACCCTTGCTTTTAATAATTTCGCGTTGGTATAAAATGACGAAACTTTCCGGAACTCTAGCTATGTCATTATGGTTCTCCGTCTAGGTACATAGATGTTACGACGTATTAAGAATCATGCTCAATGCAATTTGACTCTTTAGTGCAACCGGTGGTATAGTTAAATTAATTTAGGAATAGACCTGCCACCTGGAAAGTAGATGGGAGCTAGTGGCTCGTCACTGACCTCCACCAATCAGTGACGTCAAAGTAACGGTCCCGTTTTAACACATTTCTCCCAACGGTCTGTCGCAAGATGCAGTGAGTGAGCGACTGAGTATATCGGAGAGTTAAGTATGAAGTCAACAACAGTAACTTTTCATGACCTTTACAGCTCATCCCGTCAGTCCTATTCCTATACTCGACAAATATTATGTCAACAACTATAATGTCTAAGCGGGTTGAGCAGGTCTGGGATTTCAGATAACTGTTTACCTTCCAATTTATTAATCATAACAGTCGATTCGTAAGGCGCAATTTGTCTTAGGCGCAATTTTGATTCCCTTCATTCGAGAGTTCTACTACAACTATACTTACAAACCACCTCCTTTATCGCATTGTATGATAAAACTGCGGTAGAAGTGATTAATTTCTTTTTAATATGTTAGAAAATTCATATTATAAAAAATAAGAACAATCCATTTTAGCAGTTTACAAAATCAACTTATAAAAAACACAATTCGGAAATTTAATTAAGTTGAGTGAGATCCTCTGGCCCCTGCACGAAGTTGAAGCGGAACCCGGGCGTAAAAGCATGCTGCAAATTATCCTGTTAGCATCATTACAATGTAGTTTATTACTAAAGATTGCATCAAGTAGAGCCATGCTTCAGCTCCGCTTGCACGTAGACCTACTAGCCCGAGAGCTCATAACACAAAACATCTCCGGGCCATTCTATACAAAACGATAAAAAAATTGGTCGCTCAACCATTTTTAAAAGAATGTATATTTTTCCTGAATTTATGTTTTATATCATTCTAGAGGTCAAACCTGACTTTTTTTAAAAACTTGATCTTAAAACCTTTTTTTTTTTCAAACCTTTTACGGGTGGCGGCCATTTTTGTCCTCCCCGCTCGGGTATTTTCGCGTTTGTTAGCATTTTCATTACCGCTCATATCTCATGAACAGTTTATCCTACAAAACTCAATTAAAAACCTTTGCAAAAACCACATTTCATTTTATAAACTTTGTTATATGACAAATTATATTTTGTCTATATAATTTACTTCAAACATTACAACTAGTATTGGGAAACTTTTTAATGTATATATCATTTTCGTTGATCTGTGGTCTGTTACTTATTGCTGTCCACGTTAAATGGCCGTTCATTTCGGTACGGGATCTTTTTGCGTAGTTTTTGCGTTCATGACATAAATAAGATATTTAACATATATTTTATGCGACAGCTTTAATACAATCATTTTTCGACTCATACAACCACTCTGAGCATACAATAATATAAAAATCATAAAATCAAAGTTAGACAACCGCGACGTATTAGAAATCGTTTCTTTTTCTTTCAGTTGCGCTTTTCTTTATATTTGAGGTATTGTAACTTTTTCATGAGCTCAATATTTAACAATATGTTTTAGTTTTCATAAACCTGACACAAAAGACTGCAATATGTGCCATTATTCAGAATTTTATCGTCCGCCCCATCGGAGAATTTAAGTCTAAACTTAATAAAATTTGAAATAAATTCATTTTTCAAAAATTCATAAAAAGAAAAGGATAAAACTAAGAACTTTGATACTTTTTTGGGTAATGCTACTAATATGAGCTGTATATACCGGTCATTTTTTCACAAATTTGTAAGGAGTGAAATTTGCTAGATTTTTTGAATCCACGTTTATATGAAGTTTTCTCATAAAAGTAAAATGTATAGGCAAAATATATACTGAACAAAGTTTATAAAATGAAATATCATTGAAATGATTTTTGTTTTAGCGTTATAGGGTAAATTGTTCATGAGATATGAGAGATAATGTAAATGGTAACAAGCGCGGGAAGACGAAAATGGCCGCCACACGTAAACGGTTTGAGATCAAGTTTAAAATTAGTTTTGAACTCTCGAATGATAAGGAAAGGGAGAGGGAAAATAGTTTTTTTTTTTTCAATGTCGAGAGACCACTTCTGGACCGTTTTGCATGGATTGAGTCATCCGTGATACGGACATGAATGCTCTTGTATCTCGAACTTGAGTATCACTTTTGTATTATTATAAGGAAGGATAAAATATTAAATCACTTAAAACTCATGTGAAACACGATTTTACTAATTCAAAAAATTAAATTTAAATTCCATGATTGGTACGTTAATGAGTTTCTCCAGTCCTGAAAGATTAAGCCAAAAATCCTACAGAACCACATTCGCATTCTGGGACTAAGGCCCAATTTCACCAAGTTCATTTAATGTCTTAAACGAGATTTTCTGTGCAGTAAATCGTGATTATCAAAATGCGCGTTCCACCAACTTTGATTTACGAGAAAATCGCGATTTACACTTAAACGCTCGGGGACCCTTCGATTACCAGCACAAATTGCGATTTTCTTCAGCACTGCAAGAAATATAGCGTCCTTTTTGTTTGTTTGCTCGTGGCTCGATTTATAGGTTATGTTCAGTGGCACGAGGGAGGCCCGCTGTTGCCTCCGGTGTCCGTTGGTGGGGCTAGTGAGCAACATAATGCGTTTCCCTCCTGTCACGTGTCTTCAAATTACCCATACTGCACTGTAAACCAACCTAGAGAATTCTTCAAAAACATTGATAACTTAATCGAAGATTAGTTTTGCTTGGTGATACGCATAAAATGTAATCGCGATCCTATTTACCTAATCACGTTCAAGGAAATTGCGATTATTCTACCTTTGGTGAAATTGGGCCTAAAACACGTCCGTAAATTATTATCAATTTCGACCGATAAACTGAGACAGTTTAGATGATTCACGTATAAATGCGAATGAAGAGTTTTCTCATTTTGGAGGAAATGCGGCTGAAATTACAATTCGAATTCAATTTGCACTCGCAGAAGTGTTGTTAGTAATTTGCGCAAGTTAACAATTTTTTCAGCCCTCATTTCATGATGCGTTCATGCTTGATTTTTTCATTTAGAGGACACATTGAATGAATCACCTAGTCATTCGCATTCACGTAAACTTTAAAGGAAGCATTAAAATACATTTAAATATGGAAAAATCAAAGATTCATATTGCATGATACGTAATTTTATCTATATTAATCATATTGCATGAATGCGATTTGTTGTACGTACTGTTTGCGTAGTACTATGAAAATAGTCCAAAACGCATTCACATATCATTTAAAGATCGGCAGCAATTAGAAGCTCAAATGTAAACCATAAGAGCATTCACACACACACAAGAAACAAAAGATTTTCATTATCACTGCATGAATGCCATTTGTTATACACATTTCTTGGGCAGTCCTGTGATAATATCTCAAATCGTATTCAAATTTCAGAATCAATAGGATTTAAAAGATCAGAAGCAATAGGATGCTCATATACAAACCATCGAAGCAGACATACAGAGTGACATAACAAAAATTCCATGATCAGTATATGAATGCTCTTCGATAAGTATGTTACCGGCAAAGTAGGAACAACCTCAGGCAAGTAGACTTCGTCTAATGGATTCAGACATTGCTCACATTACCAAAGAATTGTTCACAATGCCTGAATTTCCTTCATTGCCAGGAACATATATTCTGTTTGGGTAGTCCAGCGGTAGTATCTCAAAACTCGTTGAAATACCATGGAGCCCCACCCGTGGCTCAGATGGTAGTGTTGTCGCTCATTACCGAGTCATCCCGGGTTCGATTCGTAGATTTTCACATTCACAGAAAATTTGTAGCTTTTTCACTTTAATGTCCCAGTTCATATAGCTACTGAAAAGCAAACCTTCCTTCCTCTATCCAACTCCTCCTAATATCAATAACTCTATCTATTATTAACTACTTCTACTAACCCCTCCATGTGGACCAAGTTGTTGGTAAACTCAGCTAATCGGTCCACCTACTAACAATGGCCTACCACCCAACTCCTGTCGCTCCATGTAGATAAGCTTCAATAGCAGACTACATTTCCCATTTACAAATACAACAATATATTAATACCATGGAAAATTCATATGGAATTAGATGCTCACATCTGCACAATATAAACGGGCATACAAAGTGCTGTAACTAAATTTCTATGATTGGTACATTAATTATACTCTCGTCATACACACTCCTGTGATAATATCTCAAATCTGTTCCATCGAAAGATCAGCAGCAATAGGATGCTCACATATGACCCATATAAGCGCTGTAAGAAAAATTCAATGATCGATATATGAATGCGTTTTGTTGTACATACAGTTCGCATGTACCCGTCGGCCCGTGATAATATCTCATAACGCATTCAAGTACCACAGAAAGTTCAGTAGCAATTGGATGCTCACATGTGAACCATAATAAAACATTTTAAAAAATTTAAAACATTTCTATGATATGTACATGAATGACATTTGATATTAATACTATTTGGGTTTTTCTGTGATTATATCTCAAAACGCATTCAAATGCCTTTGAAAGATCATTTACAATCTTGCTTGTATCCACCACCGCCAGATCGGCAGATTCAGCAGAACATTTGAGTTTCGACCTACATATACGTGTACGAAATATGAAGTATTGAAGTGTCAATCATTTTTGTGACGCTGTCTCTCGGACTTCAAGGATTTCAACCGATAATATTCTTGTAAATCCTTGAAGAAGAGCAAATTAAAACCTCGGTAAGGTGGCAGTTTTGAAAAACTGAGTTTGTATTTGTTTTCTGCCCAACAACAACAAAAATGAAAAGAACGGATACATTTTTATTATATTTGAAAATACAAATACCATATTCCTTTTTATAAAATAATCTATCTTTGACTCCATGAAGTTTTACTGATGTACAATTTAGATTGCATGGAGAAGTTCCAATACAAAAATGCAAGAAAGATAGTTTTTTCGTCTCACAAGTACTGCAGTCAAATTAATAACTTAAGTTCAATACATGTTTGAAATAAATGTTTCATTATACTACAATTGATTTTTTGTAATGTACCTGATTTCAATGAAAAGAAGTTAGAAACAAAATTTATTTGTACTAGAAAATATCAAAGTATCTGAAATTTGCCTGACATAGTTTCAATTGATACTTTCTAAAGGCACTTTTCCTTTGAAACCGATAAAAGATCTTGTTATCGCTATGAAAATAATCGAAAACTAGTAGAGTATCGTAGTAAAGGGGGTTCGAATCGAAATGCACTAAACTCGAAAAATGTGCACTAAAACGGTTCAAAACAAGCACATAAAATATACACTAAAATTAGAAGTATGCATTTTACAAAAACAAGTTAATTATTAGCATTAAGTATTAGTAATCTAAGAAAGTGTAAATATAAATTGAGTTAGTTGGATAATACCACTGCTCGATCATTCATATCGCGCTATCAAACAGCTACCGTAAGCTACGCAGCCAGCATATAGTACAATCTTAACCTACTGTTGTCTGAAATTTCTTAGAATTTTTGCGACTACTGGAGCTGAATTATTGGCTTGTGCCCAGCTCAACAGAAGATAACATCTCATAAGAAGATAACATCTTTTGCGGTGAAATAGTAAAAAAATACAATAAGTCAATCGCTTTAATGTGTGCCTTGTCCATTTAAAAGTTATGACTAATCAGGCTATGTGACCACAACTAGAAATGTATGAACTCTTTAAGGGAACTATTACAACAAAAGTATTTTTTTAAACATAAATAATAATTATTGAGACGAGGTCCATAAAATTATGGCCCTCTCTCAATAATTATCACACATGACGGAAAACGGGGAGAATAATGAATAATTCTATCAAATTTAAAAGTTATAAACGAGTATATATTTCAATTAAAGTTATCTGAAATTCATATGTCTATCGCGTTTTACAAAAATGAATTTTTGTTACGAACTTGAATGGTATTAAATAGCAAAGTTTAAACTTGTCCAAACTAAGTAAAATAAGTGACATATTTAGTGGTATAACCACAATAAAATATGAAAATTATCGTGAATAATTTAATTATCGTCTCCCTGAACTCAAAATTTGTAGCCGCTGGATATAAAAAGCCAGGTTAAGTGAAAAACAACTTCCCTTCACACAAAAGTAGGCTTAAAATCCTTTCTGCCTCTGCCTTAGGGCCCTTGATCGGAATTGATGGGATGGTCCCTTGCTTGCTTCCGGAGAGTAAAAATTAGTTTTTTTCCCTCCACGTGGTCATACGCAGTTTGTACTGTTTTTTGACAATAAATAAATTTATTATTATTATTATTTCTGAAATGAGACTGAGCACTTCTCTGGGCATAGGACTAGCAGCATAATATGACGTATGTTATGCTGGCGGTTTAAAAGTTGTTGCAGGGGACAGTTTTCGCCTAAATTAAATATTTCATAATCAATTATCCTCTCCGTCAAGAACATTCAGTAAAGACCTAGATATTTAAAAAAAATAATAATTTGAGAATATGCTATACGTGTATTGTCAACATAGTCTTGTTAACGCAGCGTGAGACGGCTCAAGATACAAATGCAGGGCTATTACTACTAATAAAGAAATTCATCTCCAACGGAGTCACCACCGCAGGAAGTTTTGGCTAATTTTTTGACAAAAATCGGTTTGACAATTTGTGTGTGGACGGAATGACGTGATTTTTTTAAATGCTCGTACTCACATGTACTTTAAGGACCCGCTGCGGTAAATTCAGTAAAATATTTTATGACGCGTGAAAAGAGGCTAGAATCTCACATAGTTTGGGAGAATGATCACAAATGGCTTAGAATAACAGTATATAAGGCAAGAAATCGAATTAATTCCCCAAAATGGTCAAGATTTGATGACACTTGTGGAGGACTAGTTTTCAGGTACTTGGATTTTACGTTTATGTTGCTCCGCGAATGAGGGTGCAAATCATAATATCTCTTTTTCAAATTACATTCCTCCTGGATTGACTCATATTGAAAAGTGTTAATTGAACATTTTAGTGGGGGTTATTTGAAACTAAGCAAGAAAACATTTCTACCACTCCCTGACCATAACCTCAAAATTTTACACAAACTGTCATTATTGGGAGATTTTGAAAAGATCATAGCTCTGCAGTATTGACTCTAACTGCAGTGTGTTTGGTATTTTCATTAGAAAGTATTTCAAATTGGAGAAGAAAAAATTCTTGGTTAGTTTTCATACTTAGTTTTCATGTTTTACTCCAGTTTTCCTCCGGGTAGTAGCGGATTTTCCTCGGGCGGTAATGTCATTAAGACATTTGTTTTATTAATGTCAAATTTGTATTGCACTAATATCTACAATTTACTTGAATAATAAATGAATAACAGTACGTATTTATTAAATTATTTATTTTATAAATATTAAATCCGCCACAGCTTATGAGTCGTTGATCGGAATTGGTGGGNTTTATTGCCCCCCCCCCCCCCACGTAGGCGTACGCAGTTTGCACCTGTTTTTTAAACAAAGCTTATTTCTTGATTTAATGACAAATAATTTACATCAATCAGGCAATATTTTGACAAATCTCTGCTGCTTGGGATAAAACATTTTGCGGTAACTTGATGGATTATTGAGTAAAGTTGTCCCATAATTGTGCACATTATCACAATTCCGAGAAATGTTACGCTTCACTTCATCATCCTCAAAAGTGTAGTCATTACCAATATCGGCTGCTTCCGAATATTTGTAAATATAAACCCCTTCCCACCCCTCCCTAGGGGTGCAAGTAATGCTACCAACACAATGTTTGTTGTCAGATAGTCAGTCATCGCTGAACCAAATTTCGTTGAAATTTCTTCTGGCAGTCGAGAGTTATAGTGCGACATACATATATCCTATGTTATATATGTAGATAGATAAAAATTGAGGAAAAAATTAATTTATAGTCTTATGTTCCTTATTTCCTCAGAAAGCTTTTTCGACCACTTAGCGGCCATCTTCAGTGCTGAATATAAGGGTTCTTGTGGCAAAGGAATACCACAATAATTTAGAAAGAGAGACAATGTTTTTCTCTATAATAGAAAACTCTTTCAACAACTCACCGTCACATATTTTATTACTGTGTTTTATTAATATTCCTCCTCAATTCACAAGAAGTTTAATTTTAAAATCGTGGACAGTGGAAATGAGACACTTTTAAAAATGTCCCATGAATGAAAATAACATATTAACTACAGTACATACTCTAGACATTATACCCGCTTAAAATACACGAAACTTCATTATTGTGAAAGTGCTCAATACTAGATCTCTCCTTCAAAACGCTCAAAACTAGTTCTGGTAATACATGAACGACCAAAACTAATATAGACTAACAAGTCAAAACTTGTTCTGACAAAAACGCATCTGCCAAAACTTATTTTGGTCGTTTTTTTTCGTCCAATGGTCGAATTCGGGTTTTGTGCGTAACATATATACCAGGTAGCTTTTCAGTGTACGTGCGTAACTTTAATCACTGTTGAGTATTTTTTATAAATATCATTTTTGATATATGTTTGTAATAATTAACTTCTTTGTCCAAAATTAATGCATTTTCCCAATACATCAAGTGATAATTATTAATGCAATGTGAGGTATACATTGTTCAACTGATTTTAAATTTCGTTTGTGCTTCTGGATTCTTGTTTTTAACCCTCTCTTTGTTTGACCTACATTATAATATTTGCATTTTATTTTGCATTCTACGTTGTTAGTATTCATGTGATATTTCTTATCTCCCCTTTTCGTTATCAAATTATTTCTTTTATTTTTAAGTGTTGAAATCAATTTCATATTCTGAGACTTTAGTAATCTATGAAGTGAAAGAGTTATAAACTTCTTATAAGGAGACACTGCATAAATCATATCTTGAGGTTGCGCCTGTTGTTGCCTGTAATGAAGCTAATACATTTTTTAAATATTTTTATTAACTAATTCTATGGGATAGTAATTACCTAAAAGAAATTACACACAATAGGTGAATTTTCCTTCCGAAGTTGTACATCTAAAAGTACTATCGCTTTATCTGTTAAGTTATAAATCATAGCTCTCTTTCGTGTTAAAGTATTTTCTGAGTAAAAATGTAATACGCGTCCTGAATAAGTATCCTTCCTATTCCAATTAATAAATAGTTAAGTGTCCTCACGATTAATTAATACATCAAGAAAATTTAGTTGATCATTATTATTATTTTCGATTTCTAATGTGAATTTTATCCTAGGGTGGTAATTATTAAATGTATCTAAAATGTTTTGTATTTCATTTTCTGGCACTATACAAAAGATATCATCTACATATCTGGCATAAAGAACAGGTTTAAAATTCAGTTTCTCAAGACTAACTTTTTCTAAATCACGTAATACAAATTCTGACTTGCCAGGCTTACTTATTGGTCTTCCCATGGGACATCCCCCGACCTGATGAAAACTTTTTTGATTAAATGTAAAATATGTTGACTGCGATAATAATCGAATCGCTATTTCCATTCCCGTTTCTGGAATTTGAATAGTTGTCCAACGTTAAATTTATTCCATTTATACACAACTCATTTGGAAGACAAGTAAACAATGATACTACGCCTAATGAATTAAATTTCATAGAACTATCAAAAGTGGTATTTCTATATTTGTTGATGAAATCTAAACTATTAATTACAGAATGATTGGGTTCATTTAATCCATTCCTAAGTATATTCAAGAAAAAAAAGATAATATTTTTAATGGGCTATCCTGGGAAAATATTATCCTGTATGGGACATTAGGTTTATATAACTTTGGTAAATCATAAACCAAAGAAATATTACCCGAGGTGGTATATAAACTAAGTGGAAGTAATGCCAGACTCAGCTCGGGACCCCGTTTGCCAAACACGTACTTACTAGATGTAAGTCCCCTGGGGGACGTAATAACTGATAACAGAATTAATCAGAAAATGTATTCCCTTTTATCCAATTCACACTAAAAAACATATTATGAAAGTGACAAATTTTTAATGTATAACACAATTCATATAATTAATAATATAAGGAACTGTTGGCTGAAAAGAAATGACAATTTAAAATATTTCGCTTATACTTATTTTTCTAGTGGAGAAGAGAAAACAGCCTCCTTTGAGTTTCTCAGGTACTTTCAGAAAGAAGAAAAATTTGTTGGTAAGAAAAGCTTTTAAATTAAGTGACAAAGCTCCATACCCTTCAAATTTGGATCGTCAGAAAGTTATTTGGTCTGTCAATGTTTGTTAAATAATGGAAGATATGTAATTTTGTAGTTTTCAAGTGTTTTTTTAAATTGTTATATTGGGATACATTTTATATCAAATCACACTCTAATGATCACGAGAAAGAGAATATTTTCGTCATGAAAGTAAATCAATGGTGCAGATCACAATCAGAAGATCTTTGCCTGACCTCTCACTCATGGCTGGAACCGAAGGAACTAGATTATAGCGTGTGATGTACAGCTTTCTACATGGTGCGGACAAGGATGGGTAGGAGGTTAGGAGCGATAGTAAGAGAATCTGGCCACTCGCATGAATCCTGAACTAGGAATTCTGAATCATGGGATGCAAGATTCCTCTTTTCTTTATTTCAATATTTTCGTCACTCTCTTTCAACCTTCTCGAAACAACTGATAAATATGTTCATGGAACATTCCTCCATTTCCTTAACCTGTTGACCAAAGTCCTATTGTAATTGTTTCATGAACTCGCACAACTGTGCCTCCTTACCTGCTTCGGAGGATTTCCTCGAGCCGCACCCGACCACACCCCTCCGCTTCGCCTGCCTTCGAGGAAGAAGACGATTCATGGCACGTGGGGAGGGGGTCTCCGGGTGCGGCGGCGAAGAGGTATCTGGGAGTGAGCCTGTGCCTTCCACGACGGGGTTTGAGGAGAAGCAGCAGCCGGAGGCAACGGGGCTACAAGCGCAACTCCCGTCACAAGAGCGGTGGCTGCGAAGATAACGACCTTGAGTCGGGTCTACGCTGGGTCTGTAACAACCTTCCAGTAAGCCTTTCTATAATACCAACCATTGTCAACACACAATCCAAGACATTTGTTCTGACTTTTCTATCCGCATTCTGCCGACGAAGGATCAAGATGCGTTTCATTTCACTCAGTCGCAGTCTCTGCGACATCGACTCGCATCCTGGGCCCGGAAACTGAAAGAAATCTCATCCCTCTGAGAATAATAAGCCAGATCCCTATTTCAATACATGCTGTAGTGATGACATTCTACCGCCGCTTGGGAAGGAATGTAACAAATGTGAATAAATAAATAAACTAATAAAACTTCATGGTTAAAAAAGCAGTTGCAAACTGCGTATGACCATGTGGGGGATAATAAACTAAGTTACTCTCTGGAAATAAGCAAGGGACCATCTTATCAATTCCGTTCAAGGATGCAAGGGCAATTTAATATTTATTTTAAAAATCATGAATAAATACGTAGTTACCCATTTATTATTCCAAAATGAATTGTAGATATTTTGTGCAGTAAAAATTTGAGATTAATAAAACAAAAGTATTGATGACATTCCCGCCCATGGAAAATCCGCCACTACCCAAAGGAAAACCGGAGGAAAACTCGAGCCAGGATGAGGCATGGGGCGTGCTTTGTAATCTTTCTCATCATACGATTACTCAAGAATGTACTCATCAATGTTAATTTAAGAAACGAAGTGATCATTTACCTCCTCAAAACTATATAGGAGGATTGTCAACGGACAATACCTCTTACTCTATGTAAAAATTCTCTGTTATAAAATTTGAAAATGTTTTGAAAAAAATACAATTTATTCACTATTCTGACTACGACTGCAGTATTTCCCATGGTGGCATTCCCATTCCAGACGTACTAAGGTAATTATCGCTTTTGGTCTTCATGAAGATAGTTATTTAATATTTAATTATATAACAGGTTTATTTAGAAGTTATGAAATTAATTACTTCAAATCTTTCACGAATAAATACTCAGCTACTCCAATTCATTATTGTTTCCAAGTAAAGCAGCGTGAGCCATTGCACAAGTCCGTACACTAGATGAGGGAACATGGCATTTCATTAGTTTTGCGAATATTCTAGTTAAGGAGTTGATAGTATTACCGTCATTATATTCAACGAGGAAGAACTATTTTGGCCACCAACTTTGGAACTAATGTAATAAAGAAAGTAATCTCGATAGTCAAACCGGAATCGTATATATTAATATGCAAATGTCCCCAAAAATTTTCGTTCTTTTTCTGCGTAAGTGGATGGAGCAAATCACACAAATGATGTATCGTACTTAAGAGCATTAAAGGAAGTGTCTATGATATTGTTCTTTCACCTTTTCCTTTCCGAGATAGCGGGTTTTAAAAATTAAATCAAGAACAGACACTACTTGACTTATTCATTTAAAATCTATGTATCTTTATTTCTCGATTCCTGACAAATCTCGTTAAAGTAATAAACAATAGTTGTAGAGAATTGTACGTGGTTCCATTGTGTATTATGATGTACTATTCATAACTATTCTGATGCCGTTTACATTTTTTGTAAATATGAAACCGAATGAAACTTGTCTACAACTAGACGGTATGGGGGAAAGTAGTATCTGCCACATTATTCAGGTACATAAAATAACCATGCTACTTAAAAATAAACGTTCATACAGATATAATATAGATTCAATTTTCCGGGCGATTTAATTGCACGGGTTGACTGAGTAACATTGAATCTACTTCTTTTTCTTTTTCGGAAGTATAACGAAGAGAACCTGAGAAGTGTAAATGCGATAACCTCCATACAATTACTCTTTGCCACATGTTACTGGGGCCGTCCAAATATCATGTAATTATGGACTCCGTGTATTATGTATTACCCTGAGGGGGACGGGGAACAATTGATATCATTACACGCGTTGCTGTAGTTGGCGTTAAGTATCGCTAAATTTTATAGTGTACATGTATTGTGGAGCGTTTTTTAAATTCAGTTCTGGAAGTCTAATGCTGCGAATCATAAAGACTCTACTGGACGACTTAACTATTCTTTCTCTCGAACGGAAATAGAAGCACATACAACATTAGTTAAAAAAATCTATAATGTGATCAAAAATAGAAAAAATTGAATTAATGATATTTCATTCTCCAATACGAATCCAGTGCTCTCAGCTGCCGCTTGGATAGTCGGTGTTTAGCTCCGGGGGAGGGGAGGAATTTTTAACCATTCATTACTCAACGACCACACCATCTTTCAAGGCTCACTGAAGTTGTTTCTCTTGTGAGCGATATCTGAGGGATTTTTCCAAGAGGTCGAATATGAAGAAACCTACCCCTAATATTTCTCATATCACCAAGTTTTAAGTTCATACTAGATGAACGTATCCAGCGTCGCTAGGTAATTTAATTGGTATCTCGTCCATTACACACACTTTACCTAAGTTCGATAAATAAAATGTAAGTTAATGGTATATTTTCCAATAACAAATGTAATAAAATTATTTGTTGGTATCTTCATAGAAAAAGCTCACCCTACCCGTGTCCTTCAATGATGTCCTCTCTCGTCTTTACTCAGGGAATTTTTACGAAAAAGTTTAGAAGAAAGTTTTTGAAATAGTTTTATGCAATAGCTACTAAACGGATTGAAACGGAACTTTCAACCCTTATTCCTTAATGTAGGAGATTGCCACTGAGCCAAATTTCATTCTGATATCTCAGGGTTTGCAGAAATAATTATAAATACCAGAAATGACACTTATTATTGTTGTTTACACTTTATCATGATGGTATAAAACCAATCTCCAAAGGAACAGAATCTTATCTAACTAATTTATGAGAACGAAATTTTGTTTATTTGATACGTAATATAAGGTATACTGAAAGGATATATTAGATTTTTCTTTTTTTCATTTCTTTCATATCAAGCAGAAATAAACAACTTGAAAGTTATAGTTTGACGCATAATTAATCAGATGTTAATGAAATATTAATAAACGCTCATCTTGTCACATCCGGCGGTCACACCGAAGGATGTCTGTGCCCTAAATCTATACAAATTCAGTGTTATTCCCAATTAGTTGAAATTTTGCACACTAGATGTTCAAATTCAAAGGAAGTGTACTTTCTACACTAGCTCAAGGAAAACTACTACATTCCCCATAACTGTCCCCTAAAGCAGAGTTTTCGCGTTCCCGTGTGATATTTTGCTTTCTGTCACACATAAAGGTGGGGGTGAAAAGAGAAAGACATAAGAACATAATTGAAGGATACCGATTGGCGTGGAATCCATAGTTTTCGGGCTTGTTGAGATTTCTTTTCAAGACAATGCCATTAAGTAAAGTTCAGATCACAAGGGAGGCACGGTACCCTCAGGGAGAGAAATGCAAGACATGTAGAAATAATAGTAAATGGCCGACATTAGAATCGAACTCGTAGTGTTCGGGGTTGTTAGGATGAATTATTATACTCCTGTTACCGTTCAGTCCAAGTTCAGATCACATGTACATACATTCCGTAAAGTGAAGTGGGATGAGGGTGATTCGTAAAATTTAAGGAAGTAATTTAAAATGACCGATATGAGATCCAAATCCGTATATTTCAGGTTTGTTGAGATGAATAGCGACACAACAGATGCCAGAGTTCAACTAGCACGGGGTGGGGGGTCATGTAAAAATAATCGAAGATGTCTTGAATTCATACATTTCGATGCCGTTTGGATGAATAACGAAACAATGCCGGTTTAGTACAACTTCAGCATCCTAACACTAAATCCCTAACACAGGGATTAATAGATATCACTGGGTTAATTGGTGACGGTCTTAATGGTATTTAAGACAACAAGTAGTGAATACAAAGAATGCAAGTCTGTAGAACAATATGGAAGTTTGTAGTACAGAAATAATGTATACATTACAATACCACCTCAACCTCCGATATCTTAAAGTTTGGGTGAAAAACTATAGTGGGATAGAGTAGGTGTAAGTCTAATGATACTGGTGCATATCGCGTGTCTTCCTTTCATTCATCAAGCCATTTCCAATCCTAAACTTAGAATAAAACGCAGAAAGGACGCGAGTTGCTTTTAATTCGAATGTATACAGTACTCTAGCTGAAGTTTTATAAAAGAAATAATTGAAAACATAACTACCAGAAAATAACGCATCAAAGATACTGACCCTATCTGCATAATCAAAACAAAAATTTCTAAAACGAAGGAAATCGCAGAATTTTTTAACGGAACGGAAATTTCAATGAAACAACGGATGCAGAAAAGGAATAGAAGGAAATCTGGAATGCAATAAAAGTAGAGGAGAACGACAACTTGGAGGAAATACTTGAGAAAAACTTATGGAAATAACATGGTCTTCAGATGAAGCGAGATTTATCAGCTGAAAATGGTGGTTGGGGAATATAATGCGTACGAAATAACACAATATGAATTGGACACTGCCAGTAGTGAACCTAGGCAGGAACGGTTCGCCCGGGGCCACGCCATGTAAGGGACCCCCAAATTGGTCACCAAATTTCATTTAAACTCGTAAATTTTAACATAAATATTAAACGAAACTTTTTAAACTCGTAAATTAAATAATAGTTGAACTTTCTTATCAATAGAACTGAAATTTAAATTCTTTTTAATACATCAGAACGGTGGACTTGTACTAGTGGGCACGCCAACACGCATGTGTAGGGAGGTCTCCACAAACTTTAGTGTAGGGGCCTCCAAAAATACTTCCGCCCCTGAAGGTGAGGTGTAGGTACGCCACAGGCTGTGTACAGCGAGAAATTAAAATTTGGCAAAAACTCGGTATTTAATTTGAATAGCACGAAATGAGGAAACCATATTAGAAAATAGGGAACAATCTTTGAGATTGTTGAATAGATGCTTACATAAAAACATTTTTCATCCACAATGGAAGATAACGATTGTGTGTGTATCCATGAAAAGGGGCGTAAGAGACGCAGAAGATGGAAACTCGTGACGTCCGATAATATTTCTTTCCTGTTGTGGGAAGCATTTTGAAAAAGTTGCTCATAAGGAGGCTGGAGAAAGGAAGAAAAGGCAATTATTTACATAATACGCAACACAGCTTCCGCAAAGCGTAGTCAACAAACGACGTACTTTTCTTTTTAACAAATTATTTTTAAATCAGGACTGCTAAATTTGTTTGAATTATTTTTTGACATTGGGCGTAAAAGAGATAACTTTCAACAACACTCAATGGGGATACTTTCATAAAAACAAAAGAAATTCAATGTTGAACTTAATCAGTATAACGTAATTATGGACTATTTTGATAATAGACATTTATACTTATAAATTGGAATAGAAACGACGATAAGAGAAACTATGAAAGGGTTATATTTTGAAATGTGGATATAAATGACATCTTATAAAACATTTCACAACAGATGTATACAATTGTTGCCTACGCAGATGACGTAATCTTAATGGAAGGAAGGCCACAACGGGTATTACAATTATACGAGAGAATGACGTTTTCAGATACTGTGCAGAATAGTGTTACATAAATAAATTGAAGATAGCCTAAGAAGACAAGTGCAAAGGTTTCTTGAAAGTTCAATATTAAGGATAGGCACCCAATCATTAAAATGAATGGTAAACATGTTGTAAGATGACAAACGCAACACTTTACAAATATTGAGACAAATTAAAGCGAACTTTTTATCTCTTACAGAAGATTGGAACAACCAACTACAGTACTGAAAAAAAAAGAGTTTAAAGTAAATGTATAAAGGGGTTATAATACCCATGTTGGGTTATGGATGAGGAACATGGGTGCGAATATTGAAAAATACAAAGGAGAGCCGGCCTTAGAGGCTTTGTCTGGTACGATTATCAGGGTCATATCGTACAGTAACAACGGATGCGATGAATGTCCTATTACTTCTACTAGGTTTATATCTTAAAAAATGAACTTAAAGAACAGTAATGAGTTGAAAGGAATTGAGAATTTTGAGCTGGGAAAATAGTAAAACTATCAGAAAGGATGAAGTAAACCGGTCTTTTGTTAGAAGCTTGGCACATAGTGTAAGCCGGGGTAAAGGTTTGCACGGGGCAAACCCTGTATTGTAGTTTGAACAGGTGCGAGAAGATTTTCCGCCTAAATCCGGTACGTAGCACAATCGTATACCTCCCGTCCGTCGCCTAGTGGAAACCCGTCGACTCCGTGTACTGCACACTGAAGAAAATGAGGTGAAATCATTTTTCTTCCTTTCTTTTTCTCTTTTGTGTAAAATTCATGGATTACTGTTATGATAAAAGTAAGTATTGTGTATTCGGTAATTCATGGAAGACTTCGATCAGCCTTCAACGAGGATCAAGAAAAGGAGTTGTGTTGATTTAGACAAAAGATTTTTCGGGCTCAACCTAAAATATTTGAGATTTCTACTTTACTCCAAGAAAAACAATATTAAATGTCCATTCTCAGAGTCTACCAAGATGGCTAGGGAAGATTTCCTAAAAACGGAACAGATTATCTTTAAGGATCCCACGAAAAGCGAGTGTGGCTCGGACCGTGGGATAACAGATTCCAACTCAACCAATACTTTGACGATTTGGAACAAACACTCCTTAAATACAAGTTTCCACCACATAGAATATTCAACATGGACGAAACTAGGGTTCAAACTGTTTCCAATAAAATTCCCAAGCTCATTGCTCCAACTCGAAAAAATGAGTTTGGCAAGTCTGTCCCCAGAACATGGAAAACTGTTACTGTTGTCTGTGCTATGAGTGCCACTGGAAATTTTGTGCCTCCGTATTTTATATCTGCAAGGAAGAGAGATGAGTTCGCAGGGCGAATCTTTGCCCCGAACCGCGGGGCAAATGTTTGCAAACACATTTTTTGAAAAATCAAAAATTTTGAATCTTAATGTATTTATTAAAATTTCACATTTTTATCTTAGGTAGAGGAGATATTAAGCTACAACACAAGTCATTTTTGTGGACGATTAAATGAACTCCAAGCCAGTGAAAAATCAAAGTGTCAAAAATGCAAACCTTTACCCCGGCTTACCCTATATGATTTAAAAGATTTTACAAGATATAATTTTCTCTAATTAACCCCGTTCTCTTCCGTTCAGTGGTGTCATGGTGCCGGAACGCCGTTCCGGCACTGGTTATTGGAATATTTTTTATTTATTTATATAAGAGTTTATTTTATGCGGTGTTAAAAGAAAATGAATGTGTAAAACAAATTTCAAGTTGAATATAGCAAGAGACCTGGACGACACGTGAGAGGAGTGAGGTTTTTATTTCAATACCATTTGATTTTTGCATGTGCTCTGCAAAATAGTGTCAATTGTACTCTACGTTTTCTTATAACTACCAGCGCAAAAATGTGTCAGTTTTAAAGATACCAATATTATTTCAATACAGACCGTGATTATAAATTTATTTCGGCAAACAAGCGAGCCATATGAAGTATAACTTTGGATGAACATTCCCAATCCAAAAAGTATTAGGTTAGAAAAAATAGTCTATATATAAATTTATTTTCTTTTAGGTTACAGAAATGGTAAAGTTCCAATGACGAAAATCGACTTCACAAGGCGTTAAAATGTCCAAACTATCACATCAATTTTAAAAAATTTCCGGGAAGGGGGGATGCAGGTTTCCCTTAATGGGGGGAGAATGAGAAATTCAGCGTTCCGGTACTGCTAAATTCGTCATGACACCGCAGCTTTCATTCCAAATGTTCAATCAATATCGCCACCTCGCCAAATGGTAGCGAGTGAGGTTAACTTTCGGGCAGAAGACTATAAATGACAAAAGGGAAGGGGAGGGGGTTAAGACTACAGCTCGACAATAGATGCATTCACCTCGACGTAGGTACCAGTAGCGTACCTACAACTTAAAGAGGTCCGGGCGGGAGACTTTTTGGAGGTCTCCTGTTCCAACCACACACCAACGTGTTTGCATACTGTGCATTACGTAAATGAATTTGAAACTGAACTTGTACTCAAAAAGATCAGCTATTCCACATTTGGTGTTATAATTAATTTATAGTATATTTAAGTTCAATTTAACGGCTTAAAATTTTTGGCGACCCATTTTGGAGGCCCTTTACAGGATGAGGCCAGGGACATACCACCGTTACGTACAAAGAAAAGGGAGATGATCTGGGTGAGTGTCAAAAGAGAATTTGACAATCAAGTGTCATTGAAATATGTGAAAGACAGGTGCATATTATAACAAAATAATATTATGTTATTCCTTTGGATTAAAAAGTTGTCATGACTAAGAAAAATAAAAATTAAAGAAAAATGTTGAACTAATTCATGTTCCCAAGCAACGCCAGATATTGTAAGCAGATTGGTAACATAGTTAGAATAAAAATTACTCTGTTTATTTTGGTTTGTCTAAGCATATTTCCTAGCAAGAAATTCGAGTGATATTTCATTTATTCAAACCATGATATATGAACAGGAACAATACATATTTTAGCTCCAATGCAGTTTGCATTGTTCTCTAATGTTTGAATTTTGAAATGTTAAAAAAAATCATTCCAGTGACTTTTCTCCATTTTGAGAACTAAAAAAATCAATAAAGGAGACATATTTGTGAAGTTCATCAATTCACTTGTTCAACTTAACCTATTGATTAGTATAAGTGGAGTTCAGACAAACCACCACCACAAGATTATAGATTATTTTTCATAAAATCATTGAGTCCTGAACACATAGCAATCACTAGAATAAAATAGTTATTAAATAGAATAAAATATCCAGTTTCATGTCATATTCATGAGAAAACAAAAGTAAAGAATTTATCATACCTCATGATGCATAAGGTTTGGGATGTCATGAAACCTCAAGCAAATCTTTATTTTATATTTCTTAAGGAACTCACAAATGACTATTCAATGAAAGCAAATCCAGAAGTTAGTTTTGAATAGTAGGAAGAGACATATTTGAATAAAATACACACAGAGATCAGTTCACAAATTCAGAAAATAAGCTTTAAAAAACACCTTTAATTAAACAAACAATTAATGTATTCTTTGTAACTTTATTACCAAACATCATTAAATTTTTTTCTATGCATCAATAACTATCTTTGGATACCTTCTGGAAGTTAACCAACCAGACTAAGAATAAATTATTTAATGATCCATCAATGAATGAATTATCATTATTGACTTTTTAAACATCTGTATTTGCTTGCAATTAGCTTATTAATATAGATATTCTATATAGATAATTTTATAGTTATTATATAACAAGTGCCATTATAAATCTAAATATAAGTGGAAATGTTCTTCTGACTCATTCATTAACACAATACCTTAACTGCTGAAGCTAAAAGCATGAAATTGGGACAGCAGGTGTCTTTAGTAACATAAATATCCACTAAAAAAGGATTTTTCAAAATTCGGATTGTAAGAAGGGGTAAAATATGTTATTGAATTTTCACAAACAGATACAAGAACAATTTTTTGAATATAAAATTGCAAATTTAAATCTTTAGAAATGGGTCTTCAGGTTTTTCTATAATGAATTTTTATAATGGGTGCAAGGAGGCAGAAATTATTTCATGTTTTATTGTTCTTGCTAACAGCATGATAAATAGTTTACACTATATCTCATGAAATTAAGTTAATAACCCTCTTAGTTTTGAATAAATTTCTGGAATTTCAGATATTTTAATTTTTAATGGGTGAAAAGCTGTGAAAATATTTGTGCAGTTTCTTGAATGACAGACTCATTTTGTTTGCATTGATTAATGACAAACGTTTTAAAAAATTGATAGTGTTGCATTTGTTATGTAAAAGTGTATAAAAAAGAATTCTCTAATTTCATATTTATTTATTATGTTTAGAGTAATTTATTTAGAGTAAAATGTGATTTTTCGAAGTTTCGCCATTTTCACTATGTCATTAATTAATTGAGTTGAAATTTCGGTTTTTGTATGAAAACGTTGCGAATTCCTATTTCTAGAAACAGGATTTCGGATTTTTCGATTTTTCATTTCTTAGAGAGTTTTCGGAAGTTTGTCGTTAACGAAAACAACTAAGTATACTACTTTTGCAATATTTCACGAACTAATTGAGAAATCACATCGACCTTTAATATTAAATAGTCGTAAATTTGTGGAAATATTTTGTTCGTTGTCCTGAACGACTGATGATTTCACTAAAGCTGGGAGAAAAATGCTAAAGGTAAGAACTTAAAATTTAGACTATGTTCCCTATGAGTTGTAAAAACCCTATATGTAACTTTTTTTTTTTTTTAATTCCGATTTTCAGGAGATAAAGTAGATTTATACTCATTTTTACTCAGTGTCATGAACTCGTAAGTTACCGTCACGGTTTTTCAATTTTAACATTATAATTATACACACACTAAATTAAAATGAAGTTTCCACCACAAATCAGATCTCATGTGATGACAGGCAGGATCATTAAGTATAAATTAAATCAATTTATCCTAAGTAATCCCTCTATGTTCATTCATACTTTTCAAAATTTGACATCTTTCACGGCACTTGTTAAATGATTCAGCAGGTTAATATACTCCATATATAAAGAAACTATTTCCTTCAGATATACTTTCTCACACTTGTCGATCACAGAATTGTACAAAAATTGCTTATTAGAAAATAAGATGTACTTCTACATAATTAACACAAATTTTCATTACCTATAACAAAGTATTACTTAAAATGTTTTCTTCTGAAGAGAGAAAAAACACAGTAGGTGATGCACAATAATATTGTTTCAAAGCACACCTCAAAATTTCTTCAGAAAAATGTATGAAATAGAAAAAAAATAGCAGTAACCATTTGAGAATTATTTTATTCAAATTAATGGGTAATTAAATAAACAATTATTACATTTTAAAAATAAATACTTATTTATCTACTAACTGAGAATAGTCTGTGTTCCTACCATATTGCCATTATAAGTTTGAATTTGTCTTTCTTTGAATCTTTGAATTTTCCTAATCCTGCTGTTCAACTGTATAAAGAAAACAAAGCTTATTGATGAACTCATAAGTTATTTCAACAATAAAATTTACTAGTCTAGCAAAACCTTCAGTTCATCAATTTCTTGAATTTTAAGGATATTAAAAGTAGAGCATATCTTTGAAAATTGTTAATAAGGAAAATAACAAGGATATGTAGAAATAAGAAGATATATTTTGAAATCATAACTATAATTTATTGAAGACTTTAATTGAGCCTATAGATAGCTATGTTTGCATTTGAGCTGCACAATATCCAAAAATCTCAACATCCAACATTCACTTCCTCAAAACAGTCTCCGAGAGCTAATAAAATTATATTAATTGTCAACATTAATATCATCGAAAAGTAAAAAAGATAAATACTGCTACCAAAATAGTAAGATTCATACTCTATTTGCAAGGAATATATTTGAGCCAATTTCTCACTCCAAGAACTTTATTTCTTAAAATATAAAATTATTCTGCAGTCTTTTTCCTCCATTTGATTGGAATGAAAATGGATATGATTGTTTCTAGATTTTACGGGAAGGAATTCTAAAAAATTATACATCAAAATATTAAAAAAAAATAAACAAGATACAATAAAAATATGGAATGTAAGTAGTGCAATAATAAGCACCACAGTAAAGGCAACTTGAGGCATTTGAGTAGTGTAAATTCTACAATAAAACATGCATATATTATTCAAAATAAACCCCTTCTAAAAATTCTTCAAAATATTGTAAAAACTAACTAGAAGAATTTGTACACACAATCACATACACAACTGAACACACTAGTAACTGATATTAACACAAACAAATTTTTTCCATTTTTTCATACAAGTCTTCTGCATATCACTTACGTGAAGTTCATACTTCACATTTGCTAATATCAAAATAACAAACCCTAAAATAGGTTAGTTATATTCAATGTTATTCTGGAAGGCTTTCAATGGCAGAAAAATATTTATAAAATTACAAGATTGCAGGTATAACATTGGATATAGCCACTGTCAATATCACACTTCTTCATTCTACCAGAATACCATCCTGTAAAACCCTTGTGACCACCAAAAAAGAAATCTTAACAAAATACTTTTCTTTAAGTAAATTCTAGATTTAGAAGCTCAGATAGGCACCATTGATTGACCAATATCTTCTTGTCTGAACAAAACACTTTAAAATGTGTCATTAATTTAATGATCTTGTCATGTGAGAAAACTTGAGACAATTTTAATACCTATCATATGAAGTTAATGCACCAACAAGTATTCTATAGTACACCTGATGCGATAAAATATTAGAAAGTTTGGAATAATTTTCTTTGCAAAACACTGCAATATCAAGCAGCAGGTTTTAAGTTTTCTAATATTGCTAATAACACTTACACCTGACTGGGAGATATTACAATGACTTATATCACATAATACTTTAAACTTCAACATGCTCTGTTCATGAAAAATCATTTTGTAATAAACAGATGAGCAAATATTTAACACCAATGCATGTTCCCATGGGGAACAATGCATATTAACATTCCTATATATTGTCGTTGAATATGGAAGTGATATGATTCAGGAAGTATGCTTTTATCAAGGATTGTTACTAGCTGCTGTCTCTATTTTTTTTGCTAGTTCTGAGACTACTTCTCGATATATTAATGGATCCATATTTCTCCCTAGCATATACAACACCCACCAATCTCCAACTTCTGTCTTGCGAGATATTGCTTCGGCTACTTCTCTAGATATGTATCTGTTTCTTGTATGTAATAACCTAGGCCTAATGGATGGCAGAGCCAAAATCAAAGCACGATACACAACAAGAAGGGATAACATAGTAGCCATAATAATAAACCAAAACCAAAGGAATATGTATGTTTTCTCATTCACTATGTTAAGAGGAAGCACACATAAAGAGTCATGTTTCTGAATGGTTCCTGAAGGACCAAATTTATGGAAAGTGCACTTGGTTACTCTGGGAAACACATAAACCATAGGGTCCACTCTTTCTTCTTGGGCTTGTTGTGAAAAACTCATAACTCTTAAACCATAACTTAAAAATTCTCCATCAAAAAAGTGATCCATGAGATATAGCTGCCCAATGATGTTCACGAGGCACAGCAACTCGCAAAACCAGTAACGCAAAGCATACATGTTGTGTCTCTGTAAAAAAAAAAAAAATCCTTGCAGAAATTGGAGGTAACAAATAAAATAAAGAAAAAGTTGAAAAAGAACATCTTAATTAAATAAAATATTAATTGAGTTATATTGACTGCACTCTCCAAATACATTAATCACACAGACTAATGTTTTCTCATTCACTATCCTTCTGAAGCTGTTGCTTCCTTTATAGAAATGATGCAAAAACAGTATGATGGGAACAACTGCTTCCAAAACAAGTCTGTGTAATTAATGAATGTGGAAGTTGTGGTCAACATAACTTTATGAATTGTAGTGACTCCACTTAATCCCCCCTTAAATATTTTACTTCAATTCTAGTTGTTTGGAATTAGATTAAGTTCAGACATATCCAAATTAAAATGAATTCTTTGAAATATATCCAGAGTATATGTTAGGATGGATCTGATTTGCAGTAACCACTACATCTGAAGTAATGTACTTCTGTTTCATTACAATTTAAAGAGAATTTCTCAATACAAGATTTATATCACATCACAGGGAGTTCACATAAATTCTGAATAAAATTGTACATCACAAAATACATGCAACCCTAACTGCTCAAAGAGGGTACTTAAATGAGTAAGTAATCCGAATCTCTAATTCCTTTTTAAATGTAATAACAGTTTTAGTTTATGGGATTGGCATTTCTAGTTAAAATGTTGCAAAATAATTGGAAAATTTATTATTTAAACTGGAAATATTGTCAAATAGTTTAAATGATTTAGTAAAGAAATGTTTACATCAATATCCAACTAGGCAAGTAGATAAATATGATGGAATAAATATTAAGGGGGGGGAACCTGTACTTATAAAGGAATAGTTACCTTCAGTACATTGCCAGCGGAAATAATGCGAAATGGTAATGTATGACAAAACTGGGAATCTGGTTTGAGAGCTTGGATTTATTGTCATAGATAAATAGTGTGTAAAAATTACATTTAATCAGTACGGTGTGATTTTACTGTAGTGCAATGACGTCTGAACGCGGTAGACTGTAGGAGAGGTGCCGCACTAGCGAGCGCCCGCGAGATCCTTCCCTTCCTGTTTCTGCCGCTACTCTACTTTTCTCACACTTCCAGATGCACAGACCAAATTCAGTCATTTTACTCCACAGAAATCGCAGTGAGAAAAGCAACGTTATCTCCCAATGATATTGTTATTGTCATGGATTTGTATATTCATTGTTGAAAATATTCATTAGCTGCAGTATTTCAAGTTTTATTGCGTAAAATATCTATCGTACAGGAGTAAAAACTGAAGGGAATTTTATTTTATATTGTTTCCTTCATGTTATTACATCATTAATTTCATATTTTCTTTGTAAGAGTTGGAGTATCCTGGGAACTAACAAATAATTCTGACTCATGGAACATGTCACTTTGATAAACTAATACGCCAACATTTTACACACTGATAGTAAGCTACGTTTTTTTTCAAATATACAGATGTGCAGAGTAGCCAAGACATAAGAAAAAAGCGTGACTAGGGATGAAAAATACGTAGAATTAGTGAAAATGGTACTCGAAATGTTTGTAGATCTACCTAGTATCTAGTGGGTATTAATAGACGATGAACAATATTTCTTAGCAGGCAAGTTAAAACTAATAATTTCCACATAATATCATTTGGCCTTCTAAATTGATAAAATTTAATTTTTTACAATAATATTGATTCTGGTCAAAATGAATTCGGATGATTGCAATAAAAGTGGCAGTTTTAAGATGACGTTCTCATAGTTAACAATTGTAGTTACGATAGGAAATAACATCCTTTGAAATTTAAAAGAGGTAAGCTAAAATAAGAAGGGCGAAAAAATCTATATAGAAGAGCGGGTTCTGATTAAAATAATTATTAAATATAAAATAGTAATTTATTTATTATACAATTAAGTGCGAAGAAGTATGGAGCGGGGGAGGGCGAGCTGCTCCAAAATTGAAATTATTGGGATAGCGTTCCCGCATATGAAATATCATTGATTTTATAATAAAAAGATTTGATGCTTTTGAATGAAATTAATTTTCTTTTCAATTTGAAACATTTTATTAAGTGAATATAGTAAAAATTGTTAACATGCAAACAATTATAAGTTAAATGGTTCCGACACATTCAAGAATTCATAAATTAAATTTCAATTATCACAATTATTACCTCAAAATCTTTACCCACGGTTTCTCTTTCTTGAAACGGAAAACAATTCTTAGGTCTCCATATTCAAGACAATATCGTATGGAATTGTAACGTTGACAATCTCAATACCAAAATAAGCAAATTGTGTTACGCATTCAAAATTTTAGTTAACGTACTTAGTCCACATATTTCCTGATGCGTATATTTTGCAAACGTTTACTCCCATTAATGTCACGTCGTTATCTTCTGGGGCTCTTCCGGTCAGAGCATTCAAACTTTCAGAATTAAGAAGTTCGGTTCATTTGTAAATCTCACTCCCGTAAAACTCTTGTAAACCTTTATTTAAGGAATTAAATATTTTAACACTTCACTGCATTTATGTTTATGAAACGGACGTATTTGTTCAGACCGAACTATTGAGTGCCAGCCTTGCTTCATATGAAACTGTCTCGTTCACGAACACAATACTCGCGAATTATTTCGTTCACGAATAATATTCATCGCCCTCGAGTGTCAACCACTCTTAGCCAAAAAGGGCCAAATCATTCGGCAATAGTTCTATATAATTCCCTCCCCAAAAATATATGGTTAAATTGAATCTCGTCAAACCCACGGTTAAAAGCTACCTCCTGCATCAGTGCTTTTACAATGTAAAATAATTTATTGATTTTAATAAAAGTTAAATTCGTCTTGTACTTTATCGCACCATTGCTGTAGTACTTTCAAAATAACTTATAACAATTTCAAAACTATTTTCTTGCATGCTTATGATTCTTATTCATTTAGTTTTATAATACTAATT
>NNCF01132313.1:69863-124899 GCA_002313205.1 Laupala kohalensis | reverse complement strand
TTCCGAAGGAGACGTGTACTTTTTTACAATGATTCACATGGTTTTAGTCTGGTTGTTACATTTTAGTGTCGGCCAGTCATTTTCCATAACTTTAGCTTGATTCTCATGTTTACGAGACTTTGATTTTAATAGGCTTTAATTCCCTACTAGTGGTGCATCACTTCCGCTGCTGTTCGTCACTAACGAAATCATTCCTCCAGTATCGTGACGCGTAACGAATTATGTGAAAGGGTCTAGCAGGATAAGATGGTAAAAAATCCCTTTGCACCGATTTTCTTGAGATATGACTCATTTGATTTGTCATCAAAAGTAATACTTCTGACGAAATTTTTGACTAACACCACCCCCCCCAAAAAAAAAAGATTTTTTCGTGATTCTCCAATATTTTAGCCCTATTTTAAGTTGGAGACTTGCGGATTAAAATAATGTAAAGAACGTAAATTTGTGTACCTTGTGCCAAAATTATAAGACGTTTGGTGCAATATTCTATTTTTACAGCGTTTTTAAATTTTTAATTACAATTTTTTAATTTGTTGATGGGCGCAAAACAAAATTTTCATTTTCAAGTACTATTGATACAGTATCAGACAGTATGCATCTGAAAAAATTCCGGGTGGGACAACGTACCGCAATTTTGAAAAAACATTTTTGTCTCTTCTTTGAATTTTTTTCTTAATTGCACGTAATATTTATGTGACAGGGTCATTAAGAGTGCAGCGTATTATTTGATAAAAACTTTCGCAAACTATTATTTCTCAAACTATTCATTCCTTTTAGTACAGATGGGTACAGACACTTGCTGTGACAAGGTGATACCACATGTACACTTTTGTTTCTAGGTCTTGTAACATCAGGACCAGTGCCGAATATAGCTTTTGAAATATTAACACTTTCAAGTACTTGGCTAGTCACAAATTCCTAAGGCGATTAAGGGCCGGGCCCGTCGCCGCCAAACAAGGAAAAATACCGCAACTAAGATTTCCCGTCTATTGTGAAGAGATTGAACAGTTCCCATCTACTTCTGGAAACTGAGATGAACGCCCTCAAAAAAGAGAGAGTGTGGAGGGAATATTCCAGTAGTTCAAAATTAATGGTCAGCCGAAAGGACGCCGTATTCTCAGTACAGTGGCGAGGGTGTAGTCACGTGACCTCCGCTCCTGTATAAATTGGAAGGATTGCAGATCCTAAGTGCCTTTCATACTGGAAACTTTCAGACTTGAGACTTCTGCGGAAGTGTATGAAAGTACGCAGGTTATTTGACATGTAACTTGGTCAGTTTTGGTCGTCAGACCACTGAGAATTGCTGTGGTAATTCTATTACATTGCTATAGGCGCGAATGACTTAGCTTGGGACAGTTAGTTATTTCGGGATAGCAACTTGGAGACTTTTGAGATTCGGATAATCTGAGTAGATTTTCCGAGTTAAATTCATAACACCAGTATTTATAGTTGTGTGTAATTGTTGCTTTTAGATAGCAATATCTTTGTAATAACAAATTCAAACTTGTATTTGTGATTTGCGAGTTTGTCTACATTTGTAAATATTCAGATCTCTATTTAATTTGAATTAAATATTTACTTGTTATTACACGAGTGTTTGATTGCTTGGGGAAACCAAGCTGGTGGCAGCGAACTCTACCATAAAGGTTGTGGTTTATGGTTGAATGCCGCTTCTACCCAAAATCTACACACATCGCATCTGGGCTTGCGGTGTGCCGTAACAGTCTATATATCGGAAAATATTCCATATAGTAAAAAAATTCATGAGAGGAAAACGTTCTTTTTAGTGTTCTTGTCAAAAAAGTAATATTGTACTTTTTTCATGGAGTTAACATTTCTGCTGTACATAATAGTTCACGTTTGGTCAACACCATCACAGAAATGCACGGACTACCGCTGAAACGCAACGATACATATAAGTACTGAAAATCATGCTTTGCACTGTACAATCGATAATTTGAAAACAAAACATTTTGTTGCATTTTTTCTAAACAATGTCGTAAACTGGAATGCACTTGTAATGTAAAAAGGTACTGAGTAAATAAGTACATTAAATGATTTGTTTTGAAAATATATAAAATAATTTAGCAATTAATAGAAAGAAAATTCACCCATCATTAGTTTTCTTGAAAATCACACCACTTTTTATGTTTCGAAAATATTTTGTTCAATATTTCAATAAGCTTGAAATTTTTTTAAGGATCCTTTCATGCGATAAATGATATAATGATTACTACAAAGTGAGCAGAACATTCTATTTCGCTCTCTGATCGGTGTGATGTGCACATCGCTCCGCTCTTGAGTTCGCTACACCCCTTGTGATAGAACAAGCTACAAACGTAAGTTGTATAGCTTTTTAGTGCTAAGACAGCGAAGCTTCTTTAATCCAGTGCTATCAGACTGAACTTGACTGCCCCCTCGGAAGGCAGATCTTTCTAGCAGTTAATATTCTGAATAACGATTTCACGCTCGAATCAAGGGCAGATTCATTAGTGCTACATAATCAACCACGACAGCTAGTGCATCAACAAATTCAACAACAAAATAGCTGGAGTGCCGAAACTAACGCAAATTATGATCATCAACCCAAGGAAAACCTTTCTGCGAAGGTTTCGTCGTCGTTGGAGGGTCAAAGTAGATTTATCAGCGTGCCTGACGCAACCCAGCATTGACCTTGTTGGACAAGCAGCCCTGACTGAACGAGATACTTCAAACAGCATAGACAAGGTATTTATGTCAAAGCAGAGTAATGCACAATCTCAACTTCCCTCCAACAATTCCCTAAAAAGACAACTAAATCCAAATTCTACATCAGTGCAACCTTCTAAAAAAATGTCCAACAGACCATTTATAAAGTTGTTACTACTAAGAATAGATTCAGTGCGCTAGAAAATCACTCCGAATATGAAGTGAACACTATTAAGGCCACTATTCCTCCTATCTTTGTGTTTGAAGTGATCAATTTTGATGCTCTTCGCTCTAGCCTATTAAACTTAAATATTAAAAACTATTCAACACAACTGAAAGACAATAAAGTAAGAATAATTTTCACTAGCATAGAAGCTGTAAACTTTTTCGATGAAAATAGTGAACAATATTACACCTATGCCGACCCAACAGCAAAAAAAGCATCGGTCGTTATTCGTGATCTACACATCTCAATAACAGAAGAAGAAATATTGGAAGACCTCAAGAAAACTTTTACTGTAACTACAGTGACGCGGTTGTACAAAAACTACCCCCCAATTCCAGTCGAACTCCCTGACAGTTGCGAAATAGATAACGTTTCAAAACTTAAAATGATTTGTCATTCAGTTATTAGAGTGGAAAGACGTCGTCTTCTAAGTCCTGTCCAATGCAGTCGCTGCCAAGATTTTGGATAGACAAAAAGCCACTGTAAACTTATCTTCAAATATGCAAAATGTTCCCCTAATCTCCCCACAAACCAATGTAATGCTTCGCCAGAGAATAGGCCCAAATGCGCTAACTGCAACGGTAACCACCCAGCATGCACGAGGAACTCCCAATGTAATTATACGAAAGAATTAGCCATATCTTAAATATAGACTAGATAAAAACAACTTCCTAGTTCCGAACCAAGTACATTAACGCTCACCAATGAGCACATCCCATCCCTAGGTAACTTATCCCAAAGGAGCACCCCAAATTTCTCATATGCTTCTGCAGTCGCTTCAAACACCTCACACCTGCCACCCATTTCCAGCACTTACAATAACATTAAAATCAATACAAATTAATCAAATTCCCAAAATCAAAATCCTTCACTATCTTCCTCCTCATCAATTAACCACAATCTTTCCCAGATCAGTGACTCACTAACAAATACAATATCAAACAATATACAACAAGTTTTGCATTCTCTCGTCCCATTGATTACAAATCAGATTCAACTATTCTTATCAACACTGTCCGAAAACATAATTGGTGTAAGGACATCACCTTAATCAACTCAATATTGTAAATGGGAATAGCAACGGAATACTATCTGAAAAATACGAATTCTCACATTTTCTCTCATGCCATCAAATACCCATAGCATGTATCATGGAATCACATCTTATCCCATCTCAATGATGTTCCATCACTAATTATATTACTTATAGACAAGAAAGGAGTGAAACTTCTCAATACGGAGGGGTTATGATCATCATGAATAAAAACATAAAACATGAGCTGACGCACGAAACACCCAATTTGGAAACCAAAGGGATCGTCATCCCATCTGTTGAAAATCCAGAATTAATCATAGTTGCAGCTTACAAACCACCTAATAAACCAATCTCCTCGTGCTGATTAGCTGATTTTTTTTCGACAAAAGTGCACATTAGTACTCGGTGACCTAAACGCTAAACACGCTGCTTAGGGAAGCAGAGTACGAAACACAGATTGCAATTTTCTTCATCCTCTAACCAAGAAAAACAACATTCATATTTATGCCCCGAAAGAACCCTCATACTTCCCCTTTAATATAAACCAGACATCTTGGATATAACGTTAACAAATACACCTCTTGAAATTTTCTCATACTCTTGCCCGGAACTTGACCCAGACCAAAGCCAGGTTATATTCTTTCAGCCTCTAAATATTCCTCAGCAAAATTATTTCCTCCTCAGAAACTCAAAAGTTAACTGGGAAAAGTTTCAAAAAATTGTAGATGAAAATCTCATCAGTTTGAAGACGGCGGAAATAGATGCAACTGCTTTTCATTTTTCTGAATTACTAATCGCTGCAACTAGAAGAAGCTCAATTAACACTCAGCCTTTCGTAACTAAAAATTCATACCCCAAACTCACTCAGGAAATAACCAACTTGATAAAAGAGAAAAATAAAATAAGGCACCTGTGAGCTCAATACAGAAACAGATTTAAAATCAAAATTAAATTCACTATAACGTGAGGTAAAAATTAAAATTGAAGAAAATCTAAAGTGGACTACAGAAAGTTGACGGAGTCACTCTCTCCTAAAGACAATTCTTTATGGAAAAGAGTAAATCACGTAACGAATAAAAAGTTAAACATCCCCCTATTAACAACTAAGATAACTTAGTCTACAGCAGTAAACAAAAAGCGAAAGTACTCGCAAACTACTTTGAATCCACTTTCTCTCCAAATCTCATTCAAAATGCCGAGACTTCACTCGTAGCGAAAAATTATGTAAAAAAACATATTTTAATATCCCTAGGCCGATAGAGTACATATCTCCCGCGGAAGTATATTATATCATAAAATCTCTCCCAAATAAAAAATCTTCTGGTCATGATAATATCACACCGGAGATACTAAAACATCTCGTAAGGCTTTAGCGTATCTAACCAATAAATATAATTCCTCTCTAAAGTTAGGGCATTACCTACTCAGCTGGAAACATACACTAATTGTCCCAATACTCAAGCCAAACAAAAAGCCTAGCAATCCCGATAGTTACAGACCTATAAGTCTTCTTCCCTCTCTCGCCAAAATCGCAGGCAAACTTATTCTATAGCGTGTTAATAACCATCTATTCAAAACCAAAACAATTCCGTCGCATCAATTTGGATTTTCACCAAAGCATTCATCCACACGCCAAATACTGCGCCTAACTGAATTTGTACATAAATCTTTCCAAAATAAAAAGTACTGCCTTGCCGTATTCTTGGACTTTGCACAAGCCTTCTACAGGGTCTGGCATAGCGGACTTCTCTACAAACTTAGACAGATAGGTACTTTTTTCATTTTATTTGACCCTTCTGGCCTCCTTGTATACATGGCATTGCAAAACAAGGATCTCTTTTATTTTGATCTCTTATATGGTATATTTCTCTTTTCGCGCCTTACGCTGCACAACTTATCCGTTGTTGTGACGTACCCTGTCTCCGTCACGTAGAGGCGTGTGCTTTCATCTACAATCTCCGAAATTCCTCTCCGATATTGTTATTAGCATTCTAAACAATCGCTCCTTCTCCGTTAAGATACGAGACTTAATATCTAATCCCCGCCAAATCATAGCAGGCGTCCCTCAAGAATCTCCACTATCACCAACCCTCTAACATTTTCGTACCCGATATCCCCATCCCGAATAACGCTAATATAGTGACATTTGCGGATGATACCTTACTATTCTCAGCACATAGGGATATAAATGTTCTCGCAACATATATACAAACCTCATTGAACGCGATAGAAGATTGAACTAACAACTGGAAAATCGATATAAACCCTAACAAATTCCAAGCCAAAATATTCACTCTACACCCGGTCTCCCACCCACCTCCACTCTCACTTCAATCAGGAAATATCCAATGGACCCCCTTCCAAACGCCAGTTAAATACCTAGGAGTATTAATAGACACAAAATTAAACTGGGGCCCTCATATCACAAGTAGGCATAATAAAGCTAGTCAAAGACTCCATCAACTAAAACCCATCGGGCATAGAAAATCACCCCTAAAATCAGAACGCGCCCACTTAATATATAAAAGTATATTTCTCCCATTACTACTTTACGCAAGTCCGATATAGGGCTATGCAACAAAACCACATAAATAAAATCTTTCTTTCAGAACAAATTTCTGAGAAAGATTCTCATCGCGCCATGGTACATAAAAAATTGAAACATGTATAAAGAACTACAATTTTCAACAATAGAAAAGTCAAACAGTCTTCCTCATGACTCTGGTGCCCTTCTCTTCAAACTTGAAATTTCCTTGAATTTACCTACCCGCGTTATAAATAAATACTCATATCATACCTTTCTCATCCACATTAGCAAATCCATAAGAAACCCAAACCCTTTTCATAATTAAAATCTATAATTATTTCAGATAATTTTCACTTGGAGGTGTCCATTGACTTCCCCATTGAATCATTTCGGCATGCTCTCTGCATTGCAAATTCGAACATCACCTGTTAAGCAGAAATGCTGAGCTGTGAATTTTGTACCTACGAATATTGGGGGAAAAACATCCTATGGTTCGATTGCCGTTGAGGTAGTCACAGCAGCATACAGTATTCAATCCCATTCATCTTATATTCGATGTTCATCTTATATTACCTGTGTTCACTGAAAGAACACTAAAAAGAACGGTTTTCTCTGATGTATTTTCCGAGATTTATTAATATTTTCCGAGAGTTATAATGAAAAAAATAACAAAAATGTTTTTTCAAAATTTTGGTACGTAGTCCCACCTGGATTTTTTTCAGATGCATATCGCCTGATAGTGAATAAACAGTACTACAAAATGAGAATTTTGTTTTGCACCCATCCAAAAATAATTAAAAAATTGCGATTAAAAATTTAAAAACGTTGTAAAAATAGAATATTCCACCAAACATCTTATAATTTTGGAATAAGGTAGACAAATTTACGTTCTTTACATTACTTCAATCCGTAAGTCTCTAACTTGAAATAGGGCTATTGGAAAATTTCTTAAAAAATAATTTTTTTGGGGGGGGGGTCAAAAATTTCGTCAGAAGCATTACTTTTGATGACATATCGAATGAGTCATGTCTTAAGAAAGTCGGTGTAAAGGGACTTTTTACCATCTTATCCTGTTAGATTCTTTTCGTTCAAAAATTAAATTCAAAGCTAACTACTGGATATCAAATAAAAAATTTTAAAAATGAAAGCTACAAGAAAATTGTTTCACACACTGAACGTTACAGATACCCCATCAAAATGACTCGACATAACAATATTTCTTGTATGATGGGAAAAGGAACATCAATTCTAGATTACATGTTATGTGCGACTCGGAAAAAGGGAAGAAATATCAGAAAAGATTATTTAAAATCTCAGAAATAGAATGTCTTTAAAGGCAGAAGAACGATTCCATATGTTTCTCCTAGAATTCAGGGACGATGAAAATACATCAAGATTACTGGAACATGTACTAAGGGCATGAGGATTGAAATAGAATATACAAGGAAATCATATCCGTAAAAGGATCCTTCTTAGTAGGATTTGCGTCGTAAGTTCAACTTGTCAATAGAAATAAAATTACGATACTTGAGAATAATGTTCATAATGAATAGTTGACAGTTTTCAGTTTTGAAAAATATGGAATCAAGCGTATTTTGACAGACGTATTATAATAAGGTCACTTTCTGCAGGAAGCTAAGAAAGAAAAACTTTTATGGATTTTAAATGCTTCCTTTTCTTATTGTAGTACTGTTCCACGAAACAGAAAATTATTTTACTATTGCAAAATTTAACATACATTAACAAGCTTTAATTCAAATGTTTGAATGGAATCAAACGATCAGTTCTCGAAGTTTTTGAAATCAAACTTGAGTCGACATCTTTCTTTCATACAAAGTATTTTTTTTAATCTGTGAACTTTCCCTTTATATTCCCAGGCATGGCACTGGGACACACCGAAATATATAATGGCAGTATAAAAGTGTCAGATGAAAATCATTTTGATATTTCACATTAGAGGTATCCACGCTACTGAATTATTTGTATCAGTCATTTATTTAATTTTTTCATTTTCATTTCAACAATATGTGGAATAGGAATTTGAACTTGACCATGATGAAAATATTCATTCCTGTCTCGCTTCTCATCACATCCTTAGAGGCAGAGATCTTTTGTGAGGTGTACGTAACACCAGATAGAATCTTTCTGAACTGCTAAAGGAATAGTAATAAGAAAAGTTTTTAGGATTTTCCTGCTTCCCTACTCAACGCACCCGGAATGATCGGGACTCAGTTCACCGGAGGGACACCCGGGGCTGAATTTACCTCGTAGATAAGCCGTCGAGACTCAAGTTTATCACACAACGGTTCATTTTCCTTCACAAGTGGATGGAGTGAATCCATGATTTATTCGGCCCCATTTACAATCTTCTTTTGTACAGCTAGTGAATTATGTCCAGGGATCAGATACATAGTTTTAAGCAGTGGTTTCCAAACTTTCTCCATCCACAGATGTCTTAATCGACAGATTATTTTCAGTGATGCCACTAATACAAGCACGGTACAGTACAATTAAGTTTATCTTTCTAACTAGATTTCTTTTCACATAATACTCTGACTACTAAGAAATATACGGTAAGCAAATAAAGATTGAATTAATGTTTGTGTAAAGGGTATCATTGTTAAAAATCTATATTGTACCGATCGTTGACGANCCCCCCCCAAAAAAAAAAGAGCTATGTAACAACGCTCGCCTCGTCTGAGCGCCACGGCACACACGTACGGAACCACTGGTTTGAAGAATTATTTTCTTGGAGAAACTTGAGTCTCTTCGCCAGGAACACCATCGATGATTTAAGTTGAGGGTCATTCTTTTCAATTTCTTTTCAACCGGCAAAAAAATGGCGATCTCAGAAATGGCTCAAGAACTGTATTTCAGTTAATTTCAATTAAAAATTACGATAATGATAAATTATGGAAGAAATGAGCTCTATCTCCCATTAAATTGCCCATGGCAAATTACCTATTCGTTTTATGGGAAAGTTAAGTCTATGCGTGCAGTGAACATGAAATAATAAAAAATCTACACTAAAATGAAACTTAATACGTACATACGTTAGATTTTGAATGTTTGGGGTCATTCAGTCGGCTGAAAATGATCTTTCGATTAAGACATCCGTGGATCGAGAAAGTTTTGGAATCGCTGCTTACAACAATGTATCTTATTACAAGAAATTATTCTCTATCTGCACAAAAGATAATTCGAAATCACATATTTTATTATGGGGAACACTTATTTGAAGCCAGGCACCTAGGGCCCTCTAAAAAAGGAAGTTGGAAGGAAATTACTTTATTCGCATAAAATATTGTTAAATTGCCATTTGTTAATGAGCTCATAACATTAATCAATCAATTGAACAAATTTAAAATATTTTAAGGACAATATTTTTTTTTCTTTGTAAGAATTCTAGAGCCCCTCAGAAAAAAATTTCTGTCAAAGGGTCTGGTTTATGCAAAGATATTTTAACCATTCTATTCCTAGCCAAGCCTTTCAGACAAATTACATCCTCACAGCACAATCCAACTTCTGTGTTCTTCAACTATCAAAATATTCAGATTCAATATCAGGGGGTCCATTGCAATTTTCCAGCCATTGACTTCCCTTACTCTTTATTTAAATATATAATTGTTTAGACAAAAATGGAGGTAGTCTTTATCTTTGGAATATGTTGTTTATAATGGAACAAAATGTTTATAATGCAGGGACAAAACTAGTGTTCCTACAGAAGCAGTAAAATGTACTTCCCTTTTATCAGCAATTTAAACTATCAGGAAGCAACTCAAGAAAATTGAAAAATGCAATGAGAAAAAATTAATGAATTGCTTATATGTAAAAGAGATTTTGTTTGTCTATATTTCAGCAATTTTTTGAAAGTTTGCACTGCCAAATTTTGCTGTAAATATCAAATAAAGTTCAGATTCAAATTATGTGTTTCAAATGGTGAAACATGATAGAAAATTGAAATATTTCTATTAAACATTCAATAGAACACTGATAAACTGACATGAAAATTACTCTTTTCTAATTTAAATACAAAAACATGGAGGAATGGGGTGGGGGTGGGGGGAAATTTAGAATAGTTAAGTCACATTACATCAAACTCCCACAAGGTCACTTTCACTCTTCAGAACAGTGTGTTTCAGCACTTAAAACAACAATTACTCTAAAAATGAAGGAGACTTCTGCACAAAAATACATTTCTCAGTAGAGAAAACATTTCTACACACAATAAAACACAAAGGAACAGAACATTGTCAAATCCTTAAATCCACAGATTTAAGCCAAGGAAATCAGGTGATAAATAGTACATGCTTATGAAATAAAAATTATTTCTTTGCAAATTTCTTAATTTTTATATCATCAGAACAATAAATCTGTACAAAAAATACAATATTTCAATATAAGGCACTCAGGAATTTGTCTGGGTGAAATGTTATTTTAAATTCAACTTACAAAAGCAAATAACTCGAGAAAATCCATAAAATTTCTTTTGACATGAGAAGTAATTTAGTGCTCTCAGAAAATATCATACAGAAATAAATTTTCATTGCACACAGAAAGCTTAGAAAACCAGTTCAATTTCAATACAAAATTTAAAACTCTTTGGTCACAATATTGCCAATAACCAGAATCAAACATTTTAAAAACCATTTTAAAAAACAATAATCACCAAGCAAGATTTGTATGGTAACATAAATCTTAGAAAAATGTATACAATAAATATCACAGCTAGCAACATTTTCATGAAGACTGAAGAGATAAATGAATTATTGGTATTCTCCTCTTTGTCTTACATAAATATAAGTTAAAACTTTATACCACAGATTCTTTTCTCAGTCCCCCAAAATGTATTATTTTACAATTTGAATAAACGTGCATAAAAAGTATGGAATGTACAGTATATACATTTGTATAAAACAAGAAAAGGAACTATGTATCATTGAGTACTAATATTACAGGTGGTAATCAAAGACTACACAATAGGAATTCCTTCTTAAAAATGGTTTTAACCATTATTACCTAAATCTTGGCACAAATTATGTATATAATATAATCTGAATTTACTGAAAAAAATGTTACATAGCAATCAATGAAGCAAATATAAATGTTTATAAGTAGAAAAAGTAATCCTCTGTAAACAAGAATGTAAAATCACACAATCAGGGAAAATGACCAAATAATGCAAATATTGTCCACAAGTTTAACCAAATTGAAACAAAACTAAAAGCTACTATGCCTTCAAATAATTTACAATGATCAATGAAAACTGGATGGAAACAAAACTCCTCACACCAACAAATTTCCTAAAACCAATCATCAAAATTACCAAACACTTCAATTTTCAGGAACTTCCAAATTTAGGACAATACTTTTCCTTCATAATTACAAGGAATATAATTTTTCCATTCTGGTAAAAACCACACAAAATAGTCCACAATTACTAGAAAAAACACATAACAATTTATCACAAAAACAACTGGACACCAATATGTCAGGGATTTTGCTTAAGTGCATTTGAATACTGGGGCTAATGAGGATTCACAGAACAACGAACATAACTTAATTTTCTACCAAACATGAAGAAACGAAAATGAAACAACTACACTTCAATTTGCAAACTATTTCATAACTAAAACAACTTATTATTATAAGCTTTATTACAACTCTCTAACTCTACAAACTGAATAAAATCAAAATAGTGGGCATTATCTACAAACAATTTTTTTCTTTTCTTCTTCTTTGGAGCTTTAGGGTTCGCCAACATCAAGGTCATTAGAGCCCTCTCTACAAACAAATATATTTTGTTTGAAAGGAATTCAACATTTAGACACTCAAGACATGCTCAAGAGGTCAATAAGCAAAATATGAATCAGAATACATGACATACATCAAGCATATTCTAAATAACAAGACAACTTGTAATTACCAACATAACTCAATTTTCCAAGCAATTTGAAGAAAATTACAGCAATAGTTTTATTTTTTCTTAAAATGAACTTCTTGGCAATGTGGCAATGGACATCTTGAACAAAACCTTTAAATTAACTACATGTTAGTAGCAATACCTGATTTCGTTATTTTCACTGGTTCAAATATTCCACTCAGAGATTTTTCATTGCGTGCAACATTTGAAACAAAATTTTTTATTTATCTTTTGACCTTCAAGTAAACCATGAGATCCTAATTCTTATTTGCTTCATATTATTCACAAAATCATTCACCCTCAAATATTAGAGAAATGTACATAAATTCTAATAAAATTGTTAACTAGAAATAAATAATAGAACTGTACGTAAAATCAATTCATATATTCTTACTTCTTTTATAGAGGCAAAAATTATTTTAACCTGTTTTTCTTTGAACAAACTATTGCACATTAATTTTGTGTTGCCAAAGATAAACAGAAATTTCTTCTCTTTTTTTTTTTTTTTTGATATTTGTTATTTTATTTTTCATTTAACTGTAAATTATGGCAGAGTGGATTTTTTGTTATTAATACCCTTTAAAATACTCAGCATTTGTCATTCTTTGTTTCTGTCATACAATTAAAAATATATTCCTCAAACAAAATTCAAGACAGCTCCACAGAATGTATAAATTTTACAAAAGAAATGTCAAATTCAAGCTCAGCAAAAAATAATAATATTTTTATCTTTCAACTAAACTTCATTAAAATTAAGATTTACAAGTGAAATGTGAAGATGATTGTTTTACCCTATTCTTAGCTCTGACAGAAATACTTTCCTTAGTGTTTATTCCAATAGTTGTTATATACTTCACTATTTTCAGCTTATAGCAGTGGATCACATAAAAATAGGACTAGAATGTAATACATGCACCTGAGTTGGTGCTACCAGCGATAGTATTTCCAAAGTGTTATATTTCATAGGAAAATGTGGGTTGTAAACCAATGAGATCCCATGGAGAGACCAGAAAGGGCTCATTGAAAAAATGTCAAACAGCTTATGCCCCACTGTTTTCATATTAAGATCATGTAAATACATTGGTTCTATATATAATAAATAACAAAATGTTGTAGCTAACTGCAGGTCGTATAAATGTGAGTAGATACAAGAGCCACTTCCTCATTGGTAGAGAAAGGACAACACAGGTAGACATTACTAAAAGGCACTGCCACATAAAAGGTGCTTGTGTTTAAAAGAAAATTTCAATTTTAATTAAATTTAGTTAACTATTCGGTGGTGTCTCGTTCGCGGTATCAGTCCGGGAGTGTTGTCGGTTATTTTTAAGTATGTCATGAAAAAACTCGGCAACACTGCACATACCACTCGCAACATTTGAAGATTCACGTTTGGGCCAATAAACATTTCACATTAGTCAACATTTTTCTTCTCAATATTAATGAAAAAAATTATCTTTGTTCAACGTTTCATCAAAGAAAACGTTGAAATGGGAACTAATTTTTATAAATTAATTACAAAGCAGTGTAGCTAAGGCCAGTAACAGACATGAGCATAAATATTGACTCAACGGTCTCTGCTGTAGAATATCCGTGATAACATGAGACAGAAGATACTGTGAGGTGTCACCCTGACTTTCGCACACCCACTCGGAGTGAAAGAGGGACAGTGCGCAATGACTGGTGCGCAGCAGTCAGCAGACAAAGAGAGGAATCGAGTTCCCCCACCCAAGTCGATGTGCGAGAGAGACAGGCACACCAAAATTCGTTTTCCTCTTCGGCCAACCGGTACTAGATTGCCGAATCTATTCATTATGTCTATGAGGCCAGTATTACACGATCGTATTTGATATATTATCAAAGATATGACATAGGTTCTCTCAACGAGTATGTATATCATAGCTCAACCATTATCGAAGCTTGTGCATTACACGGACATATGTTTCATCTAAGTTCTTTAATAATAGATCTATGTCATAGAAATGTGATCATGTATTACCAGCCATAATATTCGTAAAAACAGGTCATGCAGACTAAAATAAGTCAAGCCAGGTCACAGTTTATCCTGCTTTTATGTATAACTACTTGTTTTACATTAGATTATCACTACTAATTACCAGTCTTCATAAAACAAGAATACGATGAATTAAAAAAAAATTGAATGATTTAACTGATATTCACCGGCAGAACAACCTTAAGGGAGACAACAAAGATAAAAACTATCATCAATACGAAATAATACATCAATATCAAGAATTTACAACGTATAGAAATGCAATAAATTCAAGAAATATCATTAATAGTATTTGTTATTTGCCTATTATTGAAAATGTAAAATAAAATCATAATTTGAGTGGGAGTGGGATATATTTGAATGTAGGAATGCATACAATCTTCAAACTTCGTTCTTCATATTGTTGAACATAAAAATATAATTTCCAAGATAATAAAACACATTTTTAAAGATAGGATTTCAATTAATATTTTAGATAAATCCAATGGATTGTGTTAGTAGGTAACAGAAACCAGTACACCATAGACAATAACTCCTAATAGCTATCACGAACCTGAAAAGGATTTCTCAAAGAAAATACACAAAACAAAAGACAAATATAATCCGGCAAAACTGAAACTAAGAGATAAATAAGAAAATATGCAAGTTTATGCCATTAATATAGAACTAGTAGGTAATGTTGAAAATGCCCAGCAACACTAACGCTCCTAGAGGTTCGCCAAGAAAGTAGGAAACCAAGCCAGGTCACACGGAAGAATAGTGAAAATTATAGGCGTGTTCAAGTCTTCAGAGGGAATGCAATGTATCATTCACACACATATTCACGAATTTTTCGTACACATCTGCAGTCGATCAGACTTGCATTATTTTAAATTCAGTATAGCACCCAGAAGTTTAATGTAGAAAAAGAAAGCCGACATATGGTATACAAGTAGTATTTTAGTTCTAAAACTGGATACGAGTACCTCACCGAAAACCGAATGAAAATGGAAAAACTCATTCAAAAAATGTTAAGAATTTACTATCAGTAACTTCGAAAATAGGCAGAAATCGAAAAATGTTACAAGAGAAAAGGAGACGAGAAATTCTGCACAAAAGAGACCTGGGAACATTTTTTTCTATTAATGTTCCTGAAAAGGAACAAGTTTTTCTCAGTGCTCGAAGCCAACTACGCACGTAAACTCAAATATTGAAGCCTCGTTCTTGGTCTGTAGGTGACGTAATCAACGAACCAGTATACCATCGCGGACAAGGGAGTTCTATATCAACATTCTTACGCTAAAACATTGCCAATGAAAACCATCCAAAAAAGAGGATTTTGGAGATGGAATTTGTGTAGACAAAATCACTCATACCAAAAACGATATTCCTCAGTGGATGAGTATCGAATCCAATTCTTCAAAATGAACGAACTTCATATGTCCCTTTTAAGATTCCACTGCATTATAAACACGAGGTTTTCAAATTTTCATATTAGCCTGTTCTTTGAAGGTTATCATCGTTTCATGTCCAGAAAGGTGTAACAGGTTCAAATTATCCTATAAATACCAAGAAAAAAACTGAGGGCAGTCAAAACTCCTAAATTCCTGACAACAGCTTTAATTTTTTCGAAACATGCAAATTTTCTGCACATTTTTTTTACAATTCGACAGTTTGCGTGAAATTGCGAAATTTCTTCTTCTTATTGGTTATTCTGTGATCACTACGATTTGGAAAACTCAGGTTTGGAAAAGAAAAATGAAGACGGTCTCTTTCATTTTCTTACGATGGGTAAGCTCTTACGAGACGGTAAGGTCAGGTGTTTCCTTCTCGATTATTGAGCTTCAATCAACATTGGGTGGATAATTCATATTCAGCCCTGGTATCAGCAATTACATAATCAACTAAAAAGTGTAAATAGCAAATAATGACTTCAAAATTAATTAAACGATTCAAAATTAAACGACCAGCGGATTCGGATACAGCGACCCCAAAAACAACATACAGAGTTTCAGCTCCCGAGCTCGATAGTTTACAGGACCTCCAGGTTGCCCATGGACTACACAAAGATTGATAGGGTAAACTTCGTCCCCTCCATTTCCTGGTGAAAAGTATGATACAAAACATCCGTAGCACATTTTTGTAGAAAATATCATTCCTTTCACTTTTGTCTCGATACGTTTCCCGAAATTTCCCCTATTTTCCAAGATATTAGGGAGAAAGACGGGGAATTTTTGGGGTCGAGTTTTCCACATTTCCTACAGTTTTAGGTGAGGTACTCAATTTCATCTGATTCTACAACTAATATACTACCAACTTGTCAAATTTCAGCCAGTTTTTTTTTTCGTTTTTAATGACTATACTACGGAGACTCTACTTGCCATTGGTGTCTTGGCATTCCAGATAACCCCATTCATAAAACGTACAGAACACATTAGTTTGACCTCGGCAAATTTGTTTCGAGAGTTCTTTCAATAATTTCAATCTCTAACAATTTGTTCTAATCCAACACCAACTTCACATACTTTCCTATAAGCATAAGAACGTACTTTACGTCCTGCTCGCACCTCAGAAGTGTTTTCTTTAACATTCAAAATAAACTCTAAGAACCCCGCAAAAAAACTGAATTCAAATACACACTAGGTACATAAACGGCTCAAGAATAGTCGCCAAACAAGACATGTCCGTTTGCAATATATACTTCCCTGGCATCAGTTTATACGTTTTCAGTAGTTACATTAAAGAACTTAATTGTGCCCACAATATATTCTTTGCATCTACCTTCCCATCTACTCTCTGAACTTTTTCATCTACGAACTGAAACCTTTTGCGTGAAGTTTGGGAGCCAAGGGATGGCGGATACTATTTCAGAAGATAAGAATTCGTGCGTTTAAGGCTTTTGGGACAAAAATAAAAAACTTCATAAATGGAGACCACGTGTTTAGTTAACGTAATAATATTTAATTTACGTTCAAAACTTTAAGAAAGAAGTATCGAGCAATGTGCCTTAAGCAGTGGCAGATCCACGATTTTAGTTGGGGAAGGGCTCAGACCTCCGGGGGTTTGGGGGTACAGAAAGGGTGGCAAGTTTGACGTAAAATAATGCAACTTACGATATTGTAACAATATAATTTTAATACAAAATAAGAATAATAGGTTTACGCAGAAAACCTAAGATTTTTTACGAATTACATGAAAACTTGAATTTTTCCATTCATTTTTTTGGGGGAGGCCTTGAGCCAGGAAGCCCTGGCGTAAAAGAAAAGTTTGGAAAACAGTTGCGATCATTTACTTGCAATTCCGCCAGGATGCATTAAGTATTTAAAAATCGAATAGAGCACCCGAAAGATGTTTAACAGGAGATTAAATGCATTAAAAAATAACCAAAAAAACTTGCAGTCAATTATGGAGAATAAACATGGGAAGTGATCCCCACCACAACAGTTCTAGTAATGAATTAGGCTGCAAGGACCTTATGCCTTATTAATGAATGACTAAGTGACAAAATCTTTTGTTTCAATGAATTAGGTTCTAAAAAGTGGAAGCCTCCCATGAAATCAATAAAAAAAGAATGTTTTATATTTCTTAGAAATATGGCAGAACACAAATAATAAAATAAATTTTAAAAAATTATTACTTCCCCACCTAAAAATTGGGAATCCCATCTCTAACTGAAAAGGTTGTACGTATATAACATATTTCATGTACGAAATCAGTATTAAATAAAAATCCTGATTGATTCCATTTAATTATAAAACAATCACTCCGTTAACTGAAGGTTTAGCAACAGCAAAGAATTTCAGGGTACTCTTAGGAAAGTTAGTGTTATTTTGAAAGAATGATTTTAATACAATAAATTTCAAAAAAATTGAAAAATTACAGACAAAATCTTTCCCCTTGTTCTGTTGGGCCTACAGAACCAAATTTTATTCAACATTCCTTTCAATGAATTTCACATATGAAGAAAGTTACTATTTTTTATGGATGTACAGTTTATGACTTGTATACAGCTTATGTATGTTACCCTTCAAGAACAACAATTATGACATTTAAAAATATTTCTTTGCATGAAGAATCAATATTAAAATGAAGGTATTTTTTGTAAACAATTCTCCTAAAAGACATGAATAACCTGTCAAGGCAACAAACATAGGAACTATAATGAAAAATATGTTATTGATTAGGTTAAACCTGAGAAATTCTCCCAAAATATGTAACATAATATTTAATACTACCTTAACGACAAAATAATGTAAAGAAATTCATACACCAAACCTAACAATAAGGGCTACAATATAATTCCTAAAGGTTTCCAGGAACTAGTAATCTGGAATATGCTAAACAAACTGAAGAATCTAAATTATAGAAATTTAAAAAACTGGTCACTTTTTTTGGATCTTTAAAATTATATCAAATCTAGTATCAAAACCCACCTGTCATACTGCAAAATTGTTAAGTGCAACCATGATTGTCTAGGACAGTGGTGCCCAACAGATGCCTGCAGACATTTGCGAAGGGATTGTATAGTAAAAGTTAAACACAACTTATCCTAGCCCTGGAGCAAGCTTTAAGATTTGAGATGGCAATTTTGATAGAGTACTGATGGATCAAAAGGCTAAAAACCTATCATTCAATTAATTGGTAGAAATAATAAATTCTTGACTAACTACTATATAAATGATTTTAGCAAAGCTACAATATTTCAATTTCAATTATTATTATTATTAAATAGATTAATTTTTCTTGAATAGATTTAATTTCAGGACTCGAGGTTAAAAAAAAAGTGAAAATCTGATTACTACTATACCTATAAAATCTTATCTCATTAATCAAATGCCCAGCTTACAAAAACAGCCTCTGAGATGGCACTGGCGCAACAATGAGATGATAATATTTTAGAGCCACTGGATATGCTTTCACTTTGGATATATATTTTTCGTACCCTTCCACACATTCATGGGATTCTCTTTAATTCCCGAGATTTACATTTTAGTTCTCCTCTTTTTGAGAAGGGCAAGGGCAAGTCTTTGTGGCGGGGCCACCATTTCAATAAAAAACAATTCAATATTTTTTATTTTGTTTTAAATTTTAGCACATACTTATGATACAAATTTTATTAATTTACATATATTTAATTTCAGTGAATTAATTCCATCAAATTTTAATTTCTAAATCCCATAAGAAGTTACGATTATTTCTAAGAAAAATCAACAGATCTTTCAACAAACAATTAATCAATAAATAATAACAGAACAATTATTTCAATCGATCCAAAAAATAATCAATTAACTAATACACTGATCAAATGATTGCCATCTCAACAGAAGATACAAGGAGCTCTGTTAACAAAGGCCCACAATACGTAGTCCACACTGCTTTTCAAATACAACAAAAATAACAGAAAGATGTAAATAGTTTATTGCCATTTCATTGGGAAATGACATTCTTATATTAAATTCAGTCTATTACTAATATTTTATAATTGCTGCTTAAGTATGTGCCAACTAAATTTGATATTACTACCACAAAAAAATAAAATAACATGTTTTGAAGCAACTGGTCCTCTACCTATCAGAGTAAAATAATTCAATGATAAATAAACTCATTTATGTAGGTATAAATGGGTAATTTAGCTGCAGCTAGCACTTTCAGTTACACAAGATTGATTGAAGGGCTCAGGTTCTCCAAACTTACATGTTATCTGTTATTTATTCAATCAAAACTAGTAAATAACTGTAATTGTAGTCTTCTGCGGGTTATGTAGGATTCTTTGGAAGAAATGTCAATTCCTACACAATTTCAGAAACAGATTTCACAAAATCAAAATTGTTGAAATACATATAATACATTATAAGAAATTTGAAGCAGACAATACCACTCTAAAAAAATTAGAAAATATAACTAGTGAAGCAAGAGAATTTTTAGCAAAACATCATGTGTTTATAATACCTCGAAACTTATTATTGGAATATCTTAAAAATATCATCAAAACTATACATACTATTTATGCACCTAAGCACTTCTCTAATCATAGAGACCTCAACTAATCATAGAGACAATTCCTTCAATAATCAATCATTCAGTTTAGCAACATTCAAAAAGTAAATCCAATGGATAATATAATTATCAACTAATTATTTTTCAAAGCAATACAAATTCAATTGACAAAAGAAGATATGGCATTCAAATTTTCCCCAATTTTTCAAGTACAGATGTAATCATGTTTACTTTCAACATCTCAAAAGATGCAGAACTATAAAAATTACATTATACAGTACCTCCGCATTAAAAACTTCACTTAGACCAGATAATTAAAGACACTAAAGAAATTAAATAATTCAGAGATTTTAAGAATTATTGAAAATTCCAGTACTTCTGTTTTATCTCACTAGCATTTTGAGACAATTTAAAACATAAAATAAAACAGATTTCAAATTTATATTTCAAGAATGTGGTAGGCAGTGATGTAAAATGTTTCAATACTTATGACTATTGGGAAGGAGAAGTCATTCATTTTTTTTACTTTAAAGTGAGAATGTATAATGTACTGACCTTTTAAATACTGCAGCGCTCAATGCTCGACATATCCAGATTAAGTGGTTTCACACCAACAACACTTACACTCACTTAACATCATATAATCTTGATGATCATAACACTAAAGCAAATACACTAAATTATCTCTGCCTTTTTTTCAACAATGATTTTTTTCCCTTAAAACTCATAATCACACAAAATAAAATCTTGTACTAACACACTTTAACAATGTCTTGAGATCATAACAAATCACCAAAACTCACTTCAACTAAGTTATCACAAAGCACATACATATTCATTGAAGTGGATTGGAAACTCATACATAAGTCAGAATATGTTACAACAGTAACCACAACAAATGGCAAATAACTTTTAAGATCACATCACCACACACTTGGAAATCTTCACGTCTGTAAGAAAGATACATACTACAAATAAAATATTTCAACGACAAGAAGTATATTCAAACTCCACCAAAATTATAGAATCTTGATCAACTTCATCTGAAAAAATTTCTGAAAGTCTGAAAACTAAACTTTTTATTTCAGTAATGAACTACATTTGAACTTGTAAATTAAAATTAATTACTGAACACATTCTTCAAGACACTTCATTCTTGAACATAAAAGTAATACTTCTTATTCACTTACGCAATAAAATGAACTTTAATATTGTACTTATTAAATTTATAAAAGAAGTTCATTTGAGTTTGTCAGAGTGATATACATGGCTAAGAGATGGAATAAATTAATAGATGGTCCAAGATAACTGAGTAAACTCTCTTTGTGGCCTTGTATATTCTAACTGTACTAAAACCAATTAATCACAAATAAGACAGTTGCACAACTTCACAATACAGAAATCATTATATTCAGCTCAATGGTAAAACTGACGAAGTTCAGTTTCAGAAATTTGATTTCCACAGCTTGTTTTCTGATCTGATACAGCATACCTCAGGGTTTTCTTCTTGGGAATCCTTAAAAATATTTCCTAACTGATTCTCCCAAGAGATAAGTTTAATGTGATTAAAGTGCAACGAAAGAAACCTACAAGAAAGGAAATGTTCGAATAATAGACAAAACTACTGAAGGGTAGAAGAAGTAAAGAAAGCTCAAGGGAAAAGTAACAGATGTAACACTCATGAGGAGATAAATGGGAGGGCATTAAAAGAAGAGAGATTTAACAAAGAAGGCGCTGGAAGAGCCATGTTAGAGAGGAACTAATGTTATGTTCACAATGTGGAGCAGTATCAGAAAAAAATAGATTAGTCCTTTGTTCATTATCACGTGAAGAAGAGCACCAGTTTGAGAACATTAGAAGAGGAAAATAGAATGATCAAATAGAAAAAAGAAATAGTAAATGGATGGGGCAAAAGAAAGATAAGTATTTTAACTCACAACTTCTGTGTACCTACTCGTGGAGGAATGTTTGCAACGTCAACAGCCAGGTGAAAATTGCGACGGACCAGGACTCGAACCCGGGACCACATGCTCTGGCCAGAGGTGTGCTATCCACTGCACCACCTGCCTCGACTCCCAAGTNCGGGACCACATGCTCTGGCCAGAGGTGTGCTATCCACTGCACCACCTGCCTCGACTCCCAAGTCCGTATGCAACTTCCACCTGGCCCGATCTGGTGAACCTGGGTCACATCCCCTTTCAGGGGATAAGTGACCGCAGGCGGCTCCAATGCTGGTAGCTCTTAAGCCCGGTTTTCGCGTACCCACGCATTGGGTGCATATTTTAACTCACAACTACCGAGTACCTACTCGTAACTGAAACAATAAAAATTATCTTACATATCTTTGAAGCTGACATTAACAAAAAAATGTTTAGACCAACAGTTCGCATGGTACAGCCCAAATTTTTATTTTCTCCATTTACAGTGGCTTATCTCTTAAACTTCGCCATTGATCAGAAAACTGTTTCTGAAATAAAATTTTCCACAACAAATAACTGAGACTGATCAGTAAGTTCTAGTAATAGATCATTATCTTGGGTTAAGCTCATTAGTAAAACAATTATGTTTAGATCCTTTCTATTCTCCCATTTTGATAATCCATACTGGATACTGAACAAATGAAGAAATAAATGCTAGACTCATAGCCTGAAAAAGATACTACTATGTGGTTTAAAGAAGAGTCAATGGAATTAACAAAAAATATCATAGTAGAAACCTACCAGACCATCATCAGATTGTGATGCAAAGGTGTGACAAAAATTACTCAACATGGCACAGCATGGAAGGCTCAATACATGGAAATGAGTCATACTGAGGATAGTAAAGAGATCGATAAATGAGGAGACTACTTGAAAATTTAGATCAAAAGTAGAAATTAAGGAGTTACACCAATCCCTTGAAAAAGTAGGAATCATTTAAACCCGGCAGTTTACGTGTTTTTGCAACAGCTGGTAGGATTGGAAGCATTTAAGTAAATTAAAAAATTTCAAAAGAAAAATAAAATACACGAAAACAGTATGTGTGGTCCACAGCATCTAGAGAAGAAGAATCCCAATAATGCTGCAGTCCATTTTCTAAAAACCCTTATTTCCATCCTTTTCTTTCTTATTACTGTTTTCAAAATTTCAGCACAATGCAATTCTTTATAGTGACCTCCTACTCTGGGGAAAAATTATAACCCTCTATTTTTTACTAGCTAGTAAATTACATCATCTACAACAATTATTAAAAATTCACACTATAAATAAAATTAGCTACCTTCTTTCCTTCACAATTTCTCCCCTAAACTCATAATTTCAAGGAAGACCCTTACCACATCAATAAAGTCTTCATAAAAGTAAATAAACTATGTCAAAAAATATTACAAAAATTCAAAATCTATTTTTCACAATGAAACTGATTGCAATGATCGAGGAATGAATTCTCTCCATGCCCATAAACACTGCCTGTTCTCATAATTGTAAATTTTTAAATAGAAAATTAGAAAAAAAAAAGCTATCAAAGATGTCTAATTTGGACACAGTATAATCTACCCAGGTAAAAAGCTGTTCCCAGATCCTGAATATCAATATTGCAGCAGATATAACTAACTGGGACTCTGTACTTTATCACCTTCTACAGCATTGATATTCAGGATCTAAAAATTTTCTATTAATGCATAGTTTATTATTCAACGAAATTTGAATATTTTTTTTGCAATGAAAAGAACAGCCTATTTCACTGATTGTAGCCAGAAAAATGTGTTTTTGGAAATCATGAACTCAGTCAATTTTACCATCAAATTGACATAAAAGTGATATATAAGCATTTCACTCTTGCAGTGGAAAGTTTCCATCATAAACATTCACCATAACTCTTGAATTATGCAGTGTATTCCTATTGTAGGAATGCCATTTCCAGATACATCTGGAGACTTAGAAGAAGGGCAATATAATTATGAACAAAGGGAGAATATCATATAGATAAATGAAGGAATTTGAAGAACACAAATAAACATTCATTGATAAATCAATAAGGTTCCAAGGACTTCATGGAAGATGATCCTGAGTCATAACGAGCCTTCTTGTTTACTCTCATCTCAGCTGAAGCGCTCACATCTTCTTCAGAATGGCACCTTTCCAACATATTACGAAGAGGATTTGTAGAAGAGTTGGGTCCACTAACTAACACAGGAGAATGGGGTTCAACTCCAGGAGCTGACGACAAGTTGGACTGCTGGCTACAGGAAGCAGATACTCCTGAATCATTCAACACCTCAGCAGATGTGTTTACATCATTGTTATTCCCCATACTGATGTCAGAGAGTGAGCTTGTAACTGAACTATGCTGTGAACTTACTGAACTATGTTCATCACAATTGGGGTCATCAGGTTGAGGAATATGAACATTTGATGTTGCTGATGAATGTCTTATACTGTATGCACAAGGACTCCATGTACTGGGTAAAGTGTCTTCATCATCCAATTGAGGAGGAGAAGGTGATCGGTGTATTACATCACTGAAGGGACTACCAGCACTACTTTCCTCTGGAAGATATTCCGCCACGTCTACAAAGGAGACTTCAACATTATCAATCAAATCATATGGAATAGAACTCAAAATTCAAATAAAAAATAATTGAAGGAAGGAAATTTACTGAATGCAAAATTATAATTACACACACCATTTTGGTAGATTAGGACACAACAGTTATTGAATATCTGAAGAAAGGGACATGTTTGTCCAAAAAGAGAAACAAAAAAAACAAAACATACCTTGATCTTCATCATTTGCATCCGAGATCTCACCATTTCTGAAAATAAATTAGCAGTGGTATTAAATGCAAACAATACTAAAAATTAACATCCTTTAAAAAGTAACAACATTTTCTTTGAAGTAAAATACATATTAAAAAGTCAAAAATGATCTTTCAGTATTTATGTCAGGCAAATAAACACCCGCATCTTGTTTCCAACAAGCGAGACCCCCCTTTGCACTTACAACTTGAGCAATGGAAACAATACAAAATTCTGTCATTAAGGAATGAAATAGACCTACTTTATGTTTATTTGTAATCAATGACTTTCTATCCATCACTTATTTTATGAGATAAAAGAAAATTACAAATATATATGCCAAAATGCGTTTTAAGAAAGGTCTTTTTTTTCAGCAAAAAACAATATTAAGGTAGTATAAGTAGATTTTACATTTTAAGTTCATGGGTAAAGCATTAAAAGTAAGGAAGTGTCTCACTTAACTGGGAAAGCACTTCTCATCCAACAAAAATGAATTTATAAAAAAAAATTATTCTAGGTGTTTAAACATTGTATTACAAACAAAATTGCATTTTAAAACAAACTAGCAAGTTCTAATACTTATATTTAAAACATAGTATTTGTTCTTAACAGCTACAAGTTTACAAAATAAATACTTTATTATTAAACTAAAAGCAAATTTTTATTTTGGTGTCTTGTGAGATAACATAAGAAGGTCCATTTCAAAATACTTAAGTTTTGCACCATCATTCATCTTACTTTTTATCTCCCTTCTAAATGTATAAAACTGTTAAAAATCCATAGACTAAGAGGAAAATTTCTACCACATGGGTAAATAAGATCAGAGGTCATTTGCACAGTGGGTAACCTCCTTAATAATAAAATGAGCACATTGTCTCTATATGTGTGTCATACACAACATACATATCTGTACTAAAACTATCTAGCATTTAGAGTACCTTAATTATCTTCACTATTTTCTTATATTGAATTCTAAAATTTTAACTCAAACATTACAGAATAGAATACAATTTATTACATACTAATACATTAACCTGATTGCAGTTGTTGATTGAGTGCAGTATCATCCTGATCCAAGCCACGACCTTGTATTGAATAAGACCCCAAGTTTCAAAGGATTTTAATGCAATTAAAATTACCTACCATAACATATTACTAACATTTTGAACATATACAGTGAGTTCAGCTTAATGGGTTAATTCTCTGATATTTTACATTCAAAATTTAATGTAGTTTTTCTAATATTAATTTGAATTTAATAAATACACTCAACAATTCAAACAATGTGTTAGAGGTGTACGTACTTACTCCTTCAGCAATTTCACATCAATATATTGTTCATCACAATGTTTTGGTGTCAACCATACTGTTGATATCAACCACCAGTATACCATCAGTATCATTCACATCATTGATAGGTTATAGTTTTTTACTTAGCTAAAAGTGATAATATAGATCAAATACACTGTTCTTTCCCACTTCATTTGTCCAAGAACGTTCCATTAGTATTATAGAAACACACTGGAACACATGAAATGAAATGTCTTATGGTGGTTTGAGGAGATTTAGGTTCATGAGAGGAATATGCAGATGTTCAACTGTCTTGAACAGAAATTATGGGCTAGGTTGTGATTACACCATAAAACGAACAGAAAGTAAGGTTTGCACATGAAAAACTCAATTTGCCAGAGAAAGTGTAGAGTAATCTAAACAAATTGTGATGTTCATATTGCCAAGTCACACCCTCTGTGTTTTTTTATTTAAATTTAATATTCACGCATTTAAAGTTTTATATACTTTAATGCTTCTAAAAAATTATTTTCAGTTAATTCAAACTGTAACTAAGACAAAACTGTGTGATTCAATTGTTTTTTCATTAATAGATTCTTCAAAAAATTTCTCAATTGTTCTTTACTTAGTGAAAGCTGTTTTTCTGATATCAACATAACATCACTGATAACCCTATCACTCAATCCAAGAGAGATGGAAACAAAAACAATAAATATATTCATTATCCTCAAATTATAAATACCCAGAATTCTTACAACTATCACAACCATTACTTAAGAATAATTGAATAATTATTTACATAAATTTACCCAAAATGTATCTCACGATACTCAGCAAAATCACTCACCCATTTGGAAAACCAGGATATATATAAGGCACAGCCAGTTGTGAGTTGCTACCTTCTTTTTCAATCACATTCAATGATGTCTGAATAGCAGAAGACACACCTGAAACATGAGTATTTAATATATTCACATTATTGACAAATGGATTATAACTCTCTTAATACAAATATAGGTAGGAAATTTACAAAATGTAGGCAAAGGCAATATAAATTAACATACCTGAATTATTTAGTAAAGGAACTGAACTGTCATATGATGGAGGTGGATGATCATTCATATTGTTAAGAGGAGGAGGGGGAGGGTCCTCTGCATCAGGGTTACTGTTATGTATCTCCGATCTAGTTTTATATGCTGCAATGAAAAAATCATAAATGAAGTCAGTACCATACCATCATCATAAGAATTTTGTTGTTCACTAAAACAGGATAGAAAAGGCTATAATTTCAGTTCAGATTTTCACATCAAACTTTAGGGAAAAGAATAAAAAGGATGAAGTGAAAAAAACTTTCACTTGACCTAACATACTTCTAAAATATTTATTTCCTACTATTTCCGCACATTTGATTGCTATTAAAGCACTACTTTAACTTACACATAAAGAAAACTCTGAAACTAACATTGTCAAAACAGAATAAGACACGTTATACACATTCTGGCCCGGGTTTTTCTCCGTTTTTCCTTCTGGTAGAGGCGGATTTATCATACAGGTTCTCTAGGCTTTGTCTAGGGGCGTGTTTATTGTAACAATAAATCGTGAATTTAGTGTTATTTCAATTCTTATGATTTTTAAACACTATACTCAGAATAATCTATAGTTCGATAATAACTTGTACATGTAATTTTTTGCTTAAAATTACAAACATATTGACATTCTATTAGTATTATAACTCGCAGCCAACTTTTTATCTTATCTAGGAACTTTTGCTGAAATTTTTGAATCCGCCTCTGCCTTAGGGCCCTTGATCGGAATTGATGGGATGGTCCCTTGCTTGCTTCCAGAGAGTAAATTAGTTTATTTTCTCCACGTGGTCATACGCAGTTTGTACTGTTTTTTGACAATAAATTTATTTATTTATTTAACATTCGGGATAACTTGAGGATGATTTCATTTGGACAACTTTTAATATTCAATTTTACTCATTCTGTGCATAATCAGACACTCAAGTGTGAGAAGTTATTTTGATAAATTCACATATGCCATTCTTCAGTTATATTTTCAATACTGATCCTCTGCAATCCAGTGAGGTACATTCTCGTTTAGGGTACAGGGAGATACAAGGTATCTTCAAAATGTCAACGACTCAATTCAAAGTAGTAAATTGTGCACTGTATATGAGTGGAGCATCCTAAAATGTGTTTCACAAGTCACAAAGTTTTACAGCCAATGAAATATAAGAACACATGAAATTTAAAGACATCCTCACATATTAGCAAAGATGTTTGTATGAATGCAAAAAATTAAAAAGCAGACAAAAATTGAGCAACTTTTTTTCATTTTTTTACTTTAAAATAAAAAATTCATTCTTTAGTTTGATTCCAACAAGGTGACATGACAACGTATTTGTTTACTAATGACGATGTCGGATATATGGAACCATAGTAGAAGATAAGGTAAGAACCATCCTGCCCTCTGAGTGAATGTTCTGGAGATGAAGAGTTTCAATATGACAATGACCAAGCAGGCAACTCAGATCTTTAATTGCCAGTAGAGGAGAAAGACTCACTTCATGAGTATACAAAATGTCTGTTTGGGTAGGAACATTCACTGAATCTGGAGGTGTGGATGCAATAGCACATGCAGGTGCCAGATATCCAGTGGGTGCATTGGTTTTGGCCACAGAAAATATATTTTGGATTTGGAAAATAAAATTGGTGAACCAAATTAATTAATGAAACTTCCTGGTTTTGCCATGGTAACACGTTTATGTCTTAGAACATGTTTTGAGACAAATAAATGTGTTATCACAGCAAAACCAGAAAGTTTCACTAATTGATTTAGTAATGGTAACATCTCACCTTCTTCATAAGGTGAACTACTCACTCTACATGGGAATAAAATTCCTGCTCCATGAAATGAATTTTAACATGGCTCTATTAATATCAGGTGTTTTTTTTTTTCATTAAAATGATACTGCATTATTGGTAAGTCTTATAACAAAGTTTTCTAACATTACACAATTGTTTTCACAAGATAAAAAATATTTTTTCAGTTTTAAGAGTCAGGTTCCGTATATATATACACACACACACCTAAACAAACACACACAACATGAACATATGGGGTATTTCCCATGAAAGTTTAGTACAGACAGTAAAATAATTTCTCTTATGTGCACTACAACTTCAAAACTCTTGAAAACCATAAACCAACTTAAATACACAATTTACAGGTTTCAAAAACATGAAAGATATAAGAATGGTTAAGTAGGAGAACTGAAAAATGATACCTAAAGCAAAATGACACAATTTTGAAATGGCATCTACAAATTATATATTTTTAATGTATACAGAGTAATCATTGCTATATTTTTAATCATAATTAATAGCAAAGACTCATGAACAAATGAAGAAATGGTTTACAATGGATTTGCACTACTAATTTAAATTTAAACTATAAGTTCCAGTGTATTCAACATTGACATCAAAAAGCAGATTTTCTTCCAAGGGTCCATAAAAAAAAAGGTGGGGAGGGGGAGTGGATCTGTAGAACAAAATTATGCCACATAATGAAATATGTTGATGTTGAGGTGTGTATATATGATACTAAGGTTGGGAAGAATATTTCATATGCATCTTCTAACAGAGTTCATGTGCAGTATTCACACTGATACTTTATATAAACATTATACCAATACTAGATCCAGACACAGCAATAAAAAAACTGAATCTTACCTCTGTAAGCTCTGTAGATGACATACAATATAATAAGCAGCACAACCAACCCTACACAAGTACTGGTCACCCAAATATACTGGCTTCTCTCTGACACAGAAAAATTAATGTAAATACAAGCAAACTGTACAAAAAATGTTAATTTACTAAATATGATCAAAACTAAAGCTACATTATAGAACATTGTCAAAATCAAATATATTATTAGGTATTAAAAACATTAACAGGAGATGAATGAATAAAAAACAGAAAATTACCGTTAAGAACACCATTTGCTGATGTTGACTTAGGAACACAGAAGTTTCCGACAGATCCATCAGTTAGATACACATATTCATAACTAAAAATGAAATCCATTATCAGAAAAAGGTTGCAGGAAATTGATATCTCACAGTCATCAGAAATCTCCAAATCACAAGTTACTTAACATCTCAAAATCATACGATAGTACTAGCAAAATAAGTACAAAATGGATTGCAAATTCCAATTAACTCTTCGTACGTTTAGTGAAACCAAAAATTTATCTTAACTTAATCATAGAAGTAATGCAATGTTAAAAAGAAATTAATGAGAAATAATAATGCGCCATAAAGGACAAAAATTTAACCTGATTCTGTTAAGAAAATTATATCAAACAAATAGGTACCATAAAAGGAGAATAGAGAAAAACTATTTCTACCAAGAAATTGAAAAAGCCAGCAAGTAGTATCTTACTCAGGTAAACAAGTTCCACAATCCTCTGGTACACGAGCACAATTTCTCCAAGCCGGTTTCTTTCTTAGATATTGACCACAGTCAGTACATGGTCCACAATAGCCAGATTCGCGATAGCAATACCCACTGTCGCATTCATGGTCTGCTTCACACTAGAAATAATAATTTAGTAGTCATTAATAAAACAAATCAGAAAGGTATAATAACTATTAATTCAATGATTGTGTGATGTATATTGAAGGAAAAAAAAGTCTTATATTATGATCAATTTGTGATGATAACACTAAAACTCACTTTCACAGAATGTCAAAACTCTGAGCATAGAATTTAGAAAATAACATTTGGGCTTCAATTGAACCCACTTACCTGAACTGTGCCAGCAGAAGCTACATTGTCAAGTGCCTGAAGAAAAAATCAAGAATTAACATTTTATTTTAGACCTTACGGTAAATTTTAGAAACAAAAATAGATATACACACATCATTATTCTATTAAAACTATCTACAAATCATACATTAAATTTATAAAAATGTTTCAGAAACATTTCACTTATTATAATGTTTTATGAATCAGTTGACAGCTTTGCAGTAACGAATGATTTGATTTCATTAGAAAGTCATATTTTCATGTGATTTATGAGTCTATAATCATACTAAATGCATTCCCATACATTTATTAAAGATCAATCATTGTCTGAAGTTATATACTAAGTAAGTTTAAGTGTTAAGTTCAATTATCTCTAAGTCTGGAACAATCTTCATTGCTTGCTAAGAGCCATATGGTTCGATCATAATATAGCTGTTGCAATGTACATATTGCTTGAGGTTGGACGAATATATAACTGATTTGTGATGTAATGATGTCCAGGCCATCAGGCCTACTCTTTCACCTAACCACATTATTTGAGTCAAAGAACATTGGAATGCTGAGAATCTAAGGTATCTAATCTACATTTGTCTGGTGTAGGTGAGGGAAACCCCAGCTGAAAACATCACCCACTTCAGGTGAATATGGGATCAAACCCACATGTAAGGAGTGAAGATGCTACAAATCAATGCTACCACTGTCAGTACATAGGACCTTGACATAATTCTATCATCAACTAATTCTAATTGGTAAATCAAGTCTATGCTGTTCTTGGATATTTGGTGTTTTGAGTTCCCTACAGCTTATTTATTACAGTCTACACCCTATTTATCTCTTTGTCTAATTTTTGTTTTTTTCTAGTTTTGTATATCTAGGGTAACCACAGTGTATTTTTAGAAGCCATGTTCAAAAGACAAGATCAACAATTGGAACATTATCCTAGTTATTTTTAGCTATTACCAATGGTAATTGGGCTCTAATGACCTCAATGTTGACGAACCCTAAAGCCCCACAAAAAAAAAACAATGGTAATTATTCACTTCAAGTACATACAGCTTTATCCACAAAATTTAAATTACTATTGTTTCTTCTCTACATATATTTCATTTTATCTTTGTTTTACTATGACAAAAGCAAGTATTTCAAATGTCTCATGTTGAAATTATTATCATAGTTTGTTGAAGACAAGTTTGTGGTACTTCTACCAAATATTTTTTTTTCCTTTTTGAACGGGATACAAGTTTATTCCCATCATTCATCATTATTATCATCAAGATGGCAGGCTCAAGGGGTAGACCGAGTGAGCTCAGCTATGACCCTATTAAATATATGTTACAATCAAAAAAGTACATAGTACTGTGACCTATAACCTCACTAATATTTTCATACTTACAAAGATTTAGGTGTAATGGTGTGAACCATATCACAAATAAAATTCAAACTGACAATAAAATCAAAATCTGTATTACGTGCAAAACTATATTCAGCCCTTCATGCTTCAAGAAATCTGAGAGTCCCTATTATATTTGCCAACAACCCAAAACACCCCAAGGATGACTTAACCTCTTCAGGACATCAAAGAAGACTCTCATTTGAAGAAAATTATTGCACAAGTTAACCTGCATGAGAATTTTAAGATGAAAGAAGAGAAATAAAAGGATTTCTCTACTTCTATGAGTGAACAATCACTTTCACACAAGAATAAATTTCTTGAACCCATGTAATTAAACATGGAAATAGCTACTCTTTAAATAGAAATTCAGTTTCTGCAACAAATGAACACCACTCTAAAAGATATAATTAAGCTACTTAATTAACTCCAGTAAAGGAAGAGAGATAATTATGCTTATTCCAGAATAGTCAAACAAGATGGAAACAAACCGAAGTTAAACTAAAATAAAAGCTCATATACCTGAAATTATAATCAAAGCAAATAATGAGAATGATTGCAACTCAATTCTTCACAATGTTTTCAGTAATATCAATAGTAAGATCCTCATTTCTGTTACTAAAATTAACGTAAAGTTGGATCAGTACTAGTGAGATCCTTACACAGAGCTGACATTAAGAATTTTTCTTCAGAACTGCAATCCAAAATCTGATACCCAAAATCAAGAAAATCAACCTCAAATTAAAGATCATTAATGTTGACAATGATGCAGAATTTGAAGAAGACTTTAACCCTAGGAATTTCCAAAACAATAAAACTTGTAACCAGAATACAATGTAAACTACTTCCAGAATTCACAGTGGATTCACTTCAATAAAATCTATCAGAAATCTACAGGAAAAAAGTTTCATAACTGAACTGAGTGCAGAAAGATACTGGCAAATAAAAAACAGTAAAATGAAAATATTTGTGAGACACAAATGTAGCCCAAGCTTTGACTACATAAGCATCAGCTTGGATGCTAAATATAGCAGATTTGGCTATAGTTACAAAGAGATTAGAAACACCGACTCCTGTGGTATACACTCTGGTGAACATTTCAATACAAAATGCTTCAACAATGCTAACAAATCCAAGATAAAATGCCTTACCTGTGTGTTTTCAAATAAGAAAAGTGAAACTGAAATCATACCTCACACCTTGCTACTGACACTGTCAACTGCAAAATACTTCAAGCCGACAACCAATTACCCTTTCTTACCAGTATTTCCTAAGTACATTCATGAACTCTTAACAGAATATTAATGGCTCTTCTAGATCAACAAATAACAGAACTGAATCAATTTGACAACACATCAAATATTATTTTCCTCTTCAGAAACATAAAATGCTGTTCACAATGAAAGCCAACTTAACAAAACTGACAGTGTGGTGATCTATGGCAACAATTATTTTACCAAGCCTTCTGAAATGCTAATAAATTTTTACCCAATTCACAACTGTGTCAGAAAAAGGTGATAAGCAAAAGCTGCACATATCTGGGATATTTAGATGTATGAAAAACAAAACTAACAGTTAACTGATGACATTCAAGATTTGTTGATAACCACGGAAAACAACAACCAACATATCATTGCTGGAGATTTTCACTACAAAAATTGTTTAATTCTGGCAAGATATCCATTCAAAACTTGGAAAAAGTAAAACCAAAAGTTCTATTATTGAACAAGTTGTTGTTAACGGTCTGCTATTCAAAGTTAATCTGAAATTTAACAGTGTTAAACATTAATCCATTACTCCAAAAGTTAATTTCATTAATTGTTAAAGCATAAGTTTGCTGTTAGAAATTTAACAGAAGTTAAATTTAACCAACAAAAGTAAATTGAATATATTGAATGTTAAATCAGTCAAATATTCAAGGATTCTTAAGTCAGTCAAACATTAGTACATTATAACATTAGTAGGCTAGTCTGGGTAGGGAAGGCAAATGAAAATTGTTCTGTTCTTTGCATTTCTTGTTCATTTTACTTGAAGTAGCAAGAGAAAATATACCTCGTGCAAGATCACTTTGCATTAGGTGCATTTTTCCCTTCATGAACATTAACATATGAAAATTTTCATCTGAGAGAGAGAATTTTTACCCCACATAATATACTCTCTAGTGAGTGCCATCAAATGGTATGTAATATTCAGTTAAGTTGTGTTGTAGAAAACGCTGAATGCTAATTCATCAAGATCGTCAACTAAATAATAGTTATCCTTTTTTCTATTTGGTCTCGTTCACTTTGCAGATTTTGAATTCAAGGTCAGTACTCAATTTGGAGGGTGGGAACAGAAGTGGGGAGAGAGCAACTGCAAGCCACTAAATGACTGAATTGTCCTACTCTCTGTATAGCATTTGTGAATGAAATCCCTAAATCCTAGGGTGAACTTAATTACATGGCCCTGGCACATATCACCTTATCTGAGTAACCCTAGTTCTCATGACTTGGTGTCACCCAGTGTGCCCTTGAGGACTGCTGATTTCCAATTTTAGGCCCATCCTGCACGCATAGCACAGGAAACTTAAGACCATACTGAGGTATTGAAAACATTCATCAAAGCAAAAGCATATGATGTCCAAGCATTTACCGACATTTCACAGGAATGGACAGGCACCTCCAATGACCTAAAGCAATAACAAACCATCAGGGCAGACAATGTGAGATAAGATTAATTTCTGACCAGGTGCTCTTTGTAACATGAATGCTTAAAAAAATTAACGGAAGATAAATGAAACAGAAGTTAATGAAAGTGTTAATGTATACACATAGGCTTACGTAGCCAGAGTCTGCAACGTTTGGCAGAGTACAACAGCGACTTAGGTCTGTACGACTCTGACATTGCCCTGAAGAAGGCCACAGCATGGTGGCCAAAACATTGGTAGTTCTATCTATTAAGACACGGTTTGTCCTGGATAAACAAGTTCATAAAAGTGTTAATTGTTTTAGAAATTAACTTAAAAGCTAAACAAAATGTTAACTTCATTAATTAATGATTAACAGAATAATGCTTTTCTACCCAACTATGATTACTGAAAAAAGGAAGGCTAAATCCAAGTAAAAAACAGTTGTACTGTAAAAAGCAATGAAATCTAGAGTCACAAAGTAACATTAATTACATTAAGTAGCCGGAGTAATGTTTTTGAACAAAATAAACAAGTCAAGAAAGGCAAAACGGTGGTTTAGTGGTTAATACCCCAGCAATGAGTGATGAGTATACCGGGTTTGATTACCAGCTCATTGCCATTTTCATCAAGATGTAGATATAATGTATTTTCTTCATACCGAGGTACAAGAAAGAAAGATTTGCAAGACAGTCAATACATAATTTTCCCATTTGATCAATAGCAAAAAAATTAAACTAACCAGTGTATTAAATGTAAAAAATGAGTCATAAATCATTACAACCTTTAAGAATCATTATTCATAATAAAGAATCACATTTATCAGATTTAAACTGAAAAAAACATTCTAAGAGATCTTTCACTTTAGTCAAGGTCTTGAAAGATATTTGGGAAGGGGTTCAAAGCTTACATCACTTAAATTGACATCATCTTTTCTGATTGTGTTTGATCATAATTCACATTTTCTCATAGTTCAGCACTTCCCACCTAAATTTGAAACTAATTAATTTTTGTTCAACAGCTTTCCCAAGTTTGGACTACACTAGAATAATTAAATACATTAAATGACCTTAAGATGGACCGTTCACAATATTTATGGATGTAAAATGTACAATTAATACCTTTGGATTATAATCTTGCCATAACCAATAAAATCAGAATAAAAATGAATGCTACACAAAGTTTGTAAAATTAGATTCAGTTGGACTACAATCTTTTTCCAACTTAAAATAATATATAACCAAATAATTGACAAAAATAAATAAACCCTTCAGAGAGCTGTTGTGTGTAGCAAATGTGAATACTACACATAAAAAACAAATGCTATACTGTCTATCTCAATTATATATAGCAATATTTCTAGTAAATCACCGGTACATTGTCTTGTCTACAATTCCCAAAGCAAACTTTCATACTTGCAAACATTTATTGCGCTCCATTTAGAGGTATATTAAACTATTTCCACAAAATGGTGAAACGCAATATATACGATAGATTATTAACATGTATTTGAAAAACAAATTATATTTGTTAATACCATCCAACACTCTTATCTTACACATATATCATCATTTTTACAGAGTGTTTGTGCTCTTGCTGAATCAGAAAGAAAGACAATTTGTCCACTTTCTGAGCATATACGTAAAAAGCAATTTGACAAGTGTCATTACCCTTATATTATAACATAGAGGTTGAATACATGATTAACATCATTACTTTCTTCCCATAAAGTCATTACTTTCTTTTCTGAATGGTAACCCAACAATTTATGAGGACAACAGGTAAAATTTGCAAGTATGACAATGAAAGAATATGGTTTCACACCAAGAAACAAATAAAAATGTTCTTTCTACAAAAATAAATTCAAACGATGCTAAATTCATTCAAGAGATAGCACTAAGACCTTTGATTTTAAGAATATTGGCTCATGATTTTGTCTCTGAAATAGGTCACAAAATAACATTAGGCACAATTATTTAATTTCAGGTGGGATAAAATAAAGTTTCAGTCAACTAAAACACGTAACATAGAGATTGAAAGAGACATACACATATTTTCTCATTTAAAAGTAACACCACAAGTACAACCTGATATTTGCTTTCTCAATTAGTGGTGTAGTTAACCACAGAGATTTTCTAGTTAGGCAGTGCATTTAGTTAATTTTAATATAATTTTCTAATTAGATTCTATTTTTTTCAGTTAATATATGCATGGCAAGTTATTGTTTGTGACAGTTAACCTTCCATTGTTTATGTCAATTCACCAATACTCTTCATACATCTGTCATTCTGTTTAAGAGTCAAAATTAAAAATATGTAACTGTACTATACAATTTTAACTTGTAGGTAGTTCAGACAGTTCCAGATAAAGACTATTAAAATAGGTATTAACCATCCTTTCAGGAAATTTAGACATTGATAAATAACTGCAGTAGGCCATAGTTTTCATTCTTCATGAACAGTAACAATTATTGCCTAAATCACCCTAACACAACTTAACTGCCATTTGCCTTAAAATCCAAGGTCTACTTGTCGCATGAACATAGTCTATAAAACTAACATTACTTTGATTAATTAGTGTTGGAGTATAGAGGCATCTGAAAATTATATTTTATATCATATTATCATTTTATATTATCATGTACAATACACTTGTACTTTGATGACCTTTCCCATTAGTTCCACAACGTATTCTAGAAATGAAAACTTGAAAAATCAACAAAATTTAACGGTTGCTTACACTGTGATTAAGTTTATACAACAAGTTAAGAGATCTGGAGGTGTAGTCACAAACACAATTAATTCATGTCCATAATGATTTCTGCATCTTCGAACTTGCAAGCCAGCTAGTCTTTGCAAGAAATGAAACTCAAATTAAAATCTTATTTCACTTTTTAAATCATATGTCTCAATAACTAACATGAACACTATCAGGAAACTGACAAAATATGTAACTTAGAATGATAACTGTCAAAGAAAAAGATAAAATCAATTTGAGAAGAGACAGATTTGAACAATATATGAATTCAATCCATATCACATGTTCAAAATGAAAGAACGCAACAAGCCAACACTTTTCTACAAAATCCAAAAAAATTTACAACATTCATTTCAAATCACATCTTAAGACAAGGCTAAGTATATTGAAGAATCTAAAATTAAGTTTTCATAAAATGACAATGACATAGAACGTAATCCCGTTCTGACAAAGGAAGAATCAAAAACTTCAAATAACATTCAAATATAAATAAATGACAGAAATAAAACATTCCTGATTCAACTTTCAAACAAGTTATATAGCTACCTAAACAAAACATACAAATGAATACATACAATGTGTTTCATTTAATAGATTATTAAATTCATCTCCAATTGTGAATAGATAAAAATAACAATACGATAAAAGATATCATCTTTCATACAAGTCAATTTTTTTCCATTTAATAATCTGGAAAGTTGATTTTTCATCAATTTTTAACATTTCTAACTCACAACTTCCGAGTACCAACTCGTGGAGGAGTGTTTGCATCGTCAACAGCCAGGTGAAAATTGCGACGAAGTGGGACTCAAACCCGATTTTCAACAGTTTTAAGTTGGGCTACACACAGGTTGAACAAGTCCCTAAGCAATTGGATGTAATGGTGATCTATATACATTCAGCAGTCGTTTGTCAATGATAACTTATTGCTGTTTTGTGTGTTGAATATGCATTATGTGGAAATTTATGGACCTAATAGGACCCTGGCTATTTACACATAACAATAAATGTACTCCATCAAATTGCCTGTTAAACCGAAACACAATTTTATTTGCTTTTTTATCTCGTATTTTGGAATGGTTTATCCAGCTTTTTATTCCTCCAAATTTTCGGGGACCCCAAGGGAGTGGGACACTTAGCTGTAGTTTTTTTTCCTGATATGCAATCTGGCACTAGTTACATGTAACATAGACAAAGGAAAAAACTTCACAAATATAATTTATTTCTTAAACATTTCAAATAGATATCGATATACAATTATCATGACACTCCCATGAGGTTGAGCAAATTAATATCCCACAATCATAACTATTATCATGACTGTTAGGAGCCATGATGAAATTTTTTTATTTATCCACTGTTAATTCTAAAAAACTGAATTTTTATTACAGAGAATGTATGAAGCAATACACAATACCCATAGCTATATTAAACAAATATCAAATAGGCATGCAAATAAAATTTTATGAGTTCTCACCAAAGTCACTGTAGCAGCTGTTAAAATCACTGCAGCTTGCATATTGAACTGAAAATTAAGAAAAACCATGAAACATAAACTTCCTTTCTTATTTGATGTAAAGTAAAATCAATCATGAATTATAAACAGCAATTTCACAATCAAACTACTCAAAACTTAAAGTAAGGAACTTGTTAATATTTTCGCAAATTAAATCAAAACTTAATGTCAGAAATTCAAAACTTTGGAGGAAAAACACCATGAAATTTGGAGGAAGGAAACATTTCAATTCAGAAACAACAAAAATACCCCGAAAACCCTCAATGACGAATTTATTGGACGAAACGACACCGACGAAGTATACGTAGTGTTGAAAATCGCGCTTTATAGTGATGAGAAATTTTTTCTGAACTGTCATTTTATTAGGATAAAACTATCATACAAATGAAATAACAAAAACATACACGTAAAACTTTATTTCCCTTTTAAACTAATGCTATTTTTCTTAAAAATATGTGTTATTTTCCTTATAAACAAGTCACGAAAACTGAAAATCAAGCACAGTCACGGCGGAGGGGGGGGGCATAGGGACACAATCTCGAGTTCATCTCGCGCCGAACATCACCGAAACGCAACCGCGACGTATGAGTCATATTACCTTGATCATGCCCCATAATAAAAAAACGCGCACCAAGACAATGAGGTCTCCGGAGATATTCGCTATTTTCTAGATATATGTGTTGAATAATCGTAAGTAATAATAAAAAATAAAAAAATGTTGATTAATAATGACGAAAGCGTTTAACTTGCGATAGAAATCAGTTTCTTCAGGTTTATTTTAATATTTCGCTAAAGCTAATTATGCAAAAAAGTATTAAAGTAAACTGGCCAAAAGAACCAAAAATCACTCAAAACTAGAGTGAGAGCATCTGATGAAACTTCTACTGAAGTTGCGTCGTATACTCGTAATTCACCAACTCAAAATAACATATACGTAAATAAAATGTTGGTGATTTGCAATGGACCAAACATAAAGATGATTTGAACAAAAATATATGAGAGAGTATAGCTCCATAAATTCAACAGTTCCAATATATTTTGAAACAGATGCGCAGGGTTCGCATCCCTTCATTTCGCGATTAACATAATCGGGTTACAAAATTTAATTTGTTACGAAAGTTATGATTCATTCTCTTGGTTAACTCACACGAAACACGTCACTGTTATTCATGATTCATACTTACAGCAGGACCTCCCTATATTTCTCTCTCGAAGCTACGCTCCTGCAGCCAGACAACCAGGCCGACAGCCTCTCAGCCACTGACTCGGACAAGATGAGACTTGCACAGGCTGCGAACTCCTGTCAGAGCCGCATGCTTCAGAACCGCTCGGAACACGTGGGTTCTATCAAACGTGAGCTCCAAATAGTTTCAGTGTACACTGGTAGATCGCGTTCAGTGTATCTTCAAGTCAGTGTATCAGCTAAAGGTGCGTCTTTTAAATGTATCAGCACGAAAAAATATAAATGTAACTGCATGGTGTTCCATTTTCAGTAAATGTTTACATGAAAAAATAGTGTATACCGATCGAAAATTGTGCACATTGAAATATCCTCAAATCTTCGGGTAATAATAGGTCACGGAGAGCTTTACTTAATTTCCATGACAAGACGTAAGACATTATGGTTTATTGATTCATCTTCTCTCAATCAGTATGTTAAAGAAATTCGCCAGACCTTTTATGCAGTTATAATAAAAATTCGTTTTTGTTTAGAACCATTTCCATGATCTGGAACGGAGTCCCGACTGGGAGTTCATGCTGGATGACAGTTCATTATCACAGGGTGTACACTAGCAAATCTGCTACTAATAGAGATCCATATCTTAGAGCAACTGCATTATACAACTATCTTCCACAAGACGTCAAAAGTGCAAATGGAAAGTCCTTCAACAAACTGCTTAAGATGTACTTGATTGAGAGATGTCCATATGCACTGAATGATTTGATGTAATTTGTTATAATGTAATGTATGTTGTCTTGTACTTCAAATTATTAAAGTGTTTTGTGTATAATATGTTTCATTGTAATGTATGTTGTACTTATGTTTTTAAAGTGATTTGTATACATTAAACTGTATTTTGTATTATAATTAATCTTTAACATGTATTGTATTGTATTGTATATTTAACATTTTTGTTATAGTGTGCCAACCGACATTGCTCTATGCTTGTACCAAGTTTTTTTATGAGCAATAAAATATTATTATTATTATTCTCTCTTCTAACTACTCTGTATATACAGTCTCCTTAATGTCATGATGTACTTTCAGCATATTGGAAGAGAAAAATGGAAATTTACTCAGAAAATTTAATATTTACTTAGAATGTGAATACATTTATATTCATGTTTATTAGCATATTGTTTTAATAAATTACAACAAAAAAATAAGATTCTTGCTCAAAAACTAGATAATTAAATATTAATCAAAATTCTTTTCAAAACTGAGAGCATCTTTTTTCTTTTTCACTGGGAACACACTCCCAGTTTTTTTCACTTTCTCTACACTCACTCTTCTTATTTGGCTTCATTATATCACAATAAAAGATCCGTGGCAGTTCATCAGGTGATAGGAGTGAAGGGCCTATTTATCTGAATATTGGAACTTTAAAGAAAAAATAAGCACTTGTGTTGCGAAGTATATATTTTTGCATTTATTTATTTATTTTATCTTTTGGCGAGGTTCAGGCCACGAGGCCTGCTCCTCCACCTACCCATTGGACTTGGGAAATGGAATTGGAAAGGAGTGATTTTAGGTTGTTAGGTCTCTACGTGAATGTAGTGCTTGCAATGAAATTATTAAATGAGTAAATAGATGGGGACCATCACTCTAAGATTAAACAGTCCCTTCATCTGTTGATCATGTCATGGGCAGTCACTGTTTTTTTAAAGCTCTGTCCCAAGATATTTGATACTTGCATGACAATGTGATCTTCCTGGCTAAAATAAAAAACAATTAGCTCAATAAAAATGCTAAATTGAGACGATTCAACAGAAGTATAGGTCATATAGGCCTATATACTTGTTAAGTTATCTATGAGTTAGTGAGCCATTACAAATGGTCACACAAGAATTAAAAAATTATATGCGCCCTTTAGCCCAAAGAAGATCCTAAGCACAAGTAAAGGTTGTTTAAGCTTATGAAACAGTCATAAATACTTTCGCATGTTTTGGGAAATGGTACTTTTAAACTAAAAAAGACCATTGAAAAATATACCCAAGGCTCAAAGGTTAGACTCCTCACATATTTTACTTATATTACACAAATATTTCAAATTCATCAACAGAAATAAGCCAAAAAAATTTTCATCAGTGTAACTCGCTCATTTCACAATGAGAAAATAATCAGATCTTGGATCTGTATTTACTTCTGACTTGGTGTATTTAAATACTAAAATCAGGCATATCTGTAGGTGAATAAGTAGAAACATTAAAATACAAACGCAAACAAATTTACTCACAAATAGAAAAATGTTTCTCTACACACCAGTATAGGTATATCAGAAAGACAAAACAGTATATTACAAGAAACAAAACAAAACAAACAAATCTTTATTTAAAAAATCAACATCTAAGTGAACTAATTCTTGAACTAAATTCACTACTCCATAAATTAGAAAGCATACTAACATGAAACTCCTCTAACCCTCCACTTACCCCAAAGCCTCTTGGGCTTCAATCACACTCCTACAAACACTTGACATTTAGACATTGATAGAATTGATTTTCTTTTATCTGTTGAAATATATTTTTTAATTCTTCCATTAATTCTGTTTTAAAATGTTATTTTCTATTCTGTTTTTATATACAAGACAAAAAGAATTATTGAAATTAGACTTGTACATCCACTCACCAGTGTAGAAGTGTAAGATCAGTCAGCAGTAGTTGATAGGAGCAACACCTTTTGAAACTAGTCCTGGTAAATAAATGTAAGTGGAGTGTGTGGCAAATAGCACTTAATATTTCCCTGTAGTGATTCCACAGTTCCCAAAGTATTTTATTTCATAACTAGACAAAATTTAATTCTAGCTAGTTGTTCCTAAAGCCACTTTTTATAAGACAATGGGGAACAAAAGGTTGAGTTCAATAGATGTTTCATGTTTAACCACAGAATATAATATAACACGAGGGTGTTTTGATTCACTTAATTTCCTTCACTAAAGTGAATTTTGGACAAATTAACTGCCTTTTACATTATTCAACTTCCGTTGAATACAACTGCTGTAGTGAAATTCAGTTATGGAAAATTCCTGAGGAGGGGGTTTTGTCAGGAGAAGGAATGGAAATTTTTTTTTATCAAATATGAGATTCAATTAATATAACCAGTTTTTCCAAGTTATGAAAATTCCACACAAGTAAAAAAATATTTCATAAAAAATAAAATTATACAATTCTAACAGAGGTAAAGAACTATATTCTCTTATAAAAGCTATCAGTTATTTTAAACCATACATCAAACTTCTTTGGTAACGAAATTATTTTATGTCTAAGCTTTTTCTGGGAATAAATTTCATTTTTGAGCAACAAATGAATAATTGCTTACAGAATCATTTGTATCCTTTAACAACCTTATAAAACACCTTAGAGAATATGAAGTAATTACAAATATAGCATAAGTGTTTGCTGAATGATTAACAATCATAGAAACAAAAGCTGGAAGTTTATATCCACCTTCTCTTCAAGTAACTCGACTCTCAATGCCTCACCCATCCCTCTAAACAATGAACTTCCAGATAAATGAATGTACAATGTATTTTTTAAATGAATGAATGAATGAGTTTAGTATCATAACAATTGTTCATTCACTTAATTTAGAAACCTTTACATTATCTCATGAAAAATATTGTGTTGCATCAAAAAATGCATCAACAGCACATCTTTAAATACAAACATTTCAACATTCTCATCTATCTCCACTGTTAGCAATATATATAAAAACACTAAGGAAGTGAAATGAAAAAAGATGATATATCTACAAACATAACATTTTTATAGTTGAAATCTGAGATATGGAGAAGAATTTAATGAGGAAGTTTGTTCATCCATTTTCAGTAATAGTAGCAGTACTTGGCTTAACATTCATTCCTTTAGAACTCTCAACACATAATGAAATTTGTAACATTCATATATATTTTCCATTTAATGAATGAAGTATATTAACAAATTCTACAAAGTTCTGACTCTAAAACAATAAATACAATAGTAAACATTCAAATCAATGAATTAAAAAGAACAATATACAGCATTATTTCTATAAAGGTGTTACTCTGTAACTGTAAATAAATCTCACATTTGAAACACACACAGACAAATACATCACCTTATATTATAAAACATACATACAATGATATAGGAAACCCTACAAGTCAACAAAGCTAATGAATCAATAAAATAATTTCATAACATACAATTTGTAATTCAAGTACAACTTCTTTGAAAGAATAAAACAAATAATAGAATAACAATCAAAATAAAAGAATATTAAATGATTACTTATAAAAAGTAATTACAAGCACAAAAGGTATGTTATCATGCATTACAACTTGTGTTTCAATTTAAAAGTACTTCATAAAATTTTTCAAAAAATATATCATAGCTAGTTTTTTTATACTTCTGGACATTGATTAAATGAAAAATAAGATATAAAGTAAATGAACATCTCAACTTTTGTTCCAATTTAAAAGTAGTTCATAAAAATTTTAACAAAAATATATTAGCTAATGTTTGTCAAACTTATGGACACTGACTAAATGAAAAAAATTAAAACAAAACAAGGTATAAAGTAAATGGACATCTCAACTTTTGTTCCAATTTAAAAGTAGTTCATAAAAATTTTAACAAAAATATCTTAGCTAGTGTTTGTTAAACTTATGGACACTGACTAAATGAAAAAAATTAAAACAAAACAAGGTATAAAGTAAATGGACATCTCGACTTGTGTTTCAATTTAAAAGTACTTCATAAAATGTTTCAAAAAATATATCATAGCTAGTTTTTTTATACTTCTGGACATTGATTAAATGAAAAATAAGATATAAAGTAAATTAACATCTCGACTTGTGTTTCAATTTAAAAGTAGTTCATAAAATGTTTCAAAAAATATATCATAGCTAGTTTTTGTTAAACTTCTGGACATTGATTAAATGAAAAATATGAAAAGAAAAAATAAGATATAAAGTAAACTAACATCTCAAGTGACAGTCCAAGAGTTAATTTTTAATTAACTGCAAGTCTGTGCTCCTTGTCAACAACGCAACATGACATTTCAAAAACAACAAATCTGGTTGGCAATATATTGAAAGAAAACATACCTTCACTTACAATTAATCCTTAGTATGTTTCTTTCATACATTCAAGTAGTTGGTAAGTAACGATCTTGATAAATCTGCATACAATTTTAAGTACACTTTTTCTAACATTCATGTGGAAAATTCCTAACTTCTTGTTGCGGTCTCTCCGGTTATAGTATCATTTTCCGAATCATGTAGTTTAGAATTCCTCCATGTCGGAAGTAGGTAACGTCAACTTCAGTATCAAACCTCAATATTACTTGGAAACTGCGACCATCATCAAGCTGCAAAAGTACACCATTGTTAGAAAAGCAATAATAAAAACTGCATTAATATTGTGGCTAAAATACATTTTTAATTAATTCATTAATTACTACAATAGTAAACAAATAAAGTACAAGCAGCTTTTGCATAAGTTTTCAACACAGCCAAAGAAATATTACATCAGATTCATGAAGTAAAGTCAAGTATATAGTGAATATTTATATGAAAGTGATGTTACAGCCTTTCTCAACAGAATCATTAAATGATTCACATTTCATCAATTACAAACAGGATGACTTAAGAACTAATACAAATAAAATAAAGTGGAAGGCTGAAATAAGCACTCTTTACGGTAAATTCAGTTACAGCTGTACAGTGAATACACATAGATGAACACCACACAAAGCCAAATAATCTCTCCATTAAGACAGAGAAATTGAAACTTGATAAATTGTGATTGACTCATTCTTTATGTCTTTCATACTTCATTTTACAAAGAGTTCAAGTTTTGAAAATTTAACCACAAAAATGAACTGCAATAATGTAAATAACATGACACATTTAGATTTTATGACACATTTAGCACTAGCAGTGCCATGCATCTAATCCAATATACAAACTTTCTTATTATACGATGGGAAAACATAATTTAATTTAGTTTAATTTAATTAAATAATTGAAACACACACTATTGGAAGGAATTTTCGAGTAAAAAAAAGAGGAGAAACAGATTGAAGAAACATGAGAAATTCACAGTCTTAATGTGTATTCCCTCAAGATCATAGTCAACTTGAATTATTCATAATACACAAACCTCTACAGATAATTGTTGAAGAGGACGGCAGTCCTCTGGAATGTGTATTGAATACTTCTCCTTCCCAGTGAGACCCAAAGACTCAGCAGTTTCACCAGGCATATACTGAAGTGGAATTATTCCCATTCCAACAAGGTTAGAGCGATGAATGCGTTCATACGATTCTGCAATTACAGCTTTAATGCCCTGCAAACAAATCATAAATTGGAAAGTAGAATAGTTCTCTACTAATATCTTTACAAATGCTTGAAAGAGAAATACATTATTGGATGTCAGTCACATTAAAATAAACAAATAATCACTCTCATCTCATCACAAACTTTTGGATAACTGAATTCCCTTAACTCTCTTAATTTTTAGATTTATCAGAGGAGTAAGTTAAAAATCTAGTGTTTCACAACTTAATACCACATCTCTTGAATGAGCAAAGCCATTAAATTAGGGCCACAAATATGCCAAACCTTGCAAAAGAGTTATCAACAAATATTTGCTGCAATTATTTTTCTTCTGTTGCCCCAACGAGACACCAGCAGCAAAGGCTGGCCACACATATGCCAAGCCTCGCAAAAGAACCATCAGCAAATATTTGTGAACACAACTTTCAAAATATTTCAAATGAAAACTTCATGTAACTTGTATAGTCTCCATTAATTTTTTTCATATTTAATTTTATTCAGTCAAATGTTAATCATCTTAAAAAATTGAGAAGTCTTTTTGTTGAAATCGAAATTCGTGGAACACATATTTAACCCATAATTCTTGTTAAACAATACCTGAACAATCTTCATAGCTTTATTGCATATAGGTATAAATAATATATAGCTGTATCTCCTACATAGTATATGCTACCCAATGTAACAACAATATTACATAGAGGCATTAATAACTTAAATGCATATGGGATGCTGTTAAAAAAGTATAGGTTATAATTATAATAAACCCTTCAATAAATATAATTTTATGCTCATAAATCCGAAATAATATTACACTTGTTGCTCGAATCATATCCCCCCATATTTGCTTATAAACACGTGATTGAATTAAGAGATAATTTACAAGCACTATTGGCATTCTTCGATGAGAGTGTAGACAGATCGACAAGGAAGGCGGCTCCTTTGACTTAGACTTGGAGCTGAAAGGTTCTTGTCATTCGCATCGACCAGCTTTCCAATACCTTCCACCATCGAATATTTGACAATCCTTGTCGATGGTGAAGCTGCTACATCACTTGCCAATGATCAACTTTGGAAGGCACTTGGCAATGATTGCCTAGGTTTTACTGCTTGGTGTCTCATTGTGCTTTTGAGTAATGTCAATAATTATTAACTCTGAAATTGCATCCAAGTGGACCTTTCAAAAGTAATACTTTTATCTATTTAAATGAATGAAGAATTAAGTGTCCTCCAAACAAACTAGTCTAATGTATGAAATTTCATTACACACTCATTAATTATATTTTTCATTAATTAAAACATTAATACTACATTTAACCTATACCATACACATCCAGAATCCATCAAAAATTTTTCCTTACACAGAAAGATGTTGACCTCATATCTGAATGTAACCCATAGTGCTTTACTTCTCCCTCCATGGAGAAAACCAACTCCATTATCTCGGATACAATCCCAGAACCTTATGCATAAGAGTCTTCCACCAGAGATGTTGGGTCAGAATTTTGGGAATACTTAAAACACATTTGAGGCAAGGTGAATTTCCTTCTAGTTTGGTAACAGAGTTATTGTAAGTTTGCCAAATAATAAAGATTTGTGAAAAGGAATTAAGTTTCCTTACAGCTATCAAATCCAACCTCTACAACCTGTCCAACACACCCAACCCAAAAAATTAGTTCTATTTTTAAACTCTGAAATCATGGAAACTTCTCTAAAGGCAAATTATGTGATATTAAATTACATGATTTATGAAAACCATTGTTTATTTCCCAAGCCTTTTAATCATGTGCCAGTACATAACATCACAAAGCAATCCCATTTTCTGGTCACAAACAACAACATATGCAATAGCGATATGTAAAACAAGATTTAACTCCTTACCAACAGATATGGCCCCTTAGCAGCCCAATCTCGAGAAGATCCAGATCCATAATCTTTCCCTACTAAAGCAATGAGAGGCACTCCCTCTTCCCTATAGCGCTCAGCAGCATCAAATACATCCATCTAAAACAGCATATTTCATTATTTTGCTTAATTTTGTTCAGATAACTGAAAAAAAAACTACATTGTTTCAATAATTAATCAAAAATCTGTACTTACAGGATCCCCTGAAGGTATATGTACAGTCTTTGGACCAGCTGCACTCATAAATTTATTTACTAGCCGAATATTAGCAAATGTTCCGCGGGCCATGATAGCATCATTTCCACGTCGAGACCCATAGGAATTAAACTGACGTGGAGTCAATCTGAAAAATAACTTGATGAAACTCAAAAATTGAATAAGTTACCTAAAAATTATTAGAAATCTCAGGTAATTTTAGCAGTATGAAAATCAAATACTTTCTCACCCATGGGCAGCAAGGTATCTGGCAGCAGGACTGTTGCGTGCAATACTCCCTGCAGGAGATATATGATCAGTTGTCACAGAGTCTCCGAGATTAAGAAGTACACTAGCATTGATAATTGACTTGACAGCAGGAATTTCCTGATAAGAATCAATAAATATTAATAATGTATTATTTCGATAAATCAAATACAGTAGTATAACAATTACAGCTTTCAAAACTTAGAATTATAAGTTGCACTGGTGAAAGTACAGATAAAAAATATTTGTAAAAGTCAACAAATAACCGACAATACAAGTTCACTGGCTCACTTTGGTGAGCAAATACAATCTAAACAAGATGATCTGATTGAGGAAGCACAGAAAAGGGGTCTGCACATTAATTATCCCAAGAAAGAAAAAATGAGAGTGAACTGCAAGTCTACTACAAAACTGATTCTTGCGGAAAGAATGATGATAAAGAAAGTGGTTAACTTTTGTTATCAGGGAAGTATGTTATCACAAAATGGAGGTTCCTTAATGGATGTGAATATGTTAATTCAAAAAGCAAGGAGGACTTTTGACAAAGTCAGTAAAATATTATCTCCATCCAAATAAAAAGAAATATTAATATTAAAATATTCAAAACTAAAAGTGCAAGTGAACATAAGCACACATCCCACCAATCCAGAAGCAGAACATCCACTTAATTGAATAAGAAAATTTTCCTTACCTTTGTCATATCTTCAAAAAAGGGAGGATGTTTAATGTAAGTGGATGATTTGTCCCAAGGATATAACTGACCCTCAGGAGCTTCTAGTTCTCTCCAATTTTTACTGCCACATTGAATCTTGGAGTAAACTTCTTTAAACATAGCAGGGATAACATGCTTCTGTTCTACTGCCTGAATTTCTTTGCGTAAAGGCCATACATCTTTCAAAAATACAGGATGACCATCAACAGAATGACCTGTCAAAAAAACAAAATTTCAAAACTGAATCAAAAAAGAAAACTGAAGTTGCAACAAACATTGCAGTAGTCACTTTTACAAATACTGTAAAAGCTCATTCATCCAGACTAACTGGGAGAAGTAGTGATCTGAATAATTGAACATCTGGATAACACAGATGATTCAAGAAACTAACAAGAAAACAACATCCTGTAGGGAGAACACACACTATATATTCTAAATGAACATTATGTAACAAAACTATTTACAAAACGCCAAGATTAGAAAAGAAACAAGTGGTGAGCTATTACAGAACAGAGATGTGCAATGCAGATGGCCAACAGGCATATGTTCTTGGTGTCATCACTGCTATACTCTGTGGGAACATGTAATTCTTATTAATTATAATTATTATATATATGTAATAAATAATTAATAATAATATCATTATTATCATCATTATCATCATTATTATTATTATCATCATCATCATTTAATGGCTTACCTAATGGCTCTGTCTCAAAATCAATATCAATTCTTCCAGCAATAGCATAAGCAATCACAAGTAAAGGAGAAGCTAAGTAGTTTGCACGTGTGTTGGGATGAATCCGACCCTCAAAGTTTCTATTTCCAGATAGCACACCACAGCATACAAGATCATTCTATAAAGAAGGAAAATTTGAAATCACAATGAGTGAAGCTTCTACATCATAAATGGCTGAAATCACTTTGACATCTAAACAAAGATCACAACAAAACCTTTTCAATAGCTTCCACAATTGGCTCAGGCAAGGGTCCACTATTTCCAATACATGTCATACAACCATAGCCAACTATTTCAAAGCCCAGTGTTTTCAAATATGGGATTACACCACTTTCTTCTAAATAATATGTCACTACACCTGAACCTGGTGACAAACTTGTCTTGATGTAGGGTGCCACTGTCAGGCCAGAGTCAACAGCCTTCTTTGCGAGTAAACCTTTAAAGAAGGCAAGAAAAGCAAGTCAACAAAAACTAGTTAGAACTGCAAACACATTAAATGTTTTACTGCAAAATCCATTAATTACATAATTATAACACAATATTTAAACATTTACAAAATTAAGAACTTAGTGACAAAACACGTCAGTCAAGCGCACCACCTAAAAATACTCACTCTTATCTTTAAAACAACTGCAAACTAATATTAAATAGAGGTGGACAGATCGTAAGAATTCAAAAAGGAGGTAACTTCAGCACCAGGAGAATATATACAAGTTTTCCACTTCTTTGATAAAAATTTAAAAATTGCAAGAGGAAATCAACAATACTATATATTGCATTACCGGCAAAGTGAAGTTTTGCAAGTGATAAAGCAAAAAATTGAGAAATTATAAAACAGGAAGGTAAAATTCAGAGGGTATTTAACACTTAGCAACATTGGTACCTAACAAAAACTTCAACAAACCCATCAAAGAGCACAATTTCTTTGACTAGTTTCTTGAAGTAAAATTACACAGTAAAAGAACTAAATCTGCGATGGATGAAAACATAAGTCCAGAGACTCATTCTTTGACATACGAGGAATGGTAACCTCAGTATCAGCTGGGTGCTGTTTCAAAAGGAAACATTGCAGAATTGATATAAATATCTCAAAATTCACTCCTTGGCCAAGATAATTAAATAAATTCATTTATTGTCAAAAAAGCAGTTACAAACTGCATATTACCACATGGAGAACAATAAACCAATTTACTCTCGGGAAGCAACCGTCTCGGGACCGTCCAATCAATTCCGATCAAGGGTCCTATATTAATATACAAATATTTCATTTACATTTAATACAAAACCCCAGCATAAGTAAAAATGGGATCTTGAAAAATGAAAATGTTTGGGTGATGTGTTGCATTATATAAGAACAAATTAATTAATACAAACAGTTTCAGTTTAAATAAAACTAATGTTCTTAATTGTTGACTTGGCAAAATCTTTTGTTATTCCTTCTAACTCCCTTCACAGATGACGTTGAAAAAGAAGTAAAAACAAATTTGTTATGGAGATAGCAATTTAGAATTTTATTTACTTAAATGGTATCATAATTAACATGAATGACTGACTGTTCAATTTAATCTTCTAACAAAACAAAGAGGAACTGATGTTAATTTCTGGACATTCAGATTTTAAACAATTCATTTTATTTCACTAGTATGAAATTGTTATTTTCAAAATAACGTTTGGCAGTACATATACAGTTTGTGTAATTACTCAACAATTCTTAAGCTATAATATTTACTTCAAGGCATAAAATTAAAGATTCTTCTTTTTTATCTCAAATAACTATATCTTCATTTATTTCACAACATATCCAATTTTTGTGGTAGTAAAATGTGTAAATGTCTTACCTGCCCCCAGCATAACACTAGGATTACTAGTGTTGGTACAAGATGTGATGGCAGCTATGACAACTGAGCCATGTTTTAAAGTATATTCACGACCCTCAAATATGAAAGGAGAAGTAATATTCAATTTATCATTACTGAGTCCATATCCTTTGAAACCAACCTACACAAGTAAAAAATTAACTCATGTTAATAGACAAATTAATAATGAGTGATATATAAATAATGTTTTCAGAAAAATGAAAACAATTTACACTTCATGCAAGTAAAAAGAAAGTTAAAAGAAGATTGAACTGGGAATAAAATAATTACAAACCATTTATCTTTACAAAAAAAACAAGAAAAAAAAATCTGGATAGCCATACTCAATATAATTTAACATGTTATATGAAGGGCCTCTGTAAGTCATGGGGTACAACTGATAAAAACAAGAAACTGAGAAAACTAAGTTTCAAATTTTAATACAATGATTCTACATCTATAATAATATATATGTGAATGAAATACATAGTTTGTGTCTGTACACCTGTGTACCTGTCACATAGCGCAAAGACGGATACGCCACAAGCTTTGAAAGTTTGCAAGAGGCGTTCTACACGAGGGGTCCAAGAAGATAACAAAGGAATTTTGTATATTTCTACTTCAATTTCTAAAAATTATTTTTAAGCATTTCTTAGTAACAGTCACAGAGCGCAGGCACCCTACTAAAAGGCGTAGAGATTTACAATTCAGAACACAGGTTCTCCAGAGTGGTCCTAAGTGCATTGTCAAGAAATGTTTTCAGCAATTGATTTAGACATTCTTATTGAATGTTGGGCATATTTTTATTTTCTCACTTAGCACAGAGACTGTTTAGTCCTGAGCTTTGATATTTGGCATATATTGTCCAGAGTGGACCACAGAAATATTTTTTAAAATCCAAATAAGGTTTTTCTTCATTTAATTTTTAAGTCTTTTTATGTATCAGTCGCGCAACGATGAAACCGAAACACTTAGAGCTTTAAATGTGGAACACATTTTCTCTACAGTGGGTCCAAGTAGTATTTTCGAAATCGATTTAGTTATTTTTGTATCGAACGTTCAATGTTTTACTTTTTCACCTAGCGCAGTGACTTTACAGTCCCGAGCTTCGAAATTTTCCAGTGTTCTTCAAGGTTGGTCCGTGTGGATTTCAATACGACTTTTTTCGAAATTCTGTATAGATTTTATTTCATTTAATATTAAGCGGGCTTTGGTGTCATGAGCGGGAGCAACGAGTTTTAAAATTCAGCACACGTTTCTCGAAGGTGGGACCAAGAGCGTTTTCCAGAGATGTTTCGAAATTTGGTTTCCGTTTGTTACAAATGACAAAAACAAGAAACTGAGAAAACTTGTTTAAAAGTTTAAGTTCTAGTTTAAGAATGAAGAATAGTTTGTACAAAAATCAATACTTGCGTGTTAGCAAAGCAGCGCGTACTCAGCTAGTAGCATACAATACATAAAGAAGCATACAATGTTTCAATGTATCTGGCAATGTATCAAAATGTACTCCACAACTCCAATGGGTTGCATTCATAACTTTTGATTACGACTACCACTGAAACCAATTGGATCCTAAGGTTTGGCGACGTTTCTATTTCCTAAATAATACACAAATGAGTACGAAACAACTCATTGCAAATTAATTCAAGTGTTTGACTACGAACACATACACTGATAGCAATCGACATTTCGTAATTTCGCCGATGTACGAGTGCGGGGGGGGGGGGGTACAATACTGAAGCGTACGCTTTCATTGTTGACTAAATATATTTGAAATTTTGGAGATTGATGAATCACAATGAACGTAACAATTAAAAAACATAGAAAATATTTACCTACTGAAGTTAATCAAAACTTGGCTTGAGTGTTAAAGAGTTCCCCCTCCCCACCGACTGCAATACTTTCCCGGGTGTCAATATGACGGCAAAACGCATTTTCCAGACCCGTAGGATCTGCTGTGTACGAATCACAATGGAAACCGCAGTTATTTTTCTTTTTTTTTTTTCACTCAAACCAACTTAGCCCCTAGTCCAACAGTGAAATGCATTTCGACAACCAAGGAAGGAACGATCTTTTCCCACCACAGTAAACCAGAGAAAACAATAGTAAGTTTAAGGGGCATGCCTATGGGGGATCAATCTCCCCTTCTCCCACAAAATTAAAATAAATTTTTGTGTTTTTTCAATTTATTTTGTGAATCCATATTGTGTGAATATATATATATATA
>NNCF01132313.1:971-69814 GCA_002313205.1 Laupala kohalensis | reverse complement strand
TATATATATATATATATAAATATATATAAATGACCGCACAGACCAAATTAATTCAATGATTTGCCGTTCGAATATGAACAAATCATCGGTAAATGCTTAAGGTGGTATTTTAAAAACTATTGACCGCATACTTTTCTAGATTAGTTATTACTCTACAAAAATCGAAATAATAAAAATATAGCATCGCTATTGCTCATTAAAAAAATCACAAAAACAACATTCAAGGAAAATCTTATAATTTTAATATCGTATAATACAACTTCAAGGAGAGTAGGAAAAATTCTTTCAGTGCACATTACGAAGTCTCGATTATAAAGACGCCGAGCTAAGATGAAGAGCGAACGCCCAGGGCCACAAACCCATACAGGTTTCGATCGTTGCGCAGGTACGTCGCGCAATCCCGCAGGTCCGATTCCTGAGGAATGAATCACGCGCATTCCAAGGCGAAAGGTTAGAACGAATAGGGTCCACCATGACGGGCAGGGAAACTTTTTCCTTTCTTTGCTCATGCACACGTGGTTGGTGCAAACACGTATTCTGATTCGTGTAACACTGAAGAGAACAAAAAGGTATCAGAACGACACATACCAGCTTATCGTACAAAATATTGCATCTCAGTAATGAGAAAGACACGGCACGCATGTGAAAAATTGAAGGAAGCAGCTTTGAAGTAGTACCATACGAACATACGGAGTTCCAAATGAAGTTGCTTCGAAACGGCAGGCGGAAATAGGAATTAATAAAATATTTCCCGAAACATATTCAGTACCTAATGAACTATTTTAACATATCTCTCATGGGCTGCAATAGTGGCACAACTCAAAAAATATGAGATGTGCCGGTATTGCTGGTGGAAGGAACGTAGTTTTTCACATTGAGACCTGGACTTAGTCCAAAAATCGTAGTTTTTGAGTTGTGCTACTATTGCAGCCCATGAGTGATGTTTCCCAGAAGCTATCCCCGAAAACGTACCCTATAGTCGCGCTCGCGTTGAAGAGTTATTACTGTTTCCGTAACTTACTGGTAATATCGTAATTCTTAGACAACTCTTTAATGGTTAATGTCATAAAAAATTTACTTTTTGTCAATGAGTATTAATAATGACAAACATTACGGGATTAAGTAGTCTCTATCATTTCTTATATTACAGAATTCTTTACTAAGCTAAATTTCCTCATAACTGTCAGAAAATTGAATCAATTAGCGTTAAAAAGGAAATTTTCGCAACTTCATAAAGAAAAGTAAAAAATACAGATAACTAACCAAAATTCTTCAAGAAATGCTTCATTGTTTCAAGCTAAGTACCCACTACGAGAAAATAAAATTAGGCACCTAGATACAAAAATTAATAATTATTGGGTCAAAAAATACAGATTTAAGACATTTTATACGCTCTAACTGACAATAATACTCTAAAATATAATTTTAGTAGAAATGTTCAACATAAACAGCTGATACAAATACAGATTAAATGCAGAAATATAGTTTTCATGCAGGAAAAGGTACAATCTAATATTTAGATGAGTGTTCAAACACGAGCTTTCCGATAATTATTTCTGAACAATGGCCAAGCTGTGAATAATCGCTCCAGAGCGCTAGAATCGAGAAAGGGAAACTTTCTGTTCAGAACAAAAAAAAACCAATTGAAATTTAGAGATTCCTTTAAGCGAGAAGTAATAATTACACCAGGTAAGACAAATAATACGAAGTAGTGAAGATACTGAGATGTACTAAATTTTGGTAGCGTAAACCATCTAGGAAACAGCGTCATTTATATTCGAAAATTCACGGATGGGGCAGTTTTTAACTGCGCCTTTTGCCGAGTTCCATTCGAGTACTTAATATTACATTAAAAATTGGAGAAAAACTTTTATAACTCTGACTGTAATCAGTCTCAAGGTAATGAGAATAAATGTTTTCTAAAAAATACCCTATTTCCAACGACTACAGATTTTTTAAGCAATTGCTTACAATTGCGAATCCTAATGTATATTTATTAAGAATTGCTTTACTTTAAAAACGCAATTGTTTCCCAAGTGTAATTTTAAAAACTTCAACAAATAGAAATGAATTCTTAACTTCGACTAATAAAAGAAAATTAAATAAGAAATCAGCAAAACATCACTGGCTTTCAATACGAAGTGTTCGTGAATCAAAAAATGGGAATAAGAAATAATCAAATAATTGCTTTAAAGGGTTAAAACAGAAGCAGGGTTCCTCCGTTCTAATTAAATCACGTTTCTTACTAAACCAAGTTAGAGAGCAAAGTATACTTGATGGAGCCGAAGATTGTGAGGAACACACCCATTTCGTAGCAGACCGTTGCGAGGAAGGGGCGACGGTGGCTGCTGGCAGGGGCATCGGAGCTTCCAGGAAACGGTGGGGAGGAGGGACAGAAATAAACAAAGCCAAGCACAGAGAAGGCGTCCAGGAATGCACGTTCGACTACCTGCTCCACTGCAAGGCTGGGACGCCGCCGACAGAGGCGCGCCTAGCCTACCAGCTTGAGAAAGGCAGGCGCCGACCAGCTCCCTGGCCGGAGGCTACCCTCGCCTCACCTTCCCCCAACCCTCTTACACTCACCCTACTCCAACATTGCGCCCCCGCTCCGTTCGCACCAAAGAACGACCAGAAACCGTTAAAATACCCAAGTGATGGTCAGATATAATTATCGCACAGAAAAGCGAGAGAGAAATGTTGAAAAGTTTTCACTTCCACGTGAAAAATGAATGACGAAAAATAAGTTCTACTATAAACAATCTTAAACAAAATTTTGGTTTTCTTCCCTACCTTGTGTCACTCTCATAAATGGAACAAGAAAATTAAAATAAAGGTCACATTTTATTTTTGAGTCCTGTTAAGATACAATAAGCGACGAATTATATACCAGATGGAACACCGCGGACTTTTAGATTTTATAGTTTAAAAAAAATTATCAGAATTTACCTAAATTAAACCACACATACAAGACTAGACGCGATCACATTCTTTTATTTTAAATATTTTGTTTCTTACATCCGATTAATCGAGTTAAGAATGTTTACTCGCTGAACTGACGTCAAATTTCGAGCGCAAAAAGTTTGGTATTTTGAAAATCCAAGGGAAAGTTAGAAATAATACCTATATAATTCAACTTGTGTAATAAAAAGTTTCTCTGTTCCGCATAATGAAATCAATTTTAAGTAAATCACGAACTCAACACAATATACAACTATTCAACTTACACGAGTTGTTTCTGTCACATCCCAATCAATGAAATCGTCCCATTGAGAGATTCGTTATAAAATAGTTAAAATGTTACAATATTCTTCGAGTTCGCTAGGACGGTGGTGAAAATTCAAGAAAAAATGTACTATTCCGTTGTAACAAGATTTTCCTCATTCCCAACACAATCCTAGGCGACTATAACCTAATTGCTGTACTCAAAATGACTTTTTCCTCGCGAAGACAATCCGAAATGCATTACTCAAATCGGAACACAACCGAACCACTAAAGAAAATGGGTCGAACACCTAACACTTTAAGTACTTTAAATTTTCAAGAAACATAATCAGAAATATCATAAACAATTCATGAAATATATTCTTGCACTCCATTCTCGCGGTGTTCTTGGGCGTCATTTCAGCACATAATTTATTGAAACGCCTTCTAATAGTGAAATACGACTAGGAAGAGAGATTTCATCATAGCCTGATTTTAGCCTGATCTCAGCTTAAAAATATTAGGATACGTTCTGTAAACCTCGGAAATGTAATTATTCTAAGAAGAAAATTCTTCACTGCTAAGAAAATATTGAAACAAGGTCTTTCTTAACATCAACGTTGCACAGAAATAGCATGTTTTGTGAAAGACAAATATTTTGTATAAGATGTTTTAAAAATACGATGTAATTTAATAAAATCACTAGTTGTCGTACAACTAAAGCAATTGATTTTGGACTCCTATTAAACTAGGCAGGAGTCATTTGAGCAGTGACATCTCAGCAGTAATCCCTCTTCTTAATATGACAAATTAAATTCGTACATTGTTTCATAGCACAGAAAAAAAAACGAATTATGCCCGAAGAGCGTATTGAAATGATCATGCACGCAGTGAACAACCAACAAGTATTCCCTCATTTCAACAGAAAACTCTTTGACTCCAAAAGTGTATAATTGGCAGCCACAATAAATGGAAGATCTGAGTTGATATAAGATTCACTGAAAACTAAGTCTGTTTGATTTTTCGTTCCACACACATTACTGCGGAACGAAAGACATATTTCGGGAATTTCCGGTTTCTCCCAAACATTTCCCACTTTCAAATCTCTTAGGGGAGGGAACATCTCTAAAATGAAGGATCAACGATTGGCGAACAGTGAAACAAAAAAACTCTAAGATTCAAAGTGAATTGTATTTTATGAGCTTTGATAGCTATATGATATTGAAGTGATACTTGGCATTGAAAGGCATTAATAATATAGAAAAACATGTTTAATTTCCTACCAAAATTAAAACACAATAAGAAACAGACCCCGAGGTTCATAAAATATGGTGCCATTTTGTAATTCAGATTCTTGACCTTTTTAATAATAACAATATTAAGGTTGGAGTTTGCGTTCACCCATCCTTAATGTAGTTAATATGATGGTTATATGAAATAATGTAATGGTGGTCGTTGATGAAAATTACGCATAATACAAATATATATTTTTCGAAGAATCTGAGTAATCTACCATTAAGGTCTGACTATTCATTCTCAACTTTAGTTCGTACAAATAAGCAAAAATGTAGACAAAATTATCTCTTTGCAATTTTGTAGTAGTAGAAAGAATTATTATTTACGATTGTTAACTTTCTAATTTTTTTTTGGAGTCACGCATATGAACGCTAAATGTGCGTTACATGAACACGCTCGCGATTTTTGCCGTTTTTTCGCGAAACGATCACGTTTTCGCAATAGAACCAACCCTAAGCAAAAAATTATCAAAATGTTCTACAAAAACGATAATTGTCATTTTTGAGATAGATGCAGTGGTTATAGTGATATACATCAAGAATTGAGGACTTCGTTTTAAATGAATAAAAATATGAAACCTAGTACCTAGGCCCCGGACTATTGGTGGAAGATGGGGACAACATTCTTAGTTTCGCTCCGAAGTACAAATGATTTCTACTTCTAAAAATATAAACAACACATCTAAAAATTTCTGAAGGAGGAGAAATTAACGGTTTCATTCTTGACCATAGATCATACAATTCCTTCATTGAAATTCTAGACACTCAGTGCCATGAGACGCATATCCTGTGTCGACAATTGATAAACATGTATGGTGAATACTTCGCACGCGCATATGAATGCTCACGTTGACGAGTTCATGAATAAATCAAAAGGTTTGTGCTCTTCCTGTAAGTCTTCCCCTTCTTTTATAAATATTTAAACTCGAGCAAGGATATGCGAAACCAGTCAAATGGAATCTGTACACTTTATGATTCTCTTTAGGACAAATTCTAAAATTAATTTTATAGTAATTGGTCAATTATTAATCTACTGCGGCATATTTTTCGCCATATTAATCAAGTTCGCCAGTAACTAATATAATTTCCCATAAGTAGTAACAAAACCATTATGACAGAGCTGATTAAGCGCTTACACTACACATATATTCTCTTTCGACAAAACACGCGATTGCCCATTAGAATATATCTTTTATACGCGCATTAACTTTTAAATTTGCTGTCGAGTCAACTACGAGCAGTCCTCCGCCTCTTACGACACAGCATACAAAGAATTAATGCTTTCCGGGAAGGCATGCATAAGTGTTTCGTTCTAAATTTTCGTTAACTAAAATTCACAATTTCACAATTTGGATTGTGGCTACATGAACGTAATAAAACTACCTACTTCTGAATCATAAAATATATCTCAATCCTCATTAACGCGAGAAAAAAAATTTGAGGGAGTCAGGTACCGGTTAAAATAGTGAAACCGAAAAAAAGATCGCGATGCACTTTCATATATTGAGAAAGAACTTAAGAGAAAATGAAAAATATTGCGGGGAAGGCGAAGATTTGTATTGTGCAAGGTAAGAGAATTCGCAGAGTCCTCCAGAGGGACAAACACAATGGATGTCTTCCGGGGGAGGTCGGCGCTTGCTCAACCCTCCACCCCTCTCTGTTGCCTTTCCCCGAAGGGAAGGGATGAAGGGTAACTTCGAGAGAGGCTGATGCGAGGTGCCTGCGATGTAGAAAAGAGAGAGAGCAACCGTTACGTCCGCCGGGGGTCGCTGGTAGTAGGGTGGGCCGGAGGCAACGGTGGAGGAATTGGAGCCGTGCGGTCGCCTCAGTCGCAACGCCTCTTCATTCGTTTTTCAGTCGTCGCGTGAGGGGGACGAACGACCACGCCGAACTCTCCGCCGCCATCACGGCTCATACGTCTAGGTTAGTCGACGTTAACCTTCGTTGTAACTTCAGCTTTCGAATCATCTTGCCGTTCCACGACCTCCAAATACCTACGGATCCGTGGTGAATTACGTATTCTTCAATACAACGCCAACTTTGCCCCACGATGAGACGGAAGTTTGGTCGAGTCCACACTACTTAACGCGCTGTGACTAGATCAAACCTCCGGCTCAAAATGGGGAAATTTCGACATCCAATCAGCACGACGACAACGCAATTGTCTACATTAGGACGAGGCCCCTAGGAACTACTGGTGTGGTATGTAGCATGTGGTCATATCACAGCAGTAGTTACCGGCGAGCTCTGTCCAAGCACCGCAACGAGTTGCTGAGAAGATTCGAAACTCGCTGAAGCATCCCAGGAATACACGGAACAATAATATTGTCCTCTAATATTTTTCTTTGGTGATCTAACTGTATGGGACATATCACTACCATAAAGCTAGATCAACAAGGTAAAATGTAGGACGGCGAATCTTCAATTGGTACGGCAATGATGTTTCAAAATTCACAGGTAAGATCTCGAAAATGCACAAACCTTGTGGATTTGGCAGGAACTTTTACGAAATTAATTTGGACATTTCTCGAAATTCCCTTTTGACAACAAAAATTTTCATTCAATGCATTCTTGTTTTGGTGAAACAGTTCTAGGCATAATGATAAATTACAGAATACTTGTGTACTTTGTACAGTTATAGATTTATTTGATATCCTGCAAGTAATTAAAATTCCAAGCTAACGATAAACACTAAGGAACAACATTAAACACGTGATTTTTTTTTCTCAGGGAAATAATTTAATATTCCTGAAAAACACTTTGTTGAGGTCAAATTCAAAAGACATTTATTTATCAATTTAAGAAATAAATGTTTCAGGAAATGTTATCTTAAATAACAAGCCTCATTAAATTTGACCCACCAGGAAATTGAAAAATATCATGGTTAATACTATTCAAACATGGGACAATGAGGTAAATAAAAGGTCAAATATAAACGTATATTCTTGGGATGGCAAAGTATCCACAGGATTGCAATTAAGACAAATCCAACACTTAATTGGTCAATAGGGTCATTTTCTTCATTTAAGATAATTATGTTCAATACCATTAAATGGACATGCAAAGTGGACATTAAAATTAGGCCCATTGCATAAGATAATAATAAATAAATTTTTATTTTGCTACTATTGCAGTATAAATTCTATTACCAGCAACATGCAATTTTTAATGACGGGATTGATTATTACAAGCAACTGTTTGCATACAAAACAATTTTTGATACAGAAAAATCATGATAGTGTTAGAATAAAGGTGTCAAGAAAATATCATTGCAAAACTTGCTTTAGTTAATTCCTCATCAAGTTTTGTAGAATGGTTCACCTAATATTAGAAACTAATCAATATAATTCTCCATTAGTGTTGCACCAATCTTTCAACATAGGCTTTATTCAAGATCCCTCTTAGATTTAAAGCTTTAATTCTCAACTTGTCTTTAGGGAAAGAATAATTTTCAGGACAAAATCATTGAGTCCAGTTGAAACTTTGATCATAATCAATATAATTCTCAATTAGTGTTGCACCAATCTTTCAACATAGGCTTTATTCAAGATCCCTCTTAGATTTAAAGCTTTAATTCTCAACTTGTCTTTACGGAAAGAATAATTTTCAGGACAAAATCATTGAGTCCAGTTGAAAAATAGATCAATGTGGTCAGGTTTAAATGGTGGTGAGAATTGCAATCTTATTATTATCTACAATAGTAATTATAAAGCTCATTAAATAACTGCACTCACTTCTGAAACAATTCACATACATACACAACAATGGAGGCACTGGAACAATCTTGAAAGAAAATGGGATTTTTTTTGCGTTTCAGAATATAAAAAGATGTTTTTGAGAGTATGTTTAAGCAACAATAATGCCTAATTCAAAACTAGTGATCTAAGCATTATTATAAAAGTAAGGAAAACCCCTCTACTATATTTAACAATGAATATGCTATCAATATTTATTAATAAAAAATTCCCGATCATAGAGGAACTTCCCAAAAATCAATACTCTGGTTAATAAACGCACTTTTATATGCTTGAGGACAAAAATCTTGTTAAAAGCTTTATGTTAAACGCTGCCTTATTTCTCCTACAAAAATCGTTTTCTCCTTAGACTTGTAAGAAAAGCATGTCAGAATCAACTATACATTCATAATACCATGCCGCAGGTGGTCACAAATCAAAATTAATATTTTAGTTTATAGAGTTCAATATGTAAATATAAAAAACAGTTATTTTTCTCATGAAAAGCATAGACAAGAAGGAAAAAAAGGATTCAAAATATTCTTAACAGGCATGTGAAATGAATAGGTTAACACAAACCACTAACATTAGGTTTAAGTTTGTGACTGGACTAAGCAAAAAATCTATTCTTGCAGATGTGCAAGTTTATTTTGAAAATAATCATATTAAAAGGAACAATGATAAAACTAACAATGATAAAATCTTTTATTGTAATATACACCATTCTTATTCCATGGAAATTTTGAATTACTTTACTCAAACATTTGGAACCTATTATCAACTGTTATCTTCCATCCTTCAGGGAAAATTTATTTGCTGTATTTATTTACTTTCCTAATTGAACCATTATGGCCATATTAAGTGGCTCAATGTGGCCAAAAGGGTTCTACGCACCAATATGACAGGTGGACAACAGCTATCACAAACAAGAAAAGATGATCTGTTGATACCGGCCGCATTCCTACAATCAACAGGAGAAATTTCTCTCCTTTCAAGATTGCAAATAACAGCTCATCACTTCTGAACATGGATATAATTAATATTCAAATTTGGAATGTGACAGTAAATATTACTGTGTATTCTCACAGATAAGCAGTCAAATCGTAAAAAAAAGGCCCCCGAAGTCCTGGGTCGTCTTATAGGACAGATGCAAAACAAAATTAGATTGAAATTTATATATATTCAAACAATAATAAAATAACAAATCTCTCATCTATGTATTTAAAATCCCACAAAATCCTCACATTCATTATCTAAGGGAAATAACTCCTCAAGAACATCCTCACTTTTGTAGTTGAGAAGTTCATCACATGGTACCTAGCGAGTCGATTTCATCATTATCCCATTACAAATCATCCTCAGAGCCATCCATTGCATTAGAAATCCTCTACTTTTTGGCTTCATAGGCTGTTGATAGTTCGGGGGTTGTCTTATAAGACAGAACAATAAAACTTGACAAAAAATTTTACCTCACCTTGTCTGCGGAAATATACAGTAGTTAACTCCAAAAACGCTGTATTCACTAAAATATGCTTTTTGCTGGGAATAAGTTACCACCATTAGAATTTACCTATGTTAAATTTCAAATCTTTTTTTCTGAACTTTTCCGGAAGAACTAGTTTACATATATAATATACCAAAGTAAAATGTTATCGACTTCTTCATGCAATTAATACATGCCTTTTGATTGGATATATAGGGAAAACATTCAACTATACAATATTGTGAAGACTTCACAGTGTAGAATTACTTAAGGATATCTTTACATTTGTAAGTTTTGACTTAGAAATCCATTATAATCCTTACAATTGTAAATGTGGAAGTGAACTACTTTTTTCGCTGAGACTTCTAAATAATTGAACTAATCTTTATGAAACTTGGCAGAGAGGAAGCTAGAAACCCAAGAGATGATGGTACGATATGCCCCAAAGTCATAAATTTAACATTTCTATTTTCTGCATTAATCTATTCTTATAAGTGGTTTTGTTGTGACTAATTTATCAATGTACAGAAAAAACTATTAAAAACGGAAACTCAAAATTTCGAAATAAGTTGCTTCAGTATTATGTACACTTTTTAAATATTCTGATTTAAAAGGGTAAATTGAGGTGCAACATGATTTTTCAAATTTTTACTATATTTTTTTAATTAATTGATATCTTACATCCAGATTAGTTAGTATATGTTGTTAATTCTAATATCTAAAAACCAATTTCTGAATATTTTGTTGTCTATGCTAGCATTCGACACCTACCTATTCAATATCCCTGCATATTAATGGTTCCACAGGCACAACCATTATGAAAGCGATCGAATTCTCTCTCATTTCTGTTCGGATAATGTTGGAAATTTTTTCAAAATTAGTATTTAGGTATTATACGGATCCCAAGTATAATTAGATGATATTTTGTGGTGCAGGTTTGAAAAAGGTAATGTGTATAACATATTTTGGCACGGCTGAGAGAACATTATTTAGGCTGTAAACAAATATCAATGCAGATTCAAGAAATATTTGTGCCAAAACCACCAAATTAACATGAGTTATGCTGTGACTTTTCAGCACTACAATAGTTGGCCCATGAAAGGATCAAGAGTTTGTCACGTGGGATTTATACAAATTTCCAGAAAACAAATTCATTTGAACTTTACTCGAATGATTACAAGTACAATACAATTTACTTTACAGGACCATTCAATATTACAAATACCTCTCGACATTAAAAAAAAGTAAACCAAACTGGCTTTGGCAGCAATTAATATCAGAATGTGTCAATTAAGTGCCTTGGAAATAGTGGCATTATTCAAGAATTTAAGGTAGCACTACAGCAGGTAGAGTTAAATCACTGAAATACCAGAAATTGGTTTACTTCTATGAAGGTTTTACTTACGGTGATATCAACTTAAAAAATGTACCTCACCGGCCATTTAAATGCAATAATTTCAGTTATAATTGATTGTGTAATACATTGTATCATACGGAGGAAACACTATTTTTTTAAACAAGACAAACATTTAAATCACCAAAGAGATTGAAGTTAACTTTGATTTGTAGAAAAATTTCCATAGTACTTTTTGCATCACTGTCACCAAACATGACTGAAAGATATTTCAATTTTTCCGAGGTGTGATGCCTTAGTCACAAAACCATTGTCGCTTGGTAGCCATGATTTTACATGCTCTCGTACATTTCAAACGAGTGAAGTGAAATTTATACTATACTATACTATTATCTGATATTTAGAAATTAAGTGATGTTTTTTCATCATTATAATTCATAATGTTGTGTTACAAAACAAACTGAAATAAATATAAAGAAAACAATTATACTTCATAGTGATTTGACAAACTGAAAGCGCTAGTCCCAGGTTAAACAAAATGAAGTTAAGTAACTAAATTTGGTCACCTTATATATACTAGCTCCAATAAAATATTAATTAAGTGATGGTCACAAACTCCACTCTTATTATTTGCCTAAAGCAATGTTATTCACGTTTGCAAATTTGGAGCAAAACGCTCTGGCTACAAAACAAAGAGCAGAGGAAATTAGTGTCGCTGTGATGTGACAGTAGTTACAGTGGTCTTCTTTGAAAGTCTGCAGATGAAATGAGTTATGTGCACAACACTTCTTCAATAGTTCTGCATGGAAGGTTTTTCATATGATGGAAACTTTTATCTAAATATCTGCCAATTAACACACAATTCTCATTATTGGCTTAACAGGAGCATAATTCACTGTAATTACATGATTACAATAAATAAGATGGAGGTGCTTCCTATTACTCCTTTTTTTCTAGGATAGAAATACATAAAATAATAGCAAGAAAGAATATAAACCACTGTTAACGACAAGTACCTGAACATTAGTCAAGATTTTTTTATTCGGTCACAGTATGCCAGTACTCTCAAAAATAACATTTAACCCACAGACAACTCAACGAAAGTTTCCCACCAATACAATCAATACAATGGCATGCAGAGAGAGAAATTAGGATCAGTCGTGGTGATGCAGATATAGTAATTACCAATAAACTTCATGATACTTACAAGATATAATGTACTGTAGGTTCCTCTCAGAAATATTATCCTCAAGTAGACTCATATAAACAGTTTCTCGTCAGATAGCAGTTCATTCAAAACAATACTACAAGAATAAATTTATTAAGCAATGTGTCTAACAGCAGATAATGAAAGAATGGACAGGATTCGACCCACTTTATGTCTGAAGCAGGTGCTCTCGCTTACAAGCTGGAAGCAAAGAGCGAACCCACAATGCTCTGTAGAACAAGAGTGTGAACAGCCTTAGCCTAGAGTATCTTACAAGAGCCCTTGCTTCCATCATGACCTTGTCTGGAATTATTATTATTTATTTATTTCATACTGTAATACATTATATACATTCAATTATTATTTCTCCCATTTGCTCATTTTTTCATTGGTCAACAGCCTTATCTGGAACAGTGTCATCCTAACATTAAAGAACATTTTTGTCTCTTAATTCATTTAATTTTTGTTTGATATACAAGGTCCATTTATTTAAATCTGAGATACAAAATTATATTCCAATGTTATTCATTAAATTAATTATAGGCAAGTCTGCACTTTTCATCAAACCTCCAAATTAGCTGTATGACAGTATTATGTAAGTATAACCACAGGCTACAGCAAATGTACTGGCTTTGTTGTTTTAATATTTATTTACATTTTCTATTTTAATGTTACACCATAATTATTTTCACATCAAATTTACAAAATGAAATGAAGATATAGCTTGAAACAAAATCATAAAAATATGGGTTTTCAGGGATTTTTTAGAAAACAAAACAAATATTTATGATAAAATAAATTAGTTAAAATTCAAAAAATTATTCTTCACAAATTTCTAGAAATAAATATGTCAATTGTAAAGTAATAATTAGATTCAAAGCACACCCCATCAACAACTGAACAATGATACAGATCACCCTTACAGAGTTTAGGTAAAAATCATTACTAAGGATATCATGAACTCTACCAGGAACTCTTAAGTGGGACACAGCTACGGCATTCAAATGCAAATAGATCAGGTGATAGAGAAATATTAGATCATTACCTACTCTAGTCAATTTCAATGAGCCAATTCCACATGTACTTGCAATTGCTGTAAAATCATAACTGAATCTGCCAATCTTATCAAGATAGGGTTCACAAAAAACAGTGCTGTATGGTTTCTATTAGCTTGAGGAAGACCTGGTACAAGGAAGACAAGACCATGGAATTGTTTACGGTTGAGAACTTATAAGGATTCTGGTCTCTTGAAATCCTTGGCTTAACATAAAAGATGAGAAGTTCATGAAACCTTATTCAGTCAAACTTATGTTACCATTGAAATATATATTGAGTGTCATTGGCCACACTCACCACTTACAATTCTGTCCAGACTGTCCTGGACTCAGTCGGCATAAGCTGAGGATAGGGCAAACTACTCCCAAAACCAGTCAGAAGAAAATTGAAAGTGGAAAGTGGAGAGTGTGGCCAACATCAGTAAATATATATTTTAATCGTAGTGATTCTACTATAAGATCCCCAAAGGATTTTACTTCATTACTATTGAAGTTTAAGTGAATAAAATATCACATGGAGATCCAGACTCTTCATGACCATAGTCAATAATGACCCGTCTAATTAATAATAGTTTCTGGATACATGACCTCTCCCAAATGTTAAAACAAAGCATTTAAATATTAAAGATAAAGCCATTCCTCGCACACCATTTATGAACCCATCAAACTCTAACATTTGGAAGATTTTGATGAAGATAAAATCATTCAACAATTTAATTGCTTTATGTAGCTTCATGTCTTTGGCAAACAATAAAAGCATTGTATAATTCATACCTAACATGACTTTGTGACCTACTGCTTTTTAATAGAGCATGCAACAGTCTACCCTGAGGGGGGCCTGATATGGGGGTTGATGTTCTCAAATAGCTCTCTCTCATTTCTACTAGTAGACTTTGTGTGTAGTTTACTTTTTGTAGATAATTTCTTTAGAACACATGAATCCTGAACTAAAAAAGATGACAGTGAAACATATGAAGGGTTCACAAAAATAGTGGTACAAATGACAAAATTGAAAAATTTGGTTTTATGGGATATAAGTATTCTCAATACAGGTACGAATCTAGGTAAAAATTATTATGAGTGAATCTTTGATTGGCACTGCCATATAGTGGCCAAAAGTTTGAACTCTTTGCAAAATTACTCACATTGTTAGAAAATAATGGTACAAGTGCATAGTTCAGCAAAACTAAGTTAATGTATATTACAAGTTTTATTCAATGAAAAGCTTACTTCTGCTTTTAAAAATGAAATTACTCCATTTAATTAATAATTTGCATCATAACTTGTCACTCAGTTTGAAATCTATATATCTAGACTGAGAGACAAAATAAACTATGCACTTTCTTCATCTCAACATAACTTGTGTGTTTTGAAATGTATAATTGTAAATTATAGGGTGGGGATGCTCCCATGAGTTTTCTAGACAATCCCTAATAGGAAGGTTTCTGCGTCATCCCTTTCACACTGGAATACCCTTCGAATGGGAAATAATGTTCATAAAAAGGCAAGAATAAATATCACACGTTGAGTTGTCTGAGAAAGCTAGTCTCACGAGTAGAAACTGAATAATGTCTCATTTGCATGGGTGTTACTACAATTCCATAAAGAATTCTCTCCACCTCCGCAGCTGACCTCTTGAGGATATTCCTTTTCTGGCTGATTCTGGTTTCTTGTGCCTCCACTCAACTTTCTAGTTATATCAAATAGTCCTTTTAGTTTCCCAATATTAACTGCTGTTTCTGCATTTCTCCTCATATCTTCCACATAACTTCTAGGATCTCTTTTACAAGATATTCAATCTCCTTATGAAGAGAGTTCAGAGGAGGTGGTCCAGTGGTCAAGTCTTCACTACCTCAACACTGCTGAGAGGTAGAGTGTGGGTTCAAATCCTGCTTGGACGAACTAGGTGAAGTTTTCAGTTGGAGTTTCCCTCACCTACTCCAGACAAATGTCTGTTCGGTACCATAAGTTCCCTGGCAACCCAACATCTCTCCTTCCAATTTCCCTTACCCAAATCATGGTTAGGTGGAAGAGCGGGCTAAATGACCCAAACCTCATGATAAGAAACTAAATATATAAATAAATAAAAGTTATACATAGATGTTAAATTTGCAGTATTCTATGCCCTATAATTAGCATTTATCTTCGTAATCATTTTTCTGCTTTCTATCAGGTTCCATGTATGTTCTGACATCCAATATTTTTGCTCTTTCTTTTGGCATCCCAATACTTTTCACTAACTTTGAAAAATATACCTCCATTTGCTATCTATATTCTGATTTTGTTTTTCACATTCTATTGCACAGTCTCGTTCATGCTCCACCTTTTTTGTTCTCAAACTTGTTATAAATTCTCTCTTCATCTCTGGTTTGGATAAATACTGCACTCTGAATTTTCTTCATCCTTTTATATACTTGTTTGGTTTTCATTACTTGTACACAGGAAGCACATAAGAAATGGTAGTCTGATCCCACATACCCCTTTCATTGCGTACATCTAATAAAAGTCTTCTGAATTTGGAGCGAATACAAATGTGATCTGTCTGGCTAACAGTTTTCCCACGTTGTCTTATGATGATGCCCGTGAGGAAATAATGAGCCACCTATCTTCATATTATTATTAGCACAATGTTCATTAAACATTTCACCATCTTCACTTCTCTCTCCTGGTGCATGCTGTCCCATAACATGTTCCAAATCTTCATTTTGGGTTCCTACCCTGGCTTTAAAATCTCCCATTAATATCTTGATGTCACCTCATATGTTCCTACATCCAATATACTGTAAAAAATTAACTTATCCTCCTCCTGAGCATTTTCAGTAGGAGCATAGCATTGAACTACTGATAATCTTCTCTATCTCGAGTTAAATTAGGTTGCAATAATCCGCTTAGAGATAATAATAATAATAAATTTATTGTCAAAAAAGCAATTCAAACTGCGTATGACCACATGGAGGACAATAAACTAATTTACCATAGGTTCCCATTCCAGAATTGGGTCAGAAAATCATTTGATCATGACGATTCACATACCCACAATGTGATCATCCTCTACATTAGGCATTCCAGAGAAGAAAAAACTATATCCATCTCCCAACTTTCATTCTTACACTTAATCTTACATCTATTCTGTAATTTGAACACTGGGCCCCGAGCTGAGTCTGGCATTACTTCCACTTACTTGTGCCATGCTCCTTCCTTTCTCTTTTCTGACCTCCCTTGGTCACCTCTTGTTCTTTTCGATCCCGACGCTATTAGGGCTAGGGTATCTTTCATTTTCCTCTTCCCCCAGGGGACTTGCATCTAGTAAGTACGTGTTTGGCGAACACGGGGCCGCGAGCTGAGTCTGGCATTGCTCCCACTTACTTATGCCATGCTCCTTCCTTTCTCTTTTCTGACCTCCCTTGGTCACATCTTGTTCTTTTCGATCCCGACGCTATTAGGGTTAGGGTGTCTTTCATTTTCCTCTTTCCTCTACTTCTTTTTTTAATGTTTTTAGTAAAAGTCATGTGATATGTTGGAATTTGAGTTTTGAGTTGTAATGCAGGAGGGTTTTTAGTGGGTATGGCTGAGTCTTTCGGCGAGTCCCACACGCGGGGAGAGTCATGTTGGCTCTCCCTAGTGCGTAACTGCATTTTCCCTACCTGTACAAGTTTTAAGGGCTCTAATGATCTCGCTGTTGACGAGCCCTAAAGCCCCACAAAAAAAAAAAAATTCTGTAATTTTTCATCTCTTTAACCACTTGTGCTCATCTTCCCTTCTGAATCCTCACATTCTATTTTCTTAATAGGTTTAGTTGTTTTGTGCATTTGTTATCAGATAGTTCAGACAGCTATTTCTCGTTGATTTACTCTGAATATTTGACGATGGAGAAATGAGTGTCAGAATAATGTAATCTTTTTTAGGAATAAAATTATATTAATAATGTCCCACACTAGCAAGATCAACTAGGGTCTTCTTTTTTTAATATTTAATAACAAAATTCAATTTTAAATATTATATGATATTTCAATCTCACAATGAGTTCTATGTAGATGAGACAGAATAGGAGTTTTGTTAAAAATAATTTCATTCGTTCTCATTTTAGATCATTGAAAAATTTCCATTACATTCAAAACAAAAATATTTATTTCATGTCCCCTAAAAGCTGGCCTTCTAGGCCATAGTGAATTCAGCCTTGTATTCAGCTTTGTAAATTGGGTCTCGACTCTTAGTCACATCCAGATGGGGTCTATTCTCTGTGATGAAGGTATGTAATTTTACTAATGTGCATGGTCGGTTCACAATTTTTTGAGAGATCCGATAGGAAAAATCTGTACGTCACACAATAAATACATGAAGGTTGTGTATTTGTTATGGTGTGAGTCGTGATGCCACCCCTACCCTTATTGGTGCAGAGAGATTTACTTGGGCATGAATTATGGCACTTTTTTAGTTAGTTTTTTTTTTTAATAAAAGAAGGAAACCTGCTTGAGCAATCAATTTACATTTTAGTTTGCAAATACACAAAATAGTTTCTCATCTTTCTCACATAAAACATTTGATCTCTATCACAAAGTTGGGCCCTGGATGGTGAGACCATCTGAGTAAATCTCAAACGGGTCTCTCCTGTCACCAACTACACATACCATTGGTTCATCCAATAATAAGTCAATATAATCTGTTGACAATGTTCACAATGACAATATTGCGACTCCACAACATTCTCCCACTAGGTAGTATTTTTGCCCAGTTTTCTCTTGAACTTACTGATCCAGTCCAATACTCTATGATGGTGCACACCACCCTAAACTAACTCTAAAGCGTAACATGAAATTCTTCAGGAGTAAAACACTCCATAATTAAGGAAAATAAAGTAGTAAAAATGACAATTGAAGTTGCTGATTTCCTACTCTTTTAGCAATAAGTTAGTTTGACCTTCCCTTGGTTGGAGCTAGTCACCCTACGACTTCAGGCTATGCCTAATATCACATTCGCTTATCTTTATATAACTCAAATATTATAACTCAAATATAAAGAGACTTCAGCCAACTTATCACCATGCGACTACCCATTATGACAAGAGTAGGCACACATTAACTTTAGCAAACACATCTAAGATTGAAGCTCCAATTCTCCCTCCTATTTTTTCCCAATGTCACTGAATTTCAATGCATCAAATACCTTCTTTTCATTGGTGTCATGATGATGATTGATTATTCTTCATAAATCATCAATAGGTAACTTGGTAGGAGCAAGAGATTTTTCAACATTATTTTTACCACAACAAAGCATAAAAGTACCATTGCTTGTATCCCAGCTATAGTAAGAACAGCATAAAGATCATGATAGTTAATATTACAGTACTGCGTAGTTTCCGTCATATTTGCAACATGTCCCTTTGAAGGTCACAATAAGCACTCAGGCTCGTCTCTCTCTATGGTTCTAATGGCAGGGTAAGAAGAAGAAGAAGAAGATCTAGACATGTTTTGGAACTTGAACCAAGATTTTACACTATGGTTCTATGTTCCACCAAGAACCAGTGGACCCAAGAACTGGAAACGACCCACCCATATTCATCCATGTTCTTAGTCATCAAATTAATACTAGGGAACTAACTGAACAGAAAGGCTCTTCAAACCAATAGGATTGGAAATTTCAAGGTTCTTACACTTAAAATTAAAATTCCTGTAAGATATTAATTTAATACTAAGTGATGTTGAAAGTTAAATTGATGTAGTGGAAAGCTTCAGAATTGAATGACATGATGAGAAAATTACATGCACAAAAAAGGAGCAATAAATCATGACTGTGAAGATGGAAACCCATACAGTTTCAAAAATACAGTTCACACATTAGCCCGAGTTTCATTTGTCTTGTACTTTTATTTAAAAGGTAAAACTGCATTATTTTCATCAATTTCTCATACTTTAGGAACTCCATTCATTTGTAATTGATCCTCAAAAATATTAAATCATTAAACAGACACACGTATATGTATTTGCAATTCACCTTCTGAGAAAATGCTTTGATGGAGGTTTGCCTTGTTATGAGTGGAATGAGACTGGCAGCCAAAATAAGCAAGAGCTGACGACAAGGGTAATACACTTTGAAACATGTCCTCACCAAAATGCCAAGATGTTTTGTGTGTGTGTGCAGTAATTTTATAATAACATCATACTTGCACATGAAAAACCCTTCATAAATAAGCAATTCAATCTTACCTTATTGGTAAGGCACAAGTGAAAGTCTTCAGGCATGTCTGCAACAGCCACACGGTCATGTGGCCTCTTTGGTCCACTAACTGAAGATACTACAGAAGCTAAGTCAAGGGTAACAACCTGAAATAAAGTTTTTGCTGGTTAAATATTTAAAAAATATTAATATTTCAATTAATTTAAGTTGAATAAATGAAATAATAATGTAGCACAGCCAATCTAGTTTAATAGCACTGACAAGCAACAGTAACTCCCAAATCAACACCAAGATTAGTATCTTTAAGTGGACTTTTCGATTGTTTCATTATTTAGTTTCTTTAACAAACTCTTCATTTCTGGGTACTATCTGTAAGCTGCAGGATAAAGAATTTTATTATAAAAATTTAGGAATTTAAAAGAAATAAAGGAATGGAAAAATCTGAAACCTTCCTGTATGGACAATTACAATAGTACAGAAAATCTATCAATGCACATTCCTGAACAAGTTTGAACAGAGAAGTCCCTTAAAAGTTTCTTCACTGTAATTCTCTATTGTGTACCAAAATTTTATACTAATGTTCTTTCTTTGGACAAGTACTTCCTCCCAATATCAGCTATTGCAACATCTCTTTTGGCAGCAGACTCATACATTCTTGGAGATGGGTCTATTCATTATCATAAACAATAAATGACGAGGGGAAAGAGAAAGGAAAAGCAAAAAATTTGGAGTTTTCACTTGGATGAATGCTGGGCAACATACCAGCTCTGGACTTCACGTTAGTGGAGAATGAGAGGGTTCTTATCTCTCAGTAGGAAAGCCCAATAGAATAAACTGATGCAAGAGGGTAAGAAAGTTTCTCATCTGAGTGGGTGGCAAACAAGATTATAATCTTTAAATGAAATTTTCGATTGTTTCATTTTTTAGATTCTTCAACAAACTCATTTGTTACTTCTATACTGTAAATAATATGCACGGTCTTATTAAAATCAACTAAATTATTTAACATACCTTATTTATTTGTGTAATTTACATACCCTAATTTTTTAGACAACTTTCTGGAATAATCAAAGTTTCACATAATTTATGCTGGTTAATCTAGACTCAACAAGTTTTCTTCTGGAGTCTGCTCATTCCCCTTGTTCCTATAGTCAGTCACGCTTCACGGCCTGTGATGAATGAGCTTTTATCAACAATTCATGGGAAAGGACAGGCAACTCTGGGCTGTTACAGGACTTTTGTTCCTTATAGCGCAATAACAGAAATTTTACCAGAAATGAATTAAACATTAAATGATTTTTTTGTTCACATAATTTACGCACCCCTGTTTCAGACCAATTTCTTTTCATCCCAAAAAGTGAGTAAATATGATAATACAATATTACCTCTGAAAATACAGGGTCTTCCTCAGGATTGTTGAAATCCCGTAACATGTTGGTTCGCCGAAGGTATTCTTCAATTATTTTAATTTTAGTTTCACCACGATCTACAAAAAAAAGAAATATCTTGATTTTTATTAAATCAAGTATCCTCAACATAGAAATAAAAATCCAAATTCATCCCAAATGTCTACTTATTTTTACATACTATTTGAATCTGTTAATGGTGAGACAAGTATCCATCAAAACGTCTTCGGATTGGTCAAATGATTGTAATAAAATGATCATTCACACACAATGTGATAAATACCATACTTATAGTTTAAGTTCTATGAATTGAATTAGCCACTCTTCATATTATTTAATAGATTTTTTGCAAGATAAGAGAAACAATTGTTCCTGTGTGTAACCAAGTGGGCTACATAACAACCATGATTTGAAAGGCTTCTATGAAATTAACAGCACTGTTTAACACCACATGGCAACTACTTCGTAAATTTTTTACTTGATATAAAACTACATAACATACTATTCCTTTTGTTAGAATTTTGTGTAATAAATACTAAAAATAAAGAATGTGACAGCATACTTTGATAAACAAATTATGTTTTGTTTTAAGGTAGTGAGGGATATAACATTAGGTATGTTAACATTAAATATCCACTTCGCCTGAAAAATGATAATATACATACAAATACGAATACAACAAAAATATTTTTCCCTTCCCTCATCGCCATTATGATCATTCTAAAGGTAAAACAATTATGACAGATTCTCACTACGTAATGATCTACCAAGTAAAATAAAAAATAGCAATGAATGTTTACTTAGAAACAACCTAAAACTTCCTTATTTTGACACATGGAAAGGAACTATTGAAATGTTAAGGTCTATTTTAATTTCAAACTATTGTAATAGAACAGTGATTTTATAATGTACAATTTAAAACTAGTTTCCACTCTCAATTGTCTTGAAACATATCTGTCTCTGTGTAAATAGATGTGTGAGCAAATATCAAAATACATAATAAGTAACGAAACTCACTAGTTTGCCTCAGGTATGATAAACTAATCTCATCCACAGGAAAAAAGCCAACAGTAGCCCCATATTCAGGACACATGTTACTAATTGTTGCTCTGTCTGCAATTGACAATTCTGCCACACCAGGTCCAAAAAACTCCACAAATTTCCCAACAACACCCAACTGCCTTAAATGCTGAAAATAAAATAAACAAATTAGAACTATATTCATACACAAGTCAAATTCTGGATTTTTTTTTTTTTTTTTTTTGTGGGGCTTTAGGGCTTGTCAACATCGGGTTATTAGAGCCCAACAAGTCAAATTCTGGAAATCACTATCAACTAACAAAAATATAATCTTAGCAAATAATCCTAGTAACTAGTATTACTCAATTGCACAATGGGTCTAATGACCTCGATGTTGGTGAGCCCTAAAGCCCCATTTAAAAAAATGCACAAAAAAATGACAATTTACTGTTATTTATTATTTAAATTTAAAAATGTATGTACTCCATTAATAAGATTATATCTTTTGTTTTAAATGCACAAGTTTGTATCTTTTCCTTCAGCACATAATTGTAAACATACCCAGATTAAATTTAGAAACCTTAGATATAATGTTGGTGAAATTGATTGTGCACTACTATTCATACCAAAGCACAATTATAGACAATATTAGTGAAGAAACTATAATAAGTACATTTCCAACATCACATGTTTATATAAAATAAATCTTTCTTTTTTGTTTTAAATATCCAAGTGAACATTTATATTGCCATACAGAATATTAGTTACATAAAATTTAAGCCAGTAATTTATATTATACAACACTTTGAGCATTGTGTAATATTTATTATACAAAAAATAGGAACGATGTAATAAGCACATGACTTTAAACAGTATTTCCTACCATTATATATTATTCATGCGAGCTAATTTTATTCTCCTCAAAACCTGGGGGTTATATTACAATCAAGCAAATGCAGTATTAATAAAAGAGGTACATGGGGAATGATGTAAGTTCAAGCTGCAGAATGAACCCAATAAGCATGACTCATGTTTCAATAAAAGACATATCAACCACTATAGATAGAAACTCTAATTAGTATGGAGGAAATTAAATTAAAAAGAAATAACCAAAATTGTGTACTAAATATATCTCACGTTATCACATGAAAAAATCCACTTACTTTAGTCACAGTAAGTACCAAATCAGTCGATGTAGCGTACTGGCTAAGTTTTCCAGTGATTTTGTAACCAATCACTTGGGGTAACAGCATTGAGATGGACTGACCAAGCATTACTGCCTCTGCTTCAATACCTAACATGCAACAAAAGCATAAGCATACACAAGACATTTATTTCCCAATTAACAGACATTTTCCCACAAAATTATCAGAAAAAAGCTAGGATAGGTTTATGATTCTCAAAAGAAATGAAGGGGAGTAATCATTTTTCAAATTTTAGTGAACAGTCATTTATAATAAAAGAGTATGCCAAAGGATGAAACTATAAATAAAATAAATTCTTATTTTATGAAAACAAATGACAGGTCTTGATATAATTAAAAAATAATCATTCACACAAAAAAATTTGAACTCTTCTTTCCTTTCTTGGTAAGAACATGTAAACATCTACCTTCACCACCAGCCACTCAAACAGAACTCGTTAAATAATGTATGTCTATATTTAGAAGTTCATATTGGCATTGACAATGCAAATATTTTGTACTGAAGTACAGAGGTCAATATTAAATATAAAAACAATGGAATATAAATAAAACCATTAATAACATTTTTTCCTGTTTTGTTCAGAGTTGCATCATGGAAAATTTATCATTTTAAAATAAATATGTAAATCATCGTGCTTTTCTATAGGTTTTATGAACCTGAGATTTTCTGGGGTGCTAACAGGCAATTATCTTTAATCTCTAATTTCAAATGCACATACGAGTTATTTTGCTGCTAACAGTAGATTTCTCTCACCATTGTACTCTTAAAATTTCAAGTTTCACATGAGAAACGTAAATAACCAAGTAGAGGGAGCAAAATTAATGAGACCTGTCTAAAAATAATGTAGGTTTGCATGACTGAAACAAGATATAAAAAATATTAAAATTTTGGAATTCTTAGCGAGAAAAAAGTACCATGGTGAATTCATTAATTCACCATCAATTGTGAACCGTATATATCAATTTTAAACCCCCAAAAATATATAGAAATTTTAGTGATACTAAATTGAAAATATAAGAAACTCCTAATAGGAGGATAGGTTCATGAAAAACCAACTCTGATACAGTCAATGAGGTGACTTCTTTCCACTTTACTTGCCTCCAACACCCCAACCCAAGATGCCAAGACCATTTATCATCGTGGTATGAGAATCAGTCCCTACAACTGAATCAGGGTACAGAATCTCATCATCACTAAACACAACACGTGCCAAGTATTCAAGGTTCACTTGATGAACAATACCCGATCCAGGTGGTACAATCAACATGTTACGGAAAGCTTTCGCGCCCCACTGAAAAAATATAAATACATAAGAAACATTGTACGCACTATGAGGTAAAATTTTGTTCAGTAAATTTCAAGTATTCTATTACTCCCCGGAGAGAATGGTAATTAACAGCACAAGAAAAATGTAATTCAAAGTACTTATTAAACATTTACTACCTTTAGGAACATAAACCGTTCATGGTTTCTTTCAAATTCTAGATCTTGATTTTGTTGAAGAGCATCCACACTGAAAAAAATATATTTTCACTTTCGTCAGGAAAAAGGAGCAAGTATTGAAAAAATTTTAATCAGTTGCCAAACTTTATTTTATTTATTTATTTCAGGTCTTATTTTATGATGTGGTGAGGTTCAGGCGAAGCCTGCTATTACACCTAACTACATGATTTGGGCGATGGAATTGGGAAGGAGAGATGTCACTCTACCAGGAAATTTCAGGTACTGAATAGACATTGGTTACAAGTAGGTAAGGGAAACCTCAGTTGAAAACCTCACCCAATTCAGACAAGTTGGGGATTGAACTTTCACTCAGCAGTTCATAGGGAGCACAAATCCCTCCACTACACTTATACTTATATAGATGTTTAACTTAAATATTTTTCTATGTATATAACTTAAATAGAAGTTCATGGTAAAAAAAATTATGCACATTAAAGAAAGTTGCATGTTTCCCTTATCAATAACAAATTCTGAAACTTACGTTCGTGTGAAATCGACTTGTACAGAATGGTCAATAACAAGATCTGATGGGCAAATAGGATTAATTTTATCAGGATCCCCACCCAAAGCCTTTACCGCATCTCTCATAGCAGCAAAATCTACTACAGCAGGCACACCAGTAAAATCCTATGCAAGAGAAATACATTAATAGCAACTATCTAACAAAACTACAAAAAAATCACCTAATACAATTTCTCCAAACTATACCAGGCTAAACATTATTTCTCACCTTCTATTGGAGAATTTATAATTATTATGCAACTGGCTCATTTCAAAAGACATAATATACAGAACAACAAATTGAAAATAATGTTTAAATCAATCGTAAGTTATTTTAATTTAACTGTTTGAATCAGAATTGATATATTTCCCTAGTAATTTTTAGATGGGTTTTGTAAAATTTGTATAATTCTTGATATGCCATAGAAAGCCTTTAGATAACCATTAGAATCATTGCTAGAAAGTACAGAATCCAACTCAAGAAAACAACTATTATTTGACTCATTTAATAAGAAAAAATTAATTTTCAAAGGAATAACAAAAAAAGGATCTATATGTTGATGTTCACAGGACAAATTAACACATTTCTGTGAACGCCACCAAAATTATTGTAATTGATTTACAATTCAAATATTTCCAATTTCATTAAATAACATTGATACCCATGAAAAAGCTTGGGGAAAGAAACTGCAAATGTAATCATACACAATACTTACAAATGAGTACAGAATTCATATGTATGGAATCATGCAACTTAGAACAAAAAAAAGAAAAGAATCTTCTAATTTATGTTATTATTAAAAAATTATGAAAGAAAAATGTACAAAAATTTATTAAAATTAAAATGTTAGCATAGCAAGTCATCATTCTTTTGATTAGCTACTAGCATAAATTGTTGTAGGCATCAAAATAACTTTCAATCCACTGATCTGAATGGACTTGGCTAGTGAAACATTATCCCTTTAACGTAATGGCAGATGAATCAAGAATTGTATCTACTCACCAGAAAAGTATTTGATATTATTTTTTTAATTTTTCATCGAGTACATTGACAGTATTACAAATTAAATGAGGTACATAAAACTGTTAAAAATCTAATAACATTATCACTCAATAGAGCTCATAACAGCAATAAAGTATAGTGAACATGAATAAATAGTAGCACAAGTTACATTTATACACCATGTAGAAGTGAAGAATATCCAGAAGAAGAATATTAAAAACATTAACAATCTAATTGTTACTTACTAATTATTAGCAAAGATAATTGTTAGAATAAAAAAATTACCAAGAATAATAATCGCAGAGCAGTTTTCTAGATTGAAGTGAAGTATGATATCATTAAAAGGAGGCGAAAAAGTGATTATATCGTGTAACCTTTAACAGGTGTACAAAATACAGATAAATGTTGAGGCAAGAAAGAATTACAATTATTTCTTCATCACCTTTAATCAAACCATTCATACAACAATTTCTGTAGTTGTGAGCAACAGGATCTTTGATGTCTTACATTACTTCTTATCATATTCAGAGTACCATTTTAGCGAGTATTTATTTATTGGGAACATTTAAACCTAACTGTTATATCTAATTGATTTTGAACACACAAGGATACTCACTTGCAGAATTACTCTAGAGGGTTTAAATGCCACTTCAACACCTTCCACTACCACCTGATTCTTTTCCCAGTTTAAAATTCTGGTCACATCTTCTTCTGTTACTTGAAAATTATCGCAATTCCTCACAGCAGATTCCAACAAAACTCGAATAGAGAATGGTAGAGTTCCTGGGAACACAATAAGTCAATTGCACTTTAGCTCAGCTCTCGATAATCTCCATTATGTCAATTCTTGAAAATTAATAATATTAAAACATTGAAATGAAAAACATATTTTCACTTTAAACTCAGTGAAAGAATCCTGACTGTGTGGGAAAAAGTTGCATAATGATTATAAATTCTCCAATAGAAGATGAGAAATAATGCTCAGTCTGGTATAGTTTGGAGAAATAGTATGAAATTGGTGATTTTTTTTGTAGTTTTGTGACACCACACAATCTGAAGGGGGAAAAAGACTTAATACAAAATACTTAAGAACCCAGACATAAATTTTTTTTTATTTGAGTCAAGTTCCAGGAAACAAAGAATGAAAGGAAACAAAACTACATTAATAACAAATAAAACGACCCTATTTTTAAAGAACAGACATGTATTTACTCTAAAACACAAATAATATCGATAAACATATGATATTGATAATCAAGTTATTATGGTGAGTTTGTTTGTCCAATGTGACTTACTCCGTTTCAATTATTTGGCTATTGTTTGATTCTGATATATGTTATTTTCTCCTTTCTTAATTAAAAAAAGCTAATTTTTTAATATAATTTGTCTATTAGGATTTATTTTATTTACTTTATTTCACATAATTGCTTCATTTTATTCATTGTAACTTTAATACTCATGTTTGTTTGGAAAATAAGAAATGCATTTAAATAGTGATGTAATGTTGACCATTGTTGTTCCTAGCCTATATTGATTTTCTTCTTGTGTGTCAAAACTGACATGAGCCTGTTGCTCTTAAGTTGTCAATTTGCCTGAAGATAATCCACAATAGTTTGAAACGTAGTTTGTTATTTTATTTATTTGTGTTTTAGAGCAAATATATCTCTGTTCTTAAAAAATAGAGTTGTTTTATTTGTTATTACTTATATATGCAGACAGAAAATATGACCAAAACTAAAAGTTTTAAATTAATTAAATTTGATTGAAAAATTAAAGTTTTTTTATTCATTTTCAAACAGTCAAGTGTTATTTCTAAGTTGTTTTTTATGGTTAAGAAGACATTGTATAAAATAGGAGCTAATGACAACTACCTGTCAAACCCATAGCCTGACAATTTGGACTTAAGGTACGGTATTAATCCATGGAATAATTATAGTTTACCCAGAAAATATAAAAATGTAGGTCACAAGATAACCCTTATAAGTCAAGACCAATATAACAGCAACAAGAATTTAATCAGCTGTCTTGCAATAATTTTCAGGGATTGTTTCATGTTCATCATGAATTTTGTCATAGAACTGTTGTCTCATTCTACTCTGTTTCTGAATGGAAAAACTTTATCAATTGGCAATACATTACATCTTAGAATAATTTTTCAATAAGAATGAAATCACATTATCATCAAAACATAACTTTTGTTATAGAGTCAAATTCTTGCATTGAACAGCATTACTTACCCAACAATGAAATTTGGTGCAACAAGATATAACAAAATATTTAATACACAGCCAAAAAATTTAATACTTAAGTATTTGAATAATTTTAAGAAAAAAATCGAACTCAGAATAAGATCAATAAATTTCAATAATTATTCTAGTCATATCCACATACACAGTGTGAGGTAAATTCTTTATTTTTTTTATTAATATACTAAAAAATTAATAAATAATACAAAATATAACACATTATCCACAAATATGACTTCATTGAGGTTACGTCGGGAATATTAAACAGGAATCCATAAATATTGAATAGAACTTACGGTAAGATTGTCCCAGTGCAGCAAGGTCAAAATACTTGTATTTCTTGCCATCCACTTCTAACTCTTTTCGGTATGCGATGTAAGGGTTGTTTTCCGCGCTTGCTGGAACACGAGCAAAAAATACGAATATTAATGGGCAACAGAAAAGAAAATGAGGAGACACAAAACGTAAGAATTTAGATGCCTCATCACGAAATAACAAAAAAGTGACAAAGTGTGATGAGAATTTGTTTAAAGATATTCAACTTATTGCATGAACGTACCTCCTGCCATGATGCTGTAGACAAGTAGCACGTAACGCAGACACTAATGACTATTGGCATGAAGTCCGAGCGAATGTGGGGATAGAAAACATACGCACTCTAATTAATAAATTCACTTATGGGAATTAACGTACCTAATATCAATAATAAACTTGACTGATAAAACTTTCTTAGAAAAAGAAATAAAAGAATATTAGAAAATAAAAAAAACAACGGACTAGTAAGTTCTTTCTGGACACCAGTACTGAAAGTTCAATCAACTCGCCACCTAGATGATCCACACTAATCCCATGTGCCCAGGTCACCCACCGTGAGTAACAGTCACGCAACAGCACTTGTCGCGCGACGCAGCACAATCTTCCGAGAGCTGCCACTGAGATCCGCCCAGTTGCCGCGCTCTGTGCTGCCGCCCAATCTGCGCTCAACTAACTGACGGACACTGGCTGCAGACAGAGACCTTATCGACCTCTAGGAACTTCACAACGCTCGTGTCGTTCAAATACGTCATATAAAGTCGCAACCGCTAACCTTGAACATCATGATGACATCTTATCGCATTAAGCAGGAGTTACTTAACTCTTAACAATGTATCAAAGTAAAATTAATGAAAATATAAGTGGATTTCACCACAAACACTGATAAGTGCGAAAATTTTGAAAATGATTCTTCCACAATGGATTGTCTCGTGAAGCACGTTAAAATGAGTAAACTGAAAATAGACATTTTTGAGATATTATGCTGATTTAAATATGAAAAGTTAAATATACTTTTTCGCGTTATTTCCTGTTCATTAAAAAAATATTAGACGTTTCATTTTATAAATAACGAAACTTAAGATTTTTTATTGAAATCTCAAATCTTGACAAAGATAATAAAGAAATAAAATTACTACAGCAGAGCTTGAATCACAAACCATATGTACAGAGCCACCGAGAGCGAAGCCGGGTCTCGGGGCAAAGAACGCGGGCTCCCTCTCCCTCCAACAACTCGGAGCCTAGTTCAGTTGTTTTCGTGCCCCCCCCCCCAACCTTCGCTGCACCTCAATACTGCTACTACTAATTTCAATGAAATTTTAATAAATTACTTACCTTACCCTCCATCCAAAACGGCGAAACTTCGGTCAGATATCAGTAGTGATAATAAAATACTATTTAAATATATTTTTCCTTTTTTTGAGCCGGCTAGCCACCCTAAGCGGCGATTTACCCCAATCCAGTCGGCTGGTCTCCATACATTTCTAATTATATGGAATAGGAGGAGCATAACCGCGTCTCGCATCGGGGAGGGATCTTCCGGCGCTGCAAGGAAATCACTCATTTATTTGTCGACGCAGAGAAATATTTAAAAATACGCGGATTATGCTCGGTCAACACATAGCGTTGCCAACGGCCGGTAAGTCGGATCGAAGCCGACGCAGCGTCTACATTTAAATGCGACCATCTGCACATTCAGTGTTGCGTACTTTCCCTGCCCGTTTGTCATTTCCACCGTCGTCGGTCTACGGGCAGCACGTCGTGAAGAAATGAGGGTTTAACACACAGTATCTTATGGCATAGTCCCCATATTTGCAGACAAGACGCGCGGTGCCACGCGACCTTGAGCCTGGCCATCGGGACCTCCTTTCACGAAGGCTGTGCCTTGTGTAGCTGCCTAGACATTTAAACCAATCAGAACGAAAGAACAGGAGTGAAGTGAGAAGCCCGCCTATTCAAATACTTTTTGATTCATCTGAGACGTAATTGAATGATTGATTTTATTTTTATAAAGTAAACAATTTCGTAATTTTGTCAAATTAGATGGAGACAATTTTCTGGGTTTGAAAAATTTACCTTCTTGGCGCTTAACATTTTATAGTGAATTAATTAAGAATGAATGAGAAATGCGCTGTTCCTTAAGATTATTTAAATGTTGAATTATTTTTCTTAAAAGACCAAATGTATTGATTTACCTGTGTTATTTATTTTTGTCTTTAAAGAAGACATTTTTAAAATCTTTTTCGCACTGGGAGAAGGATGTTCCAAATTTGAAAAAATCTATTACTTAAAAAAAATCATTCCGATCCGAAAGTTAAATGGTTGAATTAAATTTATCATAAATTTCACAAGATTACACTTATTTAATTTACCAAATTCTGAGTTGTAATATGCGTGAGCGAGTTAATTACAATTTTTAATCGTTATGTTGACAATACCTCTGCAAGACGTTGTTACTTTAATTCCTTAAAAATATATTTTGAAAGAATATATGGTTTTACAGAAGGCATCGATCACTGTGTATGATGCAAATAAATATTAAAAAAGTAAATGTAAATAATGATATTGTTAAAATAAAATTACTTATTTCAAATGTACTCTTTGAAATAATTTGTCACCCTTCAAAACTTTTCAACACATTTCGGAATGAATAAAACGGATCTTTTTATTACAGAAGTCTGTATTCCGAATAATATTACAAATAATTTTAAAATCTCATCCAAGTAATTACATTGTTGCAATTTAATCATATAAGAATTCACTGTTGTAAAACTTGAGAAAACTAATGCAAATTAGCTGTGCTTTTAGAATGAAAAACTTTAGTAATTAAATTTAGTTCATTTGAAGACATAAAAATAAAATCCACTGTGACATTTTTTCATTTCATTACTTTGGTCCAATCAAACAATCCATTTTAGAGAAAAAGGTTCGACGTAAAACTTTAAATACTCTTCCTTCTCTAATACTTTCATTTACAATTTTTCCTCATGGGAAAACTTTTTAATGTCAATAGGTTGGAACATTTACGTTCATCTATATGAAATAATATATAATGGTTTAAAAATGAATTACAATATTATTTTAATGAACACCGTTACTCTCCAACATAAATGTTCTTTACTTGCGAGAAATTTTACATTTTTTTTTCTTCTTCCTTCAGGGAACTAAATCGCCGGTTGAAATGAAGCGCACTCCGTAGAGCCGCGAATACGCAGCAGTCTCCCTTCTGCTGACAGCTCGGTGCGGTAGTGTTTGTGTGGGTACAGGTTAAATTTTTCAAGGCTGCGTTGCTGATCCGACATACCGGCCGTCGGAAACACTATGAGTAGACCGAGCCTTACACTGCTCTTGTTCGATTGACTTCAAATAATGTTGTATCATATTTTCTTGACATTAAGAAATGGGGGAAAATACGAATATAAACATTCCATTAAAAAACAATTTCTAACCCTCAAGTAAGTATATCTGCAGCTAAAAGAGTTACAAATCATTTGAATAAGTCAACTAGCCCCACGTCATGACTTTTTATAGAGAAAAACGCACTTTGATAGCTTCATCCGTCGAAGAGATACTTGAGGTGTTCGTCCTTATTGAATCATTATGTATAAGAAGGGAATATTAAACTATTACCTCATCAATACCGCCAACGATTTCAGCTGTTTTCGCGAATTGCAGCGACTATGACAGGTGACGCACACTGGTAAGAACCCATACATTCAGGACAACGTAGCACCGGAAGGCAAAAATATTGTTTATAATTAGGCAGTTATCTCTAAAAGAGGACAAAAAATATATTCCATGTTAGTTCAGTCTCATTTCCGCAGTTTCCCGTGATTACATTTTAATTACGAACCGCACATTGTTTAAAATTTCCTCAATTTTGGAAAGGGAAGCGGGAATGGATCCGAACTGTGCTTTCAGCTTTAATTATAGACGCTATTCCCGTGTTCGTCATGAGATAATGAAAGATAATATCAAATTTATTATTTTACGTAATAATGTACTTTTTTAATGGGGCTTTAGGGCTCGCCAACATCTAGGTCATTGAACCCTTACATGTGGGGGAAAATGCAGTTTCGCACCATAGGGAAGAACCGTGGTGACTTTTCCCCGTGTATGGGACTCACCGAATTCTTCGATCATATGTACTAAACAAAACCCTCCTGAATTCACAAAGTATCTAAAAACAAAGATGATAGGGAATTACAGGACAATCAATTGCCCAATAACAATAAAATAAATAAGTTCTGAAACCTATAATTTTTCAAACAAGGAAAAGGAAGAATAAAAGGAAAGAAGAAAGNAATTTATTAACATGACCCGTTTCACTTCCGAGAATTGTTGGTAAATTTGCAGCCAGACCAATGTCCATCCGTATTCTGGTGTATTTTCTACAATCAGTTAGTAGGTGACGCACTGTCAAAGAAGAACTACACTCCTCACATACGGGTTGATTACCAAGTTGCAAGAGATACCGATGAGTGAGAGGACAATGTCCTATGCGCAGGCGGGTCAGTAAGGAACTCCTCGCTACAGGAACTGCTCCATGACTTAACAGGACTTGTTAAGTCGGAGCTTATTCCCTTCAACAGCCAACCACTCATTGTTCCATTCTCTCAGTATCCTTATCTTCATTGAATTTAAGATGTCCCCTTTTGGAGTCGTGGAGAAATCCACGCGATTGTTGAGGCATACCGCCTTCGCGGAAACTTCTGCTTCCTCATTTCCTCTGATTCCTACGTGTCAAGGAATCCAGCAAAACATAATGTTCTTTCCGTCACTTTGAAGAGACAAAGGTGCATTCTGGATGTTCTTTATCAGCTAATCGGCCGAGTACATAGTCTGGATAGCTTGAAGGGCACTCAGAGAATCAGATGAAATCAAGAAGTTAGATCCGCTGAAGGACTTTGTTGATCGCAGTGCTCACTATATGGCGTAGCACTCAGTTGTGTAAACGCTGCACAAGTCACTCAGCTGAGTTAACGTTGCACAAGTAATAATGTATGCATTAATTTGTTTCTCCGCATTACCAATGATAAGTTCTGTTTTCGAAATCAAAGTTAAAAAATTCTCAGAAATTATATTCTTTGCGAAAAATTTTCGGACACTCCGAAACATGGTTGGGTCCAATTTAAAGGAGCATTTAACTGTAGAAATAATTCAATGTTAGAATAATTATGGACAATAACGGATTTAGATGAATAGGGAAACAACGAGCTAACCTCCAAACTCGCGGGTGGCCATCAGAAATCAAGGGAGAAAGCATTTATTCTCGTCCTTTACTCTTCCCTAAGGAGTTTTAGAGCAAATCGCGAATATATTGTGACATTTGAAATATGACATGACTTCGATGAAATAAATTATAATGTTGAATTTCAATGTTTTTATCTCATCGAAGAACATGTATCACAATGTTGTAAAAGAAAAGATTTTGTAAAATAAAAGATCTGACCAATGAAGATCAAACGAAATATTTACCGAGAGTTAACTTCTCGAAAACCTCCGGCCGAAAATAAATAATCCAATGTGGTGAACGTTTCCGGACACGCAATTTTTGGGAATTCTCAGGGCTTGTTCCTAGACAGGGTACAACCATCGTTTGGACCCATTATACGGAACAGTCAACGTAGATAGGGGTTGTAGGTCCCGGTTCCGTCTCACCTACTGCCGTCGCAAAAATCATAGATAGCCGAAGACTCACGTGATAGCTAGATATTCCATGTTACTTTATTTTATTCTGTGGTGACCTATTGAAAGCAAAAACATGTATCATGGCTAGCGGATTTTTATACATCTGTAGAATTCGAAAAAAGAGTTTTGACGTTTCTCAATGCATCAAAACGTATTTTTTATATTAATAATATGACAACTAATATGAGAACCGGATAAAAGAGTTACAGAGTAATATTCTGTGGTGTCCTTTGAGACTACTTTCAGTTGTACGAACAAAGTGGACTGTGAATCGCTTGCTTTCGGAGAGTAAAGTAGCTAAGTACTTCCACTTGCCTATATGCACTCTCAACTGCTCTTTTGGCAAAAACGTTTTTCGTCCAGTCTTGTCCCACCGCCTGGCATCAAACGTGTCTAATTGAGCTCTTTGAAAATACCTCGTAAATATAAGATCAAATAAAAATAATACAGATTTCATTAACTATTTCTCTAAAAGTTTACAAGTTAATAAGTAATGTTAACCAGTTAATAATGTAAGCATCGATAGATGCAAATCAATAAACATAATATTCATTGTACTAACAGGCTATATCAGATTTCATTGTTTTAACTATTCGCTTACATGCCTACAATTCTTCAGGAGAAGCTATATATACATATGAAAGAAAATGTGGAAAGATAGTCATAAGAAAGACTTCGAATTCCAAAACATTTACATTACAGGATGCATGAGACTTTTTACTGTTGAATCGTTTCCTTGTTTAGTGGTAATTCAGAGAGAATTAGCGGGTGACTCGTCGATATTTCTGGAGAATGGAAAGGGAACCACGAATCGGAGTCAATTCTTTTCTACACACCATATTTGGTGATCTGATAGCGCATAGGCGGAGTAAAAATGGCTCTAAAGCCAGTGCATTGAATCATTTTGCTTAATAATGGTAATTATTTTATTTTTTCATTTTTTGAAATGGCTTTAAAATAATGCACACGAACAGGTGTTTAAATATTTCTGGTTCCATGTTTCGAAGTTGACTTTCTGACAAACATGGTTTTATCTGCGCTTTCCCAGTCGTCAGATCTCTCTTCATGCTTCCATTAGTTTTAGTAAAACTCTTCAAAAAAAGAGGGAGGTACGCATGAAATAATACTTCTAATATTGACATTCGATTCTATCTCTCTCTCTCTTTTCTTTTTTGACGTCCAGTCACTTGAATAGTTTCGAATTCAAACTCCAATTCTAAAATGTCTCGTACCCTACCAGGTTACTATTACCAAGGGTTAAAATTTCTTACATCGCCATACCACGTTCAAAAAAAAAGGGTTTTTGGTTGAGGGTAAGACGTCTACCTGGTAGGGTCAAAGTAGATACAACATCTCGTCTCCGCAACAAGTGAGCTGAAACGTGGCACAAACCCCTATCGAAGATTTATATTGAAACTTATTTTGACATAATTAATCATCTTCAAGCAGATGGATAATGTCCAAATAAATTGCAGTAAAAATAATAATTTGTTATCAAAATGTCGTACAGAGAAGAATCCAATCAAAGATTGCAGAGCTCTCGGAGTTCCCCAGATATTTCTCAACCGGATTGCGTGGGCGGCTTTGGAGTAAGTTTTCGGAGGGGGTGCATACCGGGAGATCTCGAGGGTACGGTATACACCGCTGGCTCGCGGAAGAATTTTGTTAATTTAGGATTGAGAATACGTATTTTCAGGCCAAAACCAAATACCAAACAAATCAAATTTCAGAAATTCTCAAAATATAAAGCAATTATATATAAGATCTTGTAACTAAATGTAGAAAATGTACATAAAATATCAGTTTTTCACGCGTATTAAGCGTAACCATGCTCGTAACATGCCATTCCATACTAAACACGAGTTAACACTATGAAAAACATGTGCACCTGAAAATATGTTTTACATTATTGGTCCCAGTAGGAATTTTTGAATAGTCATTCTTTGTTTAATAGATAATAATGTTAAAAGACGGTTTATGGACAAGGGATTTATTCCAATCTAAAATATTTTTTTGTCAATTTTTTATTACATGCAATATTCTCGTACACAATTCTCGGCAATTACATTCGAAAATTGAGACTGAGAGTGAAAATTAATGTGAATACGGAAACAATATGCAAAAATAAAAACGGAGAAAAATCGCAAAAAAAATGAAACGGTAAATACCAGTAATGTTAAACTAATTAAACACTGTGGGACTAAATAACAAAATCAAGATTTTTACAACCATTTCTTGCAAATCGGTCGATAATCGCTTCTACATCAATATCAATGTCTCTTTGTGTACGTAGAAGGCCAAGTCCTTACAACCTTTCTTCACTCATTCTCGACCTTAACCAGGACTTCAGGGGCCCGTTTCACAAAAGTACAAGTTTGTAAGTGACAAGTAAATTTTTACAAGTTTGTAAAAATATCCAGTTATTAGCGTTTCACAAAGATATACTTGTAAACTTGTAATTACAAGTGAATTCTTACAATTTTACAATTGATTTACTTGTAACCCACCAACATTGATAGGTTACTCACAATTGTAGCAGACAAACTTGTAAAATAAACTTGTTACCAACCAAAAATTTCTTAACGTAGTTATAAACGTAGGTTAACTGTAATACAAGTGTTATTTTATTAATATGGTCAAATTATTCCTCGGAAGATGAAGATGAGCTATTCATTCGTGTAAATCGACATGGGAAGACATTCAGGGAAAGTGAACTTTTCAATTGTGTCGGTGTACGAATTTAACGGACGTTTTAGAATGACGTATGTAGAGCTGGAAGGAAAAGATGGGCGTTTTACAAAAACGTATCATAAGAAAAGAACCGTATTTATTTTACTATATATTTTAATTTAGTTATTCGTCATTATTTTAACTCGGTTCTTATTATGCAGTTCGGAAAGTCATTGTTGATAAGATTGAATTTTTTTTAATAATACGTAAAAAACTATCACTTGTCTCCAAAAAAGTGCACTAATTATTTTTTTAGAAATACCAAATTTTACATTACGTAACGCAGAATCAAGCGAGAAAGAGTAGACTGTCCTCCAATACTTGTTACTGACAAGTGTGAAGGCACTAAACTTGTTACCGACGAGTACTTGTTACTGAAAAGTTAGAGAAATTTTTGTGAAACGATTGTAACTAACTACTTGTTATTACAAGTATTGTTCGTAATAAGTTGTTACGAACAACACTTGTACTTTAGTGACACGGGCCCCAGATGACTCAATGTAGAAAAACGTATTTCTGCTGTGGTCACGCTAACGGGCAAGGTTGTCAGAATCTTTAGAAGAGAATACACTGAGGGAAACACATCATAATTGCATAGATTCAACGCGTCAAGTGCTTTTGCTTCCACAGTGTGAACTCACTTCGTAGTTGGTGTAAACTTCTCTCTGATAGACCTAAAACAGGTCTGAACCTATTTATAAAGTTCTGGAGATTGAGGACATTTGCTTCAAAAGGTGCACTCAAAATTGTTACTCATGGTTGGTGTAGGAATCAACGTTCTAAGTCCTAAAAATGTCAGTGAATCTTTTGAAAATCTAGATACAAAGTCTTCGATTATATTATCAAGAAGATGGATATAAATGTATCTTCTAAAGTATCCTTCATGACTGATTTAGATATAGTTTTCTCCGTCCTACCAGGAATGGGAATGACACCTCAACGTCAAGTTCAGAATACAAGCTCTTAACCTGGGCAAAAGTTCAGAAAAACAGGTATGACAGTCTTTCCTTTTCCCTTTTGAAATGGAATGATAGCAGTTGCTTTTCTTACGTCCCGAGATGGAGCCTGAAGTTTTTGCTAAGAGGGAAAGTATGCGATAGAACATTTATCAACGAAATCAAGGTCGAGATGAAATGAACGTCACATGTAGATTTTTATAGACAAGCCGCATTATAAGCTGTTTGAGATCAGTCCATTCTGAAATTGTCTCAAAAGCTTCTACAACGTATGGAAGTGCTTCACGAAATTTCAGGACACCAAGCAGCCCGAGATCGGGCGCACTCGTCTTCATGCGAAGTTATGCTTGCCCAGAGATTGCACAAGAACTTTAAAAAGTTCTTGGAGGGGGCCATGGCCCTTTTGTGGATTGCCGACAGTACTTTGACGAAATGTTAAAGTCACGACGATATCGCGGCACATACTTTATTTTCAACTAGCAGAACGAACCCGGCGTTGCACGAGAGGATAAATTGATCATACACCTATGTATTCTTATTTTCTAATACTTGCCTTTACAATTTTTTCTTTTTATTAAACTTCGGTCAGAGTGCTGTCCATATTCACAGTGAAAACCTCATAATAGAAGCGTGAGGTTGTATTCACCTCACTCCAAAACGCAGGGTTTGGAAAGATGAAGCACTGAAGCATCTCCAAAGACTTAACACCTACACAGTACTTCTGTTGTTGTACACCCGAATTTAGGGACTATATAATTCGACATTGACACTATAATGCATTTAAGTGTAACGTTTTGAACTAAATATTTCCTGATTGTTCTGCAGACTTGCATTATTTTTATTCGGTTGTATGTGAGTTTAAATATCATCGAGTGCCCCACCCATTAGTTTAATGACACCATTTCACCCAGGTTAGGAGTATTAGGGGGACCTGACTCCCTCCCCATTAGTGCTGAACTTAATAGGCATCGTGTCACAATTCATCTTTGCATATACTTTTTCATGCACGCTTCTCCGTCTGCAGCGTAGTGGAAAAAATTCTATAATGAAAGGGTCATTCCGGGCGTGGACCTCTATACTTCGGTCGTCTTCCAGTGCTCTATTCATGCTCAAAGTCGCTAGATGAACTTATTACTATATTGTATTTGAAATTTGAAAGTAAAATAAATATTCAGAATATTATTTCAAAACATATAGCGACATATCAGTCTTATAAATATCGTAATAGTGTTATGTAAATGTAATTTCGTTGTAAACAGAAATTGATTTATTTTTGTACCTGCATTGCGTATGCTGTTCTCTTATGTATTTTACCTTGATCATATCTTTCATTTCAGTTTATGAAAAGTGTATTCTGCGTCTGCTTGATCCATTTACACTGCTAAATATTGTTCAAGCTTCTTGAAACAGCAACCTAATGTGTAAGTGTAGCAGACAAAAATAATTTTACTGCGTCCATATCAAACTTTCAAACGAAATACCGCTAATCGGGATGTAATGCGTACTAATTGTACTTTACATACAGAAACTTCAAACAAAATCATTGGAGCCGTTTTTGAGAAACATTCAAAAGAGTACTTTGACATTCATCTGAAGTGTCCTTTGTTTTAAAGTAAAATAATTGCGCACGTGCATCGACAACAAGTAAATTCTACCGTAAATACGAAATGCGAATTAAATTGATTCATCCATTTACTTAGAATCGCCGCGCACATAAGGACAGACGGACGTTATGCCAAAAACAACTTTTTCAGAATCAAGGATCGCCAAAACGGATATTTCCGTCGAAATCTCGCTTTCGATTTTTTTTTCACGAATACAATAACTTTTATATACTATGTATATGAGAAATTAAAAAGGATTGACCTTCCCTCAAAAAACCTGATTTAAGCAATAACGAAGGATATTTCTCACAATGTTGCATTATTAAGAATAATGGATTTCTGTATGACTAGTACGATTGGCTTTTTAACTGAGATATTGAGTAAGTGTCTCTGAAGTAATTTATGAACGACTCTTGAAATAATTACGGGAAGAATTTGTGTGTGAGTTTTCCACTGCTGTTGAATTTGGAATGCTAGTTTGCTGTATTCTGATTTTCTATGCATAGGACTTTTAACTGTTGACATTGTTGAGGATGACTACATCAATGAGGAAGGTTATTTTATTTCTTTTGTTTATGAGAGCCAAGTCAGTTCTGCTGGGTTCTGATGCATTGGCAATTAGTATGGTTCTGTCGTAGTAAAGTTTGTAGTTGTCATTCTCCAACTCCGGTTCGGGCGAGTAGCAGAAGTAGGGTTGAGGATTAGTTTTCAAGAGATTAGTTTGTGAAACGAGAGATTGTTGTAGAATTCAAGCCACTTGGTTACAGCGGCGTAGTCATGTTGAACAAGAGTTGTGTATCTGGATATGATATATTCTTTTGTTTCACTGTTAGCATTACACTCTCTGCATCTGTCACTATTTGCGGTGGGATGTTTAGTTATGTACTTTGAATAGTTTCTTGTCGGTATGACTCCGTCCTGAATTGCCATAATAAATCCCTCAGTATCTGCAAAGATACCAGCATGCTGAAGCCGTTTGTTTGACATTGGAAACTTCATGCAGAGCTTTATAACATTAAACTAGAGGCAACAAACAAACGACGTTTAATTTATCATTCATGCAGAGCGCTATAAATTCTTCCATGCAGAGGTTTTCGGGACAATTCATGTGAAGTCTCGTCGACAACCGTCTCCATCTGGATGTCCCGGTGGATGTCAGAATGCCCTATGTACCACGTTTTAACGTTGCTTCGCAAAGTTTTGTTTTGGAAGTGCTGGAAAATTCTAATGTTTGTATTCTTCGTAAAAACCGAAAGTTGAATACCGTAGGTCCTGATGGGTTTTAAAACTTGTTTGTACAGAAGTGTTTTATTATATTATGAAAGTTCAGATGTTTTATCTAGATTAAATACAGAAAAATATACTCAAAAATAGCATTCGTTGTACTGACAGAGTATTTGAGTTTGTTCACGTTATGTAGGTGCCCTGGGAGAATTCAAATTCACGCGCTAATTTTTTTTTTTTTTTTGGTTGGGGCTTTAGGGCTCGTTAATACACGCGCTAATTCTCTGTCGGATATGTAAGAAGTGCCGAGACGCATGCGTAATACATAAATGCAATGTTTCTTTTCTTTATATTTTATTCCATAAACGAGCTATTACAATTAGAAGTAGTGGATGAACAAGTCCAAACACATCGATAAAACATAGTTTCATTATTTCGTGATCTTATTGACAGGATGTACGCTTAGTCGGAATGTCCATTTAAATAATATTTTCATAAAATTGCCTGAGCAAATCGAGTAAACACAGACTTTTCATTTAAGCGAAAGAACGTTCGAATTGGTTGAGGATAACAAATATTTTCTAGCTAACTTGCCGGGGTTGTCGTGAGAAGCGAGCACAACATCTAAACTATTTATATTTGCTGATTACCTTATGTTTATAACTCATTGCTAAAATTGAGAACAAAAAAAACAGAATCGTATACTTTAAACCGAATGTACTATAAATTAATTTGTATTTTATATAATAGGATTGTACTGTAATTTTCTTATGTACCGCTGCATGGAACGGAAACCAGACCTTCCACGTTCCCTGTCAGGAGGTAGATTGCGAAGTTGTTTGCTGAAAGTTTGTATCACATTACGAAGTCTATCACTTGAATGAGCCATGTTTAGGTCTAACGTAAACAGTAGCAGGCCGAGCGTAAAAGCTATTGTGGCTTCTCTATTGAGATGGCTCATGGAGGAGGGTCTCTGAAAGCCCTCCCCTCCAGAATGCCCTTCACCGAACGAATCTCGTTTGCGATCTGCTGCAGTTCCAGCGGCTACATTTTACTGGTCTGGCGATCGGTTTGCGATATGCGGTTGCTGTGACTGAGGGCTCCCCTGTCCTCTATTGGTCTCTCCCCCCCTCCACCCCAAGGTGCACACCTGGCCCTTTGCAGCCCAACACAGATGCAAATCAGAGGATTTTCTTTCGGCAGATTCATTTCCTTTTTCAGAATTGGTTTACACGAATTATCCTTAACTCACCCCGTCAACGAAATGAGAATAGAATATAATCAATTATAATAATTGTTTACGCCTAAGGAAGAATTTAATCTCGAGTCGAAACGAAGTGTATTGAAAAACAATAAATATATATTGTATTCGTCCAAAATTGGTCGTAAGTTGAAATTTATTTATCAATATAAATAAGCCATGGAGGGTCGTATTATTTTGGAACATTAGGTGAATATAAAAGTCCCTAATATGTTACTTATTTTTTATATTTTATTAAGAAAACATTGGTACAGAACTTTCCTTCGATCAGCCAAATCAATATATAACATAAAATGCAGAATATAACATAAAATGCGTAATAAAATAGAATCGGGAAACCTTCAGCACTACCAAGCGTTGTTTACGTTTCTTAAAGAAATATGTTTCTTGAAGACGCACCCTTAAACATGACGTGTAACTTAGAATATGTACCAGAATGAATTACTGATGAGTCCAATTTTATATTAATTTTAGTAACAAACTTGTTAGAAAAATTGAGCTCTTTTTTATTCAGAAATAGCATTAAAATCAATTAACACCAAAATTATTGCTACATTTTATATGCGCGAACTATTATTCATAGTTCACCTTTTATTCAATTCACCTACAATTTTAATAGTACGTTAAAATTTTTCAATGCCTCCAAATGTGAAAATTTATATTTTAAATTCAAGTCTCATTAATCAGAAACCTTTGAAAGAGAGCATAAATCCCCCGTAAGTTTTTGAATCACGAGGAAGGTACCACTAATGTCGTGCTTGCTAAATTTGGGTTTCTTCATTTTCCTGAAGGTGATGAATCTTAATATGGATTCACTTTTACTATCAACTTGATGAAACGTACTAGAAAATGACTTAGAAGCTTAAAAGGAGAATAAAAATAATTATTGTGTTCAATGTGCAAAATCTAAGCCAAATTAGGGTTTTTCTTTGAATTTTTTCACCTCTCCAACATCCCGACCAATTTTTTGAGAAACACTGTATATTCCGCAGTATTCCCAGGATTTTCTTATCGTGTGATACTTTATTGAAAATAATGTCTCGCACAATTTTTCGCGTCCGTGTAATCAATTGATCGAGTTCACAGACTAAATTTGGAAGTTCACAGACTAATATTGTATATTGTGCTCCCCCCTCTGCAATGATATTTTGTAATGACTCCACTGAAACACACTAAAATATATTGAATGAAGAGTATACAATATCTAGAGATAGTTTTATGAATGATTGATTCAATGAAGAGAGCTTTATGTATCGATAATGTACAACAAAGATGCTTTAATTTTCTGATGAAAAGATCCTTATCATAACACGTTAGGATGGTGTTAAGATGATGAATGCATAGCAATGTCTTGTAAAATAGTTAAATACGGTTCATTGAATATATTGTGTTATATGAAACAGTTTTTCCCCTAAAATGACAATCCATTTTCATGAAATATTCCAACACAATTAAGTTCATATAATTTTACATCAAGTCCCCAGACGGAAAGTAATCCATTAGAGTTATCACATACTCTTTTAAGGCTCGTCTGGCTAATGTCATGCGCCTTCGGAGAACTCGACCAGTTTATAAAGAAATCCATTTGCCGGATATATGAGTAGTTTCTTTTTCTTTTTCTGCGCGGAATTCCAGAACGTATCAGACGAAATGTTAAAAACTTTTCAGATTCCATCTCTTGTTGAAAAAATTATTTCGAATTATAGATGAAACACTGCGAATACGCTAATCTCTGCCAGTATTTATATTCATTAATCCTCAAGGTTTTGATAACAATTTTTTAAAGTATGGAATTATAAAAGGAATAATCTCGAGGTTAGAAACCTATCTGGTCCTCTTGAAACTGAGTGGTAAAAACAGCTCCACAAAGTAAGGTTTCTATTGCTGGTCCATCAGTAAAACTTACAAAATCTACAATATAATCACGTTCATACTATTGTCACAATGTAGTGACAATTGATTCCAAGCAATGACATTTAAGATAAATAAATTAGCACTCACATAGGTACCATCTGCCACTTCTCAACGTTGAACTATAACACCTGAAGAAAGTTGAAATATTAACTGAGAATTACAATAAAATTACTTTAAGAGAAAATCTCTCAAAGGAAGAAAATCGTGTTTTCAAGTTGAATATTGACAACTTGGAGGAGAAACCGTAGAACAATTGTTTTGTGTTTGACTCCGCTCGAAAAATAATCACTTCTGCAGTTTTCCGCTTAAACTTTTTTTCCTACTATCTTTTTCAAAGAAACCTATTTATTGCTTGAGATCTAAGGAACGTCTTGTGTCTTGACCTCAGCAATATCACTGGCCTTTCTTCGCAGGGGCCGCAAAAATTGTTCTTCTCCAGATAACTGTGTGAGGCATATTTCCCCTATCTCAGCTTCGTAACGACTGTCTATCTCAGTTGCTCAAGAGACAAGACACAGAGGAGCATTCATGTGAAATCAATATCTCTTTAGCATTCCTTCCAGAGGCCGCACCTCAATGTTTCAAGACAGTTTTTACAAAGCGAACATCTAAAATAACCTGGAAAATATTCCTTTTTATAGTTCATTATTTATTGCAATTGTTTTATGAAAATTACAATCGACTTCGTCAGAGTTTCCACAACAATGTCATGTTTTCGGTTGCATTCTTTCAGCAAGGAAATCCATAGTTCTATGGTGTCCGACATGTCATCAGCGTTACATGCCCTTTTCACTTTATGTTATATTTGGTTATAAAATTTCCATCCGTATCGACGAGTGGATTCAAGGTCTCATCCGTTCACCTTGGTAGCTCAATATAATTTTATGCCACATTACATCCCTGCGAATTCTCCATCACTATTGTAATCTAGTTTACTTACAATTGCACTCTGAGGATTCTGACGTCAGTGAAAAAGCTTTTACTAAATAATGATGGTGACCAAAACTATGAATGTAGTTAATAAGAATCGTATTTATCCAATTACAGTGCATGTACAATCTCAGCTACTATATATCAGCCCAGCTTCAGCAGGTTTTTTACGATCTCAACAATGAAATATGCAACCGTAGTAAGATCACTGAAGAGTTTTCTAAAATGGGCATTCCTTCGCGTCTTACCATTTAGATGCATTTCCCGCAAAATTACAACTCTTGAAATGTAATAATAATTTTGAGATTTCAAATCACTTCCCGATGCATTCTTAACTTGTCCGGTACGTCACACATTCAATTACAGCTACGTCCTCTTACTATTTTCATTCGTCATTTTTAGCTATTATAACTGTTTCGGAAAATGTTCATAAAAAGGCAATTCATAAAATTCAATCTTGCCTCAAATGTTACCTCTTTCTTACAGATTCGTGCATGTACTTAAAACTTTGCATATCAGATGTAAAGAACGAAGTCCATTTTTAATGAGGTTTTTTTTGTATTAAGTCACTTATATTTCGACGCTCTTTTGAATGAAAATAGTAAAAGTATTAATGTTTTGGTTTTAACTAAGTTAGCATATTTTGTACAGTAATAAGTTACGACTGCTTTTAGAAGTAAAATGCTCAGATTGGACTAGGATAAATACATCAGTTCTTCACGGCGCGCTAGTGTTCGATGTGGGTTTTAGGTCTAACGCGCACTAGCCCGACCACGACTGCGATTTTCATATGTAAATGATATATTTATGTAAGTATAACATAATTGTTTGTTGTTATTGGTTCTACATAATATAATTTTGTTGTACTACAACAACAGCCTCTTAAACATCCATCTTTCAACTGAAGAAATCGCAGTCGTGGTCGGGCTAGTGAGCGTTTACCTTTAGCCTTTAGCCCTCAGAACCAATTAACGAGAATTGAGGGTCCCTTTCCGCGCAGACTTAAATTTTGATGTAATATTTAATGCTATCTTAATCAGAAAATGTGAATACTGTGCACAGACTGTGCAGTTTAAAACAAGAATGAAGCAATTAGAGAGGTCGTTGTATCGGCAGGTTTGGTCATTTGACTGAATATTACGTGTAGCAGCTAAGAGAAAGTTTAAATTAAAGTCGGATTTTTCGTTAAACGATTATTACCAATCCTGAAATTCCACATTTTTATTCATAATTAAGGGTTTTTTAATTGTTTTGAAGATTTTATTGTTTAATTTCTGTATTAATCATGTTACGTCGAATGAANCCCGGTCCCGTCTCCCATTTTCATTCGACGTAACATGATTAATCTGTTACCTGGCGGTGAGGTTCACCGCAATCTAAGAGATTTCTATGTTAATTTCTGTAGTTATTAAGGTATGAGAGAGTGTCGACTACTAGGGAGCAATTTTCCACATATTTTCAGAGATCGACACGCGATACAAAATTAATACTCTGCAGAATATGAACTGTGTGCTTTCTCAAAGAAAACTGATTTCCCTGAAACTTGAATACCTTGCTCCCGATAGGCTCCCGCGCTAGTGTAAACTATCGTCTTTGAATCACATTCTGAGTTGGTCGTAGTAATACAAAAGTGATTAATAGGTGTCATTATCTGAAAAATTGGGAGATTTTGTTCACTTCCTTGACGAGGGCGCTTGTTTACGATTTTTGAATAGAAACCTTCGTTAAGAAGTGAAAAATATGGAATTTTGGTCGGTACGTTGCAAGGTACTCATATCGATCAGCAAGTCAGTTTTTCAAAAATTTTATTTTTGATAAATTGCCTATACCGATAAGCAACGATAGAAGAAAATGGGTGAAGAAAATACAACGAAGAGGAGGAACAGTCTGTAGCTATCATGGGTAAAGATCCGCATTCAGATGTTTGCTCCATAGCTGTACGGATTCTTACCCTATTTAATGGTGGCCAGAAAAATTATCCATGCCCAGTCACTTCATATGCAAAAGGAGAAAATAGCACATTATTGAAAAGCTAAATCATATCACTTTAGAACTGTGTGAATAAATAACGTTTTGAAGAAAAGTAGGCCGCTGGAACACGCTGAAACGTAATAATTATTTCATCATGCCAACAAAAAACACTTATTTAATTTTCTCTGTCCCATATGTGAATTATGAGATAACACTCCAGTCAACAACAGAAACATCACTGCATGTGAGTATCATACAGCGACTAACGAGATAACTATCGTTACAAACTCACGACACCGATGCGGATCACTGTCCGGGGCGAACTTTAGTATCCCTCTACTCTATAAAACACGCATAACGCAGGTTTTACTGAAAAAAGCAGTAAACCCAACACAACACAAGTAACGTTTTTATGGCATACGTAATTAAGTTGTGTACTGCTATAAATGTCCAATATATAATCAAAATAAATAAATAATTTAAGACTTACGATCTTATTATGAACGGGTAATGTTTATTTTGTGTTTTGAACAGTACAACGTTTCAACTTAAGGTTTAAGTATTTGTAAGGTGTAACAAATCGATTCTAAAGATTGTAATGCTAGCTATGTAGGTCAAACAAAGAGAGGGTTTAAACAAGAATCCAGGGGTGCAAACGAAATTTAAGATCAGTTGAACGAAGTCTAGTAACCTCACATTGTATTAATAATGATGACTTGATGGATTGGGAAAACACATTAATATGGAACAAAGAAGTTAATTATCACAAACGTAGCATATCAGAATTGATATAAAATACACGCAGAGTTTGAATTTACGCACTGACACAGACAGGCAATCGGGAGCATACAATACAATATTATAACATATTTCTGAGTAATATCTGCTTCTGTGTTAAAATGTATTGTGTTTATATTTACGTTTAGTATCATGTTCAATTACAAGTTCTCCACCTCGCCTGCAATTTATATGTTCAATTCTTCTGTTACATTTCTTGTTATAATTTGTTACATCTATCGACGACTCAAACCTAAAGTCGAAACGCTGAGTTACTCGAAGCACAAAATAAAGGTTTTTTGTAGGTCGTAAGCCTTAAATTAATTATTTATTTTCATAAAGTGAATTGTTGGGTCCGGAACATCCCATGACAGATCCGGATAAGATTGGAATTTTATTTATTTGTGTAGTGTCCGTTCACCAGTTAGTATGCAACATTCTTCACTAGCATTTTCCAGGTAATCCTTCAAAAAAATTCATCTCGTTTATACAGTGACGATTGACCTGCTGTCTCTATGCTATCCAGAATATACGAGGCGGTTCCAGTGCTGTCCGATTGCACTGGAAATAACGAGCTCTTCAGGCGTCCACTGCATTCGTCCCAAGGAAGTGGAAAGCTTTTCGTAAGAAACCCCACTTACTTGTTTACCACTTCTTGGTTTCAAAGGTTTTCTTGAAACTTTCTCTAACTATAGCTCAGTGGCTACTTTAAGTTTTAACCTAACCCCATAATTAGGAAGTGAATTTTTAGTGGTTTCAGAGAAATCAATAATTTCTAAAAGTACCGAATTTAGTATTTTTGGAGCTTTAATCTTCAAGAATCTGGTTTTCCATGAAAGACCAGTGATTTAATTTAGATTGTTTCATGTACGGATCGGAAAAACGTGACAGGGGACCCTTCAATATCATGAAGTGAAATATTCTTTAGACCAGTGAGGTTTCTTAATATTTTATTTCTTCGATTAGAAATAGAAAAATGCATAATTTATCAGTGAATTCGGAATTTGTTACCTTATATCGTTGAGACCACTTCTGAAATGAGCTAAAGTCACGTAACATTGTTGACGAACAGGAGGATAAATTTTGAAAACATTAAACTTGCGAAAATTTGAAAATATGAAGTGCTGGCAAATTTAATATTTCTAAAGGTGTGGTAAAAGGAAATAACTCTACCAATTTCCAGTCGTGTTTGGACCCTCCTACCATTTTCAACCTGCACTTGTTTGAAAAACTGAAAAGTGCTTGGTCCCATCCGTCCAATATGAAAAACGGGAAACTGCGACACGTTTTTTATTAAAGAATGTCGAGATCGAGGGAATATGTTAATGTTATCACAAGTATGACTGAATTATGTAATATACTCCAACATTTTACTGCAAACGAAGAACTATGAATTCGGTAGCGTTGATGAATAATTTTTATTTCATGTCTCTTCGTAAATAGAAAAAAGTGCGTTTTCTCTTAATACTGTCGCAATAAAAATCAGTAACATCAAAACTTTAGTGGTAAATGATCGGACTATTTGGAAAAAGAGAGTTCAGTCATTCATGGAAGCTATCGACGAGAAGACTGGATATTCGTAAAGCAAACACGTTGTAACTTCATTTACTTCTTGACACTTCCTTGAGATATGTTTTCGGTTGATGAGTTAGCGGTAATGATTTTTACAAATCCCGTATCGTGAATTGTCACAATTTATGATCAAAACAAAGATTATTTACATCTGCAATCAGAATAGAACTATCATTAGATATATCAAGCATTAAATCCCCTCCGTGGCTACGGTATCAGCGTGATCGCTCGTCACCAAGTCATCCCGGGTTTAATTCCCAGGTGGGGCAAGATAAAATTTGTAGCTTTTCATTTCCATGTCTCAGTTTAAATAGCTGTGATTTATGAAAAGTTCACCCTCTGCGGCTAACAACCGCAGTTGCAATACTCGGATACAGCAATCTGGATCCTATCGAGACGCTGTTCCTTCGATCTCGGTAAAATTCACGATGTGTCTAGTGAGTAAACTCACACAAAACCTGAGCCTTATTGGCACTCGTCGTTCGTGATCCTTAGCTGGCCGAAACGAGATACATACATACATACATATCAGGCATTAACAAATCAAAACTAGAACGGAACGTTGCCATTAACTTTCCTTATCGCGTACCTGTACTCAGGTGCATATATATCTTCAACGCGAATAAAAGCATTCATAACATATGGTATAATTTGCCATTGAAAGCATCATTATAACTGATGGAAGTTTTAACATTGCTCTCGAAGCATCACATCCAATGTGAAAGCCGAAGTCCATTTTACTACAGACCCCATTGCAAATTAGGTAACTGGATAATATAACTGGTACGAGATTTTCTAGGATCATGACAAATCCTGATAGAAATCCTGAGAGGCTGTGGCTGCGGTAGTGATTATTTGGTCAGTTCCTGAAGATTCAAAACTGGGAAATCTTCGTAAGGACATCTATGAATAAAAAGCGACTTCAGCTAGTTACTTAGAAGTCATTATCAAAATGAAAGACAAGCCAACAAATACTAAGAAAAATAATATTCTTACAAAATATGCATTCAAAACATATATCACATCATCCAATGTTCTGCTTATAAGTTGGGAGAGCTTAGTCTTAGTGTTTACATTAATAACAACAAAACATTACTTGAATCAAACAGATGGAAGGTACCGTGGTCGAAGAAAGTGGGTAAAAACAAATTAAAAATTAGTTAAAACAGGATCAATACTAATTCAATTAATTAATCAATCAAACTTAACTACTTCTTTTCTTGTTCAAAACAACAGAGTCTTCGCGTAAGTCGGCGAGGTGACAAGTATATAGTACGTATTTGTTTCTTCGCTGTTGTCTTCGATCGCCTATCCGTCAAAAAGAACTGCAAAATCTTTCCATTGTCGATAAAATATCGAATTTACACACGTCAGCTAGGAGACAAGTTATTAATGCATTCAACAACAGCCTCGCCTGAAATGGGTTGAATATGTTGAATGCTATAGTTTCCTTCAACAAATCGTATCCTCTCACTTCCAATTTACTTATGTGAATACGGTATCAAATTAAAAATGCCTTGCAAGTGTCATCGACGTTCTGGGGACTTATGGCATAATATTTTCCAACTTTTATTCTTCTTTTGTGAGAGTTTGAAAATAAGAAGATTACTTGAACGCATTATGAAATACTCCATGAAATTATTATTCTTTACTGTAGGGGTAAGGCACTACAAACGTTGTTTGGCTGATCTTAGTCAACGAGGGGTCAAAATCGGTCATCGGTATTATTTTTAAGTCCCACCCCTTCTCATGTTGTTTTCTCTATTGCGTTCTTCGCTTTCTTATAATAGCACCTTTAACAAATCTTATTTACAGGATGTGCTCATCGAAATTATCTATAAAATACTAATTTTTCCAGAAATTTCTATTTGTCTTTCGTATTGCATACTCTCTCCTTTTCAACTTTCGAATATATCGCTCTCTCAGCCCCATAATATTTGCATTCCCATTAAGGGGAAATATATTGTATTTTGGTTAGTTTCTCCAACAATTTTTTCATGGTTTTCTGTTCGTTTTGTTGAAAGACTAAACACACGACTGCCGTGACGTCTGCCGCATATCAAGATAAACAAAAAGAAGACAAGAATGGATCTACTTTGTCTTCATAAAAACATGTTTTCAGTATACTGAAACTAATAATTCTCCCAAACCAAGAGACACCTATTAAGTGCATATTACAACGATTAATCATTTCAGTTATTACTTCGCCATGCTATTGTTTAATCATACACATTCCGTTGTACAACTCATATATTGGACGGACTCACAAACAAAAGATAGTTTGAAATTCCATATTGAAGAGGTGAATTGAAATGGTTCGTAATTTTTCGAATTTTTGCCATATCTCACAAACTAAATGAGTCATCTCCGCCATTTCTGTTTGCCCAAATATCCTAAAAGACATTTGTGAATTTTTCGATTTTCCCCTTTAACATGAATGAAAAAGGGGTAAAATATTATCAGGTATTTGTCGTCAACGCTAACAGCCACAATGTGTATCCCCACTTCTACCTTTTTTATTACCCTTCATACTTTTGGGTCTCCGATCACTACTACTATTATGAAAGAGAGAATTGTCTCTTTTCCGTCCAGGATTATGCTCGTACTTTTTTCAGTACACGCATTTATGTATTTCACGGATCCCAAAGAATATGTAGACAGACTTTTTCTAAATTGCGTATTTAAAAGGGCGCGTCCTTGTAAAATGACTCATGGATGAAAAGTCAGAAGCGAAATAACTATCGTGAATTTCTGATTTGATGTAATATAATGTTTCTGGTGAGGCTGAGGAGTGACATGGTATAGGGTCTACTTTTTAGTCGTAAGAGAATGGGAATTGAAGAAATAACTTTTATATAAAAATCGCAAAATTTATGCGAGCAATACCGTAGTTGTCAATAAGTTTCCATACTTGCTGTAAATAAATACAGCATTGTAGTCAACGCACTTAAATCGCAAAAGGGTTAAAATCGTAACTTGTGATCAACAGCAATCATGCCGTCACTTGAAAACTCAAATAATAGGACACAGTGTAAAACAGACCCATTCACTGATCACAATAAACGCTAGACATTGCATTCCATTAAACAATTTTACACGGATACAGATAGAAATGAATAATTCACGGTCGGGAATTGTGTGCAAATAGCATGAGTACTTCACGCGAAAGGAAATGAATACTTCTCACAAGTTGGCATTTATACTCATTTTATATACCTTCTCTGTATAATCAGTCTTTATAAAAGCGAAGCGCAAATGTGATTACCATTTCGTAACAATCGCTGTTTTTGTAAAATCTGTGCAGCGCCCATTACATATCGCACTTACGACAAATGGACATTACTCATATTGCATTGTCCTGTAAATGCACATTCTGGAAAAATTCTCAGATCCGCCCAAAATGAGACAAGGAAGCCTGCTCCTCGTCCGCAGCACAGTTACAATCCACCATAAATAGGTCACTCAAGGTCACCGATAAGAGAAACGTACAGAGCATTTCATTCTCCTCCTTCCCTGACCCATACTTTCCCACTCACAGGTATGCGTTCATAACGGCGTCGCTTACAAAAGGACACGTCAATCCTTCAACATATACAAGAAACTGTTTACACTAACATTACTCGCAGTTGTATAAATAATCGGAGTTGTATACTCTTACATAATGCGCAGTTGTTTACATACTTGCGAAATGAAAACGGAGCTTTCCAAGATTGAGTGAGAAAATGGATAAAAATGGTTCGATAAAATTACGACGTACGTAAATTAACCTTAGTATAAGTCTTCGCCAAAGATAGAAAAACTGCCACTCAGGTAGCTGGCCTATCCTAATATTGTATATTCGCTGAAGACTGTACTTTGGTCGGAGGAGCTGAGCCGGATTTTATTGGTAACTGCTCTGACTGCAAACAACAGAAATGTTTCCTAGTTCACATAGCTGTAGAACTACAGTAGAACCTCTCTTGACCTATCTGGACGGGACAGACAACCCGGCCGGTGAATCCAAGGCTTCCGTGAAGAATCAATTTTCGTTCAAAAAGAACCTATACTTTATCACAAATAAACAAGCAAATGAGACATCTCATTTTATTGATCTGTATATACACACATACATACAATCAATGTTTGAGAAAATACCTGCCAGCTATTACACACTGAGAGAAAAAATCTGTGCCACAAGATAGGTGAGTCAATCCTAGGCCAATTAAGAGGGGTTCTACTGTAACGGTTATTCTTATATTATTCTGTACTGCGATACTCAGATTTCTCGTATGAGGTAGGCGAATGAAACATTTTGAACCACAATTGTGCGACGTTCTATAACCAGGATGGCAGATAAACAATGTCAACAAAATTAACTGTTTACCGTCATAATATACTAACAGCGAGGAACGAGTAAGGCAGGACTTACATATTCTTTGGCGAGTTAGTGTCTCGGAAACAGGACGTCGTACGACAGTGGTTCAAATTTCGTTTCATTCATCTGTCAAAGACGAGTAAAATGAGCTACCACTCAATAATGTAGAGTAAGTAATTAATTTTACCGCAATATGAATTAGGAAAAGGGCAGTTGGAGGAGATCAATTACTACTACAACCCGACTCACTTCCGAACAATTGGAAAATGTCTTCAAGAGCAGAATAGGAAAGACCAACTACCTGAGTGGCAGTTTTTTTTCTCATTGGCGAAGACTAAACGTATTTTTTTTTCTGGGAGAGGAAAGGCAAATTCTGTTCAGAAGCGTATGCAGAAATTAATTGCAGGGCGACGGTTAAAACCTTACAGGTTACTCTTTTAAAATCTGTAGAATACGATAAAGAACGCTAGACAATAAATAGGTTTCAGTAGAATTTACATTTTTCTTTATCAAAACCCGGGAAATTTTTAACGAGGAAAGTAACTGCATCCAAAAGTAACAGAAAATTGCTTGACGGTAAGTGACTGTGAAATTAATTAGTATTCCTTTGGATGAGCAAATATATTAAAGACAATCATTATAAGACAGAAAACTGTATTCCATGATCACTTGATGGTTAAAATCATATGTTCCCAGTGGTTGAGGACAACAACGTTTCGAGATCAAGACTAGCATCCTCTCCAGTTCATTCCAATTCATTACGTTGCACTACTACAAATATCAAGTGTTGATATGCCATCAAAAACGTTGTGAAATTCACATGCCAAATTTTAAAAAACATTGATAATTGGGTAGGTTTATATTAAAATTCTAAAATCTGCCATATATGTGAATCGGCATCGTTTCTATCATGGAGTACGTCTTTACATTCTGACGTTAGAGTGTAAACTGTAATTAGAGAGTGAGTGACGTAAAATTTAAATGAGAAATTAAATGATCCGTATTCAGTCTTTCATTGTCAACAACTTGGGGAATAATAAGTAGATTTTTGTTGAGGAAAGAGTCGTGTTCCCTTAAGATTTCAAGTGTTTGGCTAGTACTGAGAATAAGTGAAATTCATTATTAAAATAACGACCTCAACTGTAAATTGTCACTGAGACAAGTGATGTTATAAATAATTGCATTGAAAAAGTACATTACTGTACGTATCTAATTAAATATATAGTTCGAACTTCAATACTGATCCGTCGCTCTCTAATCCTTCACTTGCTTTATGTAGTTACCAAACATGAAAAATATTTTAATGAAAAGCATTGTTTCTTTTGAACTCAAAACTTCAGGGTTTTTAAATGTCTCTGATGATAAGAGTCGTATCAGAAATGTAAGTGGGACGTTATTTTAATAACATGAAACGTACCGAAATTTCAGTGACGATTTAGGAAGAGCGGGGTTATTCCGAACAGCCAGGCAATTCCGGAAACCACTATTTATGACTACTGTTAGAAAATGAAAAGAAAAAAAATTACGTGGAATCCTAGCGATAGTTCTTGATGATTCATTGAGCCAGTTAGTTTTGCTCTAGCGTCAGATGTGCTTGTGCAGTTTTGAAACAAGGTATTTTGACAGGTTTTGTTAATAAATAATCGTAACATCAAATTAGAGGTGAGTGCTGACGTGAATACTAGAGAGGTGACTTCAATACTTCTATCATATTCTACATTTCTTTAGTTATTGTTTATGTGTAAACAAACTTTAATTACCTGAATCAGTTTTAATTATTATAAAATCTTCACAGAGCATGAGAAGTGGCAATTCAGAACAATTCCGTTTCATATTCAGAAGACTATATTGGTCTAAAAGAGGCATGTGGTTCCAAAGATATTTGTCTTATGTGTGGAGTAACTGGTAAAGATGAAGACTTGCACCGCTACTGTCAATGCTCTGGCTGGGTACACTCAGCTTGAAGTGCAGCAGACTCACCACAAAATTTCATTTGCGATTTCTGCCTTAATTAGACATCGCTTTCTTTCTGGTTATTCAATGATATTTTCTCATTTTGTTTCTGTGTTGATATTACATCTACATTTCTGTGTTGAATACCTACTGTTTAATATAATAGGACAACTTTTTTTATTTCAGTTCTTTCCCCCCAATTATCACAGTGTTCGGAATTACACATGATAGTGTAAGGTCTCACTTAGTAAAATACAACGGGAAAACGTGAAGGTAGAATCCAAAAGTTCATTACCGCTGCGCTAGGCAGTAGAGTGAAACATAGCATATATAAAGCGAGAAGGACAGCTCTTAATATTCCTCGAGCAATCTTACCATTGGCCAATAAATTAAGTCTTGCTGTCCGTATTGCAATGGAAGTAGAGAAGTATTCGGAATAGATACTGGTTGTGACGGTTGTGCAAGTAATAATGCGAAAGATTAAAATAAAATATAGTTTTCGAACATTCATCCACTAAACTCGTCTAGAAACGACATGAAAACTGTCATTTCATAGAAGAAAAATTTCCCTTCATCTTTTTAAAAGTCAGAGACAGTGGTGCAAAAAGTAATGATTTCCTCTCCCCAAGGTCACGGAATTCTTTTGTACTTCTTTGGTAAACGAATTAAGAATTTTAGATTAAATTAAAAAACTTGTTGTATATGCTAACATATAATTTATATTGATTTCGTTAACAATTATCTCCAACTCATAACTCGCCCTCCAAAACGAAGTAAACCGTAAAAGTGCCGCTGGTCAGAGATGAAGAGAAAAGCGAAGAAAATGATACCGGTGATCATCGAGGGAGCATGGAGGTTTTTCCTTTCAATTTTTTGTAATTGATTATGTCCGTGCAGTTCTCTTTGAAATATTTTGTCATTGACTCGGACAAAATCTGACCTTTCATTTCATCGTGAGCGAAAATACATTTCGCTCAGCTTCCTATCTTATAATTACACTAGAAATAACCAAATTACTCTTACTGGAAAACATTGTAATACGAAAATACATGTACAGTAGAAAGATAATTTCTGACGCATGTTTCCAATACACATTTCCTTTACAAGTGTCTCTAACACTTGAATAGAGGAAAGCTAAGGTGAATTGTTTCAGGTACAAAATTCCTTTGGTACTTAGAGATGATAATTGGAAAACACTTTTAAAAAATTATTTCCTGGGGTTTCAAATACATGGACGAACATACAATACTCAAAGTAAGAAATTGACAGCACAATGCTCGCAACCTTCAGCTTTAGTTACAAAAACGTCTTGATCTTTTTTTAATCATGACCAAATGCTATCCAGCAATTCTCACACGCTAATGAAAGCTCTCCACAAATAAGCAAGTTACACGTCCCAAAATGCGGTCTTGAACATTGTTATTTGACGGCGCTATTGTGAGCATAAGGTCATCAACTGTTAATTCTCGCAAAGAATGCCTAGCCGTCGCGAGTACAAACAATCTCGTGTACTTGCTTACGCACGTCTCTGATGGAGATCATTTCTTGAAGGAGCACTATAGTTCACACGTTAGATGTCACACGGACATTGAGCTAAATCATTCTGTTTGGAATTAAATTGGAAGCGTAATACCTCGTGCATCCCAGGGAGTGTCAGAGATTTTTGACTTCGATCCAAAACGGAAGAACTCCACAAAAGGCAGGTCAAACTCCATCCCGTGTCAAACCTACACCTTGTCTTTTAACTTCACACCATGTTTCGATTCTGTTTGCCGACCTTGTTTTTTTTGTATTTTTTGAGACTGAACTTAGGTTTAGGATTCAGTAAAATAGTTTACACTTTCCTGGTCCTAGAATTTGTTTTTACTGATGTTCTTAAGTTCGAAATTCTCTATACGTGAATTTCTAGGGTTGAAATTCGACCCAATTTCGGTTATTGAGTCCAGCTGAAATTTTGCACACAGCTTTGCTTTCGATGACAATACAATGTAGAGTAACTAAAATTATTCTTATCCCAATATGGCGGAATCCCCAAGATGACGGTTTACTCCGCTTTCTTAAAAACTTTTTAATATGAGTATCAAAAGGAAAGGTTTGACAAGTAGTGTACAATGAAGTACGTGACGCCATTCTAAACCCAAAATGGCGAATGCCGTGTGGGGAAATACTCTTTTCTGCAAAATATCCTTGGTATCAAATAAAAAGGGTTTGATGAGCAGAAGAGGATAAACCACGTGGCTTCATTTTAATCCAAATATAATCGACACCCTACGATGGCAAAACACCTGATATTCTTCCAACCAATGTTAAGGTGTAATATGTGCTGAGACATGAATGGTACGGTAGAGAGTGCCATGCCGCTACCATACTACTTCAGAAATCAAGGTGAATCATGATGCCAGTAAAAAGTATCAATTGCTACAATTGCAACGTCAGACCAAGCTTACTGGCGGAAACCTATGCAACAATTAAGCGCGGGAAGAGTTAGAGAAAATGAGAAATTATGAACCCGAGTAAATGATATTATATTTGAAGAAAAAGAGACGCGGTCCGGAGACTAACGGGTACTAAGTAAATAAATATATTTTTAAGTTTTCTTTTAAAAACAAATTGCAAAGGAGAGTTAATTTGTTTTTCAATTACGAGCAAGAACATCATTGGGAGTTCATAAAACATAACCTTGTCTAATAATTTTGATTTATGTTTTCCTTTTTATCTTTATTAATCCTCACAGTACACCAATGGAGCTGAGCTTTTATAGATTCATTCAAAGCACTCATTGCAAGTGATTCCACTTCTTTGCCAAAAAGTAAAATTTATTAAAATTATTCACCAATACTTTCACAACTTTTCTGGTCAAGTTATTATATGCTTGTTCAAGGTTTTGAATCAAATTTGTATACACTTTCCTACGAAATATTATGATTAGACTCATTATCAATCAGCACTGCGATAAAACTATCATGAATATTATATTGTCATACAGCAGCAATGGTGATATTTCATGAGAGCCCAATGGTTTTCCTTTGACATATGTTGAAAATTATTCTGATACTTATTGAAAAAAATAATTTCAACTATTTAGCGCCATTAAAAAAATGTATATTCACCTTGTAGAGCATTTCGTCTGTCGAGGAATTGCAGAGTCGGAAGAGAAAGGAATAAGGGGTTGTCACATTTGCACATTGCGTCTTTTACGCATAGACACATTTCTGCACAAATACCAGCCTGGCGATACCCATCTTGCGATGACGATGTGGGCGGTAGGGTTTAGAGATAACTAGGACTGCTGAAACGTGTAAATCCTGAAAATGAATGACTCTCTTTTTGAACAATATTTTGAAATGTATACGTTATTTCACTCGACTTTCACCGCTGTTTTTATATTCTGAACTCTACCTTAAACAGCCATGTACTTAAATACACATTACACACAAATAAAAACAATATTTGCTAAATATACCCAAAGAACGTACATTTTTAAGTATTTATTTTAAATGGAAACGTTCATTATCTCTTGATTCAAGTAACGTTGGCGAATAGGACAGAAATTGTTATAATACTTAAATCCATTTAACTTTTTCCTGCATTTGTATGTGCGAATTGCAAATTTCTGTAAAATAAAATCACACCAAGAAGGACCATACTTTCCCCAACACACACGAAAATACAAATCCCATGAAAACTTTGTTTGACTTTTCAGAATTTGTTCTCCACGTGATTCATCCATTTGTGAAAGACTCATTCCGTTCATCCCACTTTCAAATGTTATATCTCCTGACAAAGGCCCAGATCCATTGTGGTTGTAATCGCAAAGGGCGAAAGATAGCAGCATGAGTATATTGAAGCAACAACCATAAAAAAATCACATTCGAACAGGTATTTGTGACGCGAGGTATAGTAGACATATCAGTCGGAACTTAGTCTCTCTAAAAGCACATAACAATCTAATCAGATGTTTCTCTCTCTTTTTCAAACAAGCCCTGACAACACTACGGAGACAATCCAATATTTTTGTGGGGTTTTAGGGCTCGTCAACAGCAAGATCATTAGAGCCCCTACAATCCAGTATGATGGAATATTAAATAGTTTCATACACCTTTCCCAGGGTGGCAATCACCACACAATCGCTGGTATGAATGAAGTCTTGGGAGAACAATTCATAATTCAAGGTTGCAGAAAACAATGCTACATATTAATCGGTACCCAGGCAAACTAAAACACAAAATACTATAATCTTAATTCATACGAATAATGGTATAATAATAATAATTCAGTTAAAGAAAAGATCCGGAGGACTGAAGGGAAATTACCTCACCATTGTGTCAAGGTTTGGATTCACAACTGCGAGGCGCCTCAGCGGTGGCGCAGGTGGTAGTGTTGTCGCTCATCAGCAAGTCATCCACGGTTCGATACCCGATGGGGCCAGACAATTTGTAGCTTTTCACATTAATGTCCCAGTTCATATAGCTGTGACTACTGAACCTTCCTTCCTCTATCCAGCTCCTCCTAGTATCAATAACTCTAACTATTATTAACTACTTTCACTAACCCCTCCACGTGGGCAAAGCTGTTGGTAAACCCAGCTAAGCGACCCATCTACTAACAATGACCTACCACCCAACTCCTAACTCCTATCGCTCTATGTAGATAAGCTTCAATAGCACGGTACATTTCCTATTTACAAATACAACAATACATACAAACTGCGAGGATGCATGATGTGCGGAGGAGAAAACTTTGAATCGTCCTCAGAGCATCGCCCCCCGTAGAATTTGTTTTCCTATTTATTTCGAATAATTAAGAATACGTTAGATTTACATTTGGATTATTTACAAAGAATGAATTGCAATACACTTAATAAATAGTTCTGAAAAACAAATACATTGGACTAATTACTTGAAAGTATCCGAATTTAAAAGATAAAAACAATTGTTTTTGTAACTTCATGTAAGCGTACTGTATTGTTTTTATAATTCTCCAACAGTTTATTATAAGACTAATATCTAAACCATCTTATACCATGGACCAAGCTCACATACACTGAGGCCGAACTACATTACGACTCCAGACTCTCCGCGACAGCGATATGACGATTAGAATGGCGGAGAACTGCTGAGCTAAGGAACTGTTTTGAATTTAATAGTGCTCAGACACGGGTTTACAGTATTACAGCATTACACGATTATGAAACGGAGTGCGGTTCCCAGAACACTCCAGTACACACAATTCATTAAAATTTCATTTAGTTAGTTTCTAAGCTTTGTAACTGGCCATCCGCACATTGACTATATACGTTTAAAATGACAAATTTTGGCATGAACTCCTTTCACATATTCAATCTGATCTAAATATTTAACTCTCAGTTACTTTGAAAGTTTATAGCTCAAGACGCTAGCCCCTGTCAGATTTTTATATATAAACAATTATTTTGAAAAATAATTAAATAAAATAAGAAATATAAATTGTAAGCTAGCTAGTCTTCTCCAAGGAGCGGCTGATGGGCTCGTGTCTGACTGATACGAGTGTTAAGTGCTTTGTCTTCGACTGAACTCATTTACAGAAAAACCAGAGAGCGTCTGATTAACGCCTAGAGTAAAAGACAACTCATGTAGTGATCTGACGAAACTCGTCCGACGGAAAACACAAATCTTCACAAAAGAACTGTTTCACCACAAAGCAACAAAAATAAAAAATTGGGAGTTTTACATATTTCTTTCGTTTTATCTGAGAAAAAATGAAAAGTTCTCTAGTCCATGACAATCCTCAAACACATCTTCATAAGCACAGATTGTTTTTAGTATTGTATCGCCATTTGAAGTGTCTCAAATTGAGTTTTAATGCAACCATGCCATTCAAATTTTATTTCGCTCAGAGCACAGCCACGCTCTTTTACATTTCTTTTATTTTATTTTATATAATTGCATTCTCCCGGTTCCGTATCACAAGGATATTACCCGGGTTTCACTCCTTGTCTCATTATCTCTGTTTCTGTTTGCCCCTGTTTCTGTTATTATTAGTCTTCCTTTGATGAATATGATCTTTTATTGGGCCTGTTTGCGATACTTGTTTCACATCCCCGACCCTGCCACGAGAAGGTGTGCACCCTCTACTATCTCTTCCATTTTATTATTTTCCTTGTATACATTATTTCTGTAATTTTTTCATGCAATTCCTGGTATATGTCTTCCTTTCTTAACAATAAAGTTCATTGTCCATCTAGGTACACCTTATTTTCTTTAAGGAATATTAGTAGATAACCCCTTTCCTTGTCATTATGTATACAGTCATATAGAACATGGCCTTCATCCTCTTTTCCTTCCCCACACTTACACATTCAAGTATCTGTTAGTTTTAACTGATGTAAGTGCTTCGCCATATCTCCGTTGTCATTATTTCAATTAATTATCTCGTGGGTTGAAACAAATTTTTGTTAGTCTTTTACACATATCTATCGCTGGTGTATTTTTTCCCAAATGTCAAAAGTTCTTCTGATTTGAGCTTCTTTTTTAAGTTTTGAACCACTACATACAAGCCAAATATTTTTTAGTATTATCAATTCCCGAACGGCATGGGATCAAATGATTTGTTGTATTATGTCGTCCAATATGTTGGAGAGAATGTTGTAGGCACGTTATTTTTCCTTGATATAAAATTAATATTACTGAAAATTTGGTACACTGTTATAGAACTACAAATTTTCAATCTCTTCTAAATTGTGCACAAATTTCAGACTATTCTTAGTTGACAGAAGGAAAATTCCAATGTGAGAGACTTATGATAATATGATTCAATTTTCTTCAATGTGAAGGGTTCGTATATTTATTTTGAAGTTCATTAAAAATAACTGTGAAAACATCTTTCGTTCTACTCCCATCGTCAATTGTACTCCAAAAATAAATAAATAAACATCAGTCGTATATGTGTTGAAAAACTAAAAAAAGCGTTTAAAATTTTTGGAATGTTCGCATTAGAATCGTGTCTTAGCGGCTTATACCTCTGATTAATTTTAAAATATCAATAGTATTTCGAATAGAAGTGACAGTGTTAAAAATAATTTAGGAAATTTTTAATTAGAAGACTGCAATAAACAAAAAAATTGACCAAATCACTTGAAAACTTCATTTTACACACTAAGTAATAAAGAGTTTTAAAAATGGCAATTTTTATTCAAATACAGACATGCGATGACGCGTGGTAGCAGTAAGGCACGTATTGATTCATGAGATAAATTTTGAAAAATGATTATAATGTGAAAAAAGATATGGTTACCAGTCATTCCCAATTTTTGGGAAAATGTATTGGTTCTCCAAATGATAGCTCCTTCGAATTAGATTGACAAACGATACCGCTGATTTCTAATCAGAACTTTTCGAACTGGTTATCAACCCGTTACGTATAACTACATTCCCTGTCTTTTAAGAAAGAAATTTTTTTTAAAAATCCCTCACAGGCACAAGCGCTGTGCTGAGTAATAGTCATTGCAATTATGTAGTACAACTCAATAGGACTATCTATTTAAAGTATTCAAATACATATTTGAGTTCTGCATACGATAGCACCAAAGAAAACCTATAAGGTTTTTCATCATTTTCTTTATAAAAAATGAAAGCAAACTGACATTACAAGAGCTATAATCGCAAAGAATATGAATGCCACGTATTTTTGTATTCATCGCGAAATAATAAAAATGAAGATTAGCCCCACCCCAGACACTAACGAAAGTGCAAAAGATGATCTTAAATTCGATAAAAACAGGAACTACGCGATTATGTTGTCTCACAACTTCTCTTGGTTAAATCGGTGAACGAGAGACACTTTTATTTCTTGGTGAGAAAAATATTTCAATATATGATTTTAGTAACTACCAATTACTGAAATATTTTTGGGAAAATGTTCATCAGTTTCTTCACTAATTCTTTAGCATCGTTGTCTCATTTTAATGGATATATTAATCAAATTGTTCAACTGTGAATTATACAAAATACCAATTTTCACATTAACGATCACCATTCTTGTATTTATGTAGACGGCATGGAAAATTGGAAGATGCAGTTATTTCACTTCTATCCAAATTTTCGTGAATATTATCCATCGTCTTATCCGCTGCGAAGCGGTATCGTCATATCCCAAATCCGCAGCTCATCTTGAAGACGCATGTAGAAATAGGACGTCCCAAAAGTTGCTTAAGTGAATTCTCAAGCTAAAATGTCCAAATAGGGTGAGAAAACTGACACCTCCCAAAATTTCGACACAAATGACTTGTAATAATATACAGCGAGGAAATTTTTCGAAATAACTTCGAACTGGTGGGATTTAAGATTCCCTTGACTCGTCACGATGCTATTGATTCGGCGTTTCTGAAGTAATATGTCAAATATTTGAAAAAGATGTCATAAATTAGTTCATTACTTCTATTCAAGAGTCAGTTGAGATTATTTTCCATCCATAACGAAGTCTTTCAACCTCCCTTCAAGATTCGTTACTCAATGAACAAGAAGAAAACAAGAATTAAATTGAATTACAAAGTAGATCACATTACAGTAGCCCCTGACCACAAAAGCCGACAGGGATCCTATCCTCCAGGGGCGTGGCTTGAGGAGGAATCACGTTGCAGCCCTCTAGCGAAGGGTGGCCGGTGGCGGCTGCGACCCATCTCATTGGAGCTCCTCTTTCTCGGCCCATTGCACTCTCGAGGAGGGCCGCTGTCGTGGTCGCTTCGGGAGAATGGCAGTCGGCGCCGAGTGGTATCGGAGACGGCGGGCGGCGTCTTTGGCACCGCGGCCGAGGGCTCCAGAATGGCAGCGGCGAGGGAGTCGGCGGCGCATGCAGAGGCGAGCAGGGCTGAGTGCCGCCCCGCCGCCTGCGCAGGACGCGTGCCGCCCTCTGCGGTCTCATGCACACGGGAACGGACAGCGGCCGTCGCAGCGCAGGTTCGCCGAAACAAATTTTCTAGGCTACTTTCCATCTTAAACTTTCTCTTGTAGTTTCCCCTTTTCCACTTCAACATTCCGCGTGAATTGATGAAATCGCAATACCATAAAAACCAAGAAATCTTTTTACGCTAGGTTTTAGTGATCTTTACTCCTAGTTTGTATTTTCTAAGATTATTGATGTATGAATTATTTCCTGAGTGGATTGATGTTTTTCCGCGAGTTTCGTAAAAAAGGAAAAGGTTTCATTGTAGCATAGGTTTATTGAGTCACAAATCATATTCATTTAAATGTTCCTCGACCCCGTGTCTTATTCTATGAGTGGGATTTCTTGTATCGGAATTCCTCGAACTCTGTTATCTTTTCATAAGTTACTTTTTCTCACTATTGGAGCACCTCTTGACAACAAAGAAATGATGAACAAGGGACTGTCATTATCACGAGCATATGGCAATTGACAGAGTTTCCCTTCTCTTTCATTCATTAATTCTTCAACTAGTCGATCTAATTGCTACATAAATTAAGTTAATCGGTAATAAGTGGTAATGTGAAAGGATATAACTCACAGAAAACAACACAATATTCAGTTAATGATATAATTGATTCTGTAAGCTCAGTACAGTATAAAATAATAACGATTAATAACAATTATAGTGACAATTAATGGAAAAATACATAATCTTACTTCTTAACCTGACTACTACAGATATTGTGCGCGATAACTGAATACTCCTCGCTCACAACGAATTTTCTTTTAATCACGATTCTTTTCTCTCATCGATCCGCATGATTGGCGATCCGGATAATTGGGAATAATTGAGTCCTCCGGCATTAGAACTCCAGTTATCTACCGACAATCATTATTAAACAGAGCATGCATAAAGCTGTCGTTTATATTCTTCTAAACTTTTTTTAATAATACGTTAACATTTGGTACTCTGGAAAACATATTGTGACGGTCGCTTTCCTTCTACTTTCTTGTACTCTACGCAACCTGAATACATTTTTTTCTACGAAAGAATACAAAAATGTACATGTGAGTACAGTACTCACATTATATAACTGAAAATTATTCAAGTTTTTCATAGTGAGGTAAGCGAAAAGTTCCGATCAGTTACTCTTTCTCTGGAGAACGATAGCATGTTCGTCACTTCAAACTTTTATCGTACATTTCACAAATCTCATTACTTTCTCAAATGCATGGCATATATAATGTATTGTAATCGTGAAAAAATTCGAAAGCGAGATTTTGAAGGAAATATCCGTTTTGATGGATCCTGACTCCGAAAACGTGGTTTTCAAATAACGTCTGAGCCCGATAAGAAAACTTTTTACTTCATTACTTTCTCATACACGAATGATCATATACCCAATTTATTTTTACTCGTCAGAAATTAACATTTCTAATTTGCAAAGAAATTTCTTTTTGACTTAATTACCAAATTAAATAAACATATAGATTGTCTCTTCACTTCGATTCGCATGAATAATATAATAAATAATTAATTTATGATTTGAAATAGAATATCCATCCTACTGAGCTAGCCTCCTCCAAAAACCATACGACAGAATTTGCAAATTGCAGACGGCTTATATGTCAATGGTAGTTGAAGGATTTATGTAATAAACAAGACAAATATAGCAACATCAATATGACGACCAAACTGTGGAGGACCATGCCAAAATTAACTCCACTCTTTACATAATTTTTGTAAATGTCACTCAATAGCGCAAATTGAGAAACGTATATGAGAAAGTTGGTGCAATGGTTAAGCACCACTAGATTTTCATTTAACCTTCCGGCAGGTACGTGAGAGCAATAAGTGCAGCAAATTCAGTACTTTTGTGATATATCGGAGTTCGATTTTCTCATAGGCCAGAGAACTTCATTATTCTCGGTTTGAAATTTTTATAACGTATGGCAGATATTTTTCTCAACACTAGCACTCACTAGACAAAAACGAACGTAGGTCAGAACTTTTTTTATACATGCAATGAACAAATTGTAATCGAAATTCATTCAGGGATTCTTTTTTTATATTTAATATCAACAGGAGCTTTTATTCAGTATTTTGGATTGCGCAGACAACATCGTCTTCCATAATACCGATTGCACTGAATGATAATTTTTCTGTGATTCAGCGTTCGAAATATTAAAGACTCGTTTAAATATACCTGTACGAAAAGACTTAAAAATAGTGCAGGAATAAATACAATTTTATTCGGGTTTATAAAGAGGGCGAGTGATTTTTTCTTCTTTTTCTCTGCTTCACGGGAACGTGAATTCGAGGAGGCTGCACAAAGTTCTGCCCCGCGTCTCCTCGAGTAGGTTTCGTACGCGCGCCCTCCAGAAGGTTTAAGTTTTTAATTTTACTAAATTATTATTACTTATCATTGCTCATATATCCTACTTCATCAACAAAAAAGCTTCTAATGTCAGTGGCAGATCCAAGGGGGGGGCAAAGGGGGTTCGTCCGCCCCCCAGAAAAATGAGATTAAAATAGTAACAATGAAAGAAAGTTTCTTTTACTTCGAGAAAAATTCAGTATGTTCATTGAAAGTTGTAAATCAAACTAATAAAACCTGTGTTAAAAGACGACACTAGGACAAACATATGACTTACTTTGGTTTCATAGATTTCCACTCCTACATGGGAACATAAGCATAAGGTTGCGATATTTCACTGTATTTAGCATACTAGCATTCCAGCGAGATTCCGAGCCATTTTTCTAATAGAAAATTACCTTAAAAAATTCACAGTAGAAAGATTATTACAAAAGTGTAAATCATAAATAAAAGAAAGTAAATAATTTGTAATTGGAATAATGGAACTTTATTAATACAATAAATTAATGATGAAAATGTTTTATTGGTGTTCTTACAAAATTTTTAATAATACGATTCATGAATGATCGGAAAAAATATTCATTACGACATTTCGACCCTTGACTGGAAGACTTCTTCGCAAATTAAAATTTTCGGGTGCGTATGCGGCATTACCTTCTCTGCCCGTGCATTTGGTACAGATTCACATACCTTACTTTCGATACGCAACATTATATTTCAATATTACCACTTTCGTCCTCGCTTTGAATACTCCTGAATTAGTATAATTTCTTCGTGTTACAGTTTTAGATGGAGCACAGAAACATTTTCGATGTCATGTGAATTACCGTTGCAATTATATCGAGTAAATCTGAAGCAGTGAATAGGCTTGATAGCAGGTATGTCCAAAGAAAAATTTGGCGAAAACACGAATTATTTCAAAAACATAATATTTTAAGGGTTATTTATGAAAACTGGAATTTAAGTTAGTGCGCTATTTATTTATAGTAATATCCTAAATTGTAGTTTCAAGAAGTTAATTTAAAGAAGATTCCGGAGGAGGGTCCCGCAAACCCTGGTATTTTTCTAAATGGACCACTCCCAAAATCGAATTCTGGGTCCATCCCATCTAACGTACAATGGTGTGAAATTGTAAACGTTTCAAAATAATTAAATATTAGTGAATTATGAACTGGCCACCGTGAATATGAATTATTATATTTGTGCACATCATCTCAGCAGTTGACTCATAGGCATGACCTCTCAGGTCGTAGGAGACCGTACATATTCGAAATGCGTTTACACGTATAAGCTTAGTTATTGATGTAACCGTAAGTAAGCATAGACGCATTATAATGTTATCCAAGAAATTCCACTTTGAGATAATCATAAAACCCACATCCAATGCTTATGGTGACATAACACTTAGTTGAATTGAAAAATGTGACACTCCGACATGTCCTAACATTCCTCCTGATACGCTAAGAGTTAGCGAACGCTGTAATCCGATTTAACTTGATTTCAGACAATTGTGGACACCACATTGAACTAGGTTTGTATCACGTTTTAGAAACGATTAGACCATTTTAAATTGATGTCTTCATGTCCTATTTCGTTCAACAATATTGCATACAGCTGTATATACCATTTCCAGCTGATGATTTTTTTAACTATTTTGCGGAAAATAAAATCCCATTACCAAGTTTGGTAACATTTTGTCGGGTAGTTTTTCTTTAATAGCCATCTCAAAGTGTAAATTGACTTATAAAGACTATATACATTTTCATTGGCAATCAGCGTAACGTCATATGTTTCCATGGAATATTAATAAATTTATTGTCAAAAAACAGTACAAACTGCGTATGACCACGTGGAGGACAATAAACTAATTTACTCTCCGGAAGCAAGCAAGGGACCATCCCATCAATTCCGATCAAGGGCCCTAAGGC
>NNCF01132312.1:0-13275 GCA_002313205.1 Laupala kohalensis | reverse complement strand
TGCTCGTGCAAGCTATTTAAAGAAGTTGGATAGTGTCCACCATGCAGGAATTCGACTAGTTACGGGAGCCTACCGCACTAGTCCCATTCCGAGTTTGTATGCCGAGAGTGGCGAACCATCTCTTTACCTCCGGCGGCAACTCCTCATGCTACGACACTTGCCATGTGCAAACTTTACCCGACAATCTGGTGCACAACGCGGTTTTTCATCTTTCCTCTTCTTCCATCCGTTTCTACTACAACAGACTGAGAGCAACCAAACCTTTTGGATATCGCTCCAAACAAAATTTGGAAACCTTAAATATACGCACACCTAATGTTTTACTTCAAGGTTTTAGTAAGTCTCCTCCTTGGGCTTTGCACAAGCCGAAGATTATTTTTGATCTTCTGCATCATGACAAGAAGAATACTCCAGCTCTGATGTTGAGGGTATACTATCATCTAATCCTCGACAAACACCGGGTCCATATCCCTGTGTTTACTGACGGGTCGAAGCAAGCTGATGGTGTCGGCTGCTCCGTGGTTTTTCCCCGTGAGACCTGTGGCTACCGTCTAGGCGACTTGTGCAGTGTTTACACTGCTGAGTGCTACGCCATATTGTGAGCATTGCGATCAACAAAGTGCTCCCGCGTATCACATTTCCTGATTTGTTCTGATTCGCTGAGTGCCCTTCAAGCAATCCAGAATATGTATCCAGCTGATAAGCTGATCTAGAGCATCGAGAATGTACTTTTCTCACTCCAAAGTGATGGAAAGAACACAATGTTTTGCTGGGTTCCCGGACACGTGGGTATCAGAGGAAATGAAGCAGACGATTCCGCAAAGACGGCATGCCTGAAGAATCGCGTGGATTTCTCCACGATTCCGAAACGAGATCTCCTAAATTCCGTCAAGATATGGATTCTGAGTGAATGGAACAATGAATGGTTAACTGTTGGAAGGAATAAGCTCCGACTTATCAAATCCTATGTTAAGTCATGGAGCAGTTCTTGTAGGCCAACCCGGCGCGACGAAGTCTTGCTGACCCGCCTGCGCATAGGACATTGTCCTCTCAGTCATCGGTATCTCTTACTACTTGATGACGAACCCGTTTGCGAGGAGTGTAGCTGTTCTTTGACAGTGCGTCACCTACTAACTGATTGCAGAAGATACTCGAGTTTACGGAGACAAATTGGTTTGGCTGCAGATTTACCAACAATTCTCGGAAATGAAACGGTTAATGTTAATAAACTATTGAATTTTATGAGTAGATCGGGGCTCCCCCTACAAGTTCTCGGGAGGGTTTAAAATTTGCATTCCTTCATCTTTCCTATGTTCTTTTCTTTAAATTTTCGTTTCTGTAATTAGAAAATATATTTTGAATTTTTTTCTTTGATATAATTTTTTTCTATCTTTGTATATAGATATTTGTTGAATTCGGGAGGGTTTTTAAGTGGGTATGGTCGAGATATTCGGCGAGTCCCACACACGGGGAGGAGTCATTACGGCTCTTCTCTATGGTGCGAAACTGCATTTTCCCCCACCTGCATGGGCTCTAATGACGTTGTTGACGAGCCCTTAAAGCCCCACAAAAAATGTATTTCATGTTTGTTTTAAATAGAGGACTTTACGGTTTCCATGGCAGGACGATGTAAAGTCGATTTTTATAGATAGATCTTGTCTGCCGTTGCCCCTGTGAATTGTCCCCTAATTTTCTTTGAGCCTTCTACTGCCCCCCCCCCCATGAGAGCCTCCAGCGCCCACTTTGAGAAAGACTACTTTGTACAGTGGATCCCCTCTGATGGGTACTCTCATGTTCGGATGACTGGGAAATCTTGGTGTGGGTCCACTTGTGTGAATTAATTCTATAGTTACCAGGGGTTCAAAATCAGTTTCAAGAGTTACAAAGAGCACATACATTTGATATAAATGAAAAACCATGCAAATAGGCTCTTCAAAATCCAAGTGATGATATTTTGAGATTTGGGAAAATAAATTTTGGATTACAAAACTCGGTTCTCTTCACTTATGTAACTGGAAAGTAAAAACTGTCAACTGTTATTTACCATTTAACTTCGTGCTTCATAATTGTAGTTGTTTAAAGTAGCCTTTGTTTAGAGCAAAATGAATTATTGAGAACAGAAAGGAAGTGTTTCGTCTGAATTTGACATTTCTAGTAACTTAATATATTGAATCATCTGTGCTTTTTGAGTAGTTTGAACAGCTAACTTCATCAGAGATAGGTTTAAGAATGAAAAATATTTCATTTTCTACACTAAAAACGACTTGTAGACCTTCTTCCACTAAAAATAAAGTCTTTCTTTTCAGACTTTGTATTGTTACAATATGCAAGAACGAGAGTCAGACTGTAGTACAGGAACAACTGGAATGTTTCTTCCCACATTACTGTCCACAAAGACAAGACATGTTGACAAAATCTAAGAAGCTGCTTCTGTGCATATACAAAACTCTTTCAGCACACTGAAATGTCTTCCTAAAAATAGACTTAATTTTATACATGCAGAAGAGAATGTTAGAATACAGGAACAAATTTTATTTAAAGACTTCCGTTGAAAAAATTCAAAAACATGTCAATTATTGTACCCCAGTGATTGGAGCCCTCCCTGGGGACACCATCGTATCGAAGCATTGTCCATGCTGGTGGCGAGGGTTTGCGCGCTTTGAGGAAACTGAGGACTATACCGGAGGTAGCGTAGCTACTAGCAGGGTCTCCTAAACCGGACAGGTCTCAGTGAGGAGTCAGACGAAGCGTGTCCCACAACGATCTTTCAATGCCAACCAGGCGTTCACCCTTCCTTTACTTATCCCATCTTCCTAGCACCAATCTATAAATCCTTCCACCTACTGTGTTATAGGAGGGGGAGGGATCCCCAAAGGCTAAGGGAGCCAACCCTGACATAAAACAGTAAGCAAGCTTGGAGGCTTAGGTGGCAGACCCACCACCAAGATCGGTCTGCTGTGGGCTAATAACTCCCACAGTATTATATTCAACCACTACCAATTCAACACCAACTGAAGTGAAACGCAATCAGACGGATATTAAGTTGACAACTTTTGGCATAAAACGGAAAACGAGAATTGGCTTTTGGAACGTCAGAACTTTAAAAGATAGCAGTAGATTGAGGAAATTGGAAAAGCGAGCTGAAGAATACAGACTGGACATGCTTGGGTTAAGTGAAATACGTTGGAAAGATTTTGGAGAAGTACAAACTCTTAAGAGGAACATTTTCCTTTATTCTGGACAAATGGGGGAAATTGCTGAACATAAAGAGGCTATTGAGCGAAACCGCACGGAAGAGCCTTTTAAGCTGGAAACCCATCTCGGAAAGACTGATAAAAGCTCAATTTAGAACCCGTGTTCGAAATGTGTTCTCCAGTGTTATGCTTTTTTTGTGGGGCTTTAGGGCTCGTCAATATCGAGGTCATTAGAGCCCTTAAAACTTGTACAGGTAGGGAAAATGCAGTTACGCACTAGGGAGAGCCAACATGACTCTCCCCGCGTGTGGGACTCGCCGAATGACTCAGCCATACCCACTAAAACCCCTCCTGAATTACAACTCAAAACTCAAATCCTAACATATCTCACGACTTTACTAAAAACATTTTCTTAAAAAAAGAGGAAAGAGGAAAATGAAAGATACCCTAGCCCTAATAGCGTCGGGATCGAAAAGAACAAGAGGTGACCAAGGGAGGTCAGGAAAGAGAAAGGAAGGAGCATGGCACAAGTAAGTGGAAGAAATGCCAGACTCAGCTCGCGGCCCCGTGTTCGCCAAACACGTACTTACTCGATGTAAGTCCCCTGGGGGGAGTGTTATGCTCCCACAAATATGTCTGAGATAGAGAAAAAGGAAGAATTATACTGCCAGTTGAGCGAGACTATCAAGAAAGTGGGAAAAAGGGATATTATGGTGTTGGGAGATTTTAATGCCAAGGTTGGGTCTAACAACGATGGGCTAGAACAAATTATGGGAGTGCATGGAGTTGGCGAATGGAATGAAAATGGGGAGCTCTTCTGTGATTTCTGTGCCAGCCACCATCTGGTATTGTGTGGTACACTGTTCCCACATAGTGTCACAAGGTCACATGGGTATCGCCAGATCATGATAAAGAGAACCAGATAGATCTCATTGCCATTAGCAGAAAGTTTAGGCAAAACACCCTTCATCGATTTTGAGAAGGCCTTCGACTCTCTCAGTAGATGTGTTATGTGGCAAACACTTGAAAAATATGGTGTACCACGAAAGATCCTAAATCTTATAAAGGATATGTATTATAACAAAAAATATAGAATACTAAGAAAATAAGGGTCTCTAACCTGGCCCCCTCGGCAGGTTTCATCTCAGGGATGTGTCCTCTTGCTACAAATTGTAAAGAGAGGATTGGGGTTCGGCCGATAATTTGCGTAAAACATATATTAACCCTTCTCATAGAAAACACAACTTTCTTAAAACTTTGATTTAATTATTATTACAAAAATACATGAATTCAGTAATTCCAATTAAATCCCATTNAAATATGCAACAAATACTACCAAGTTACACATGTCAAATTATCACGGGCTATCTTATCAACGGAATTGGTCCGTTTGAAAATGTTTTTAAGCTTATGGTTCATTTGACATTATCATAATTCGTTATAAACGTCCATCTTTAAATGAAGCCTCTTAACTGTCAATGACACTACTACGCTAAGAGTGTTGGCCACGCATTTAACACTGAATGAACTCCTGATCACACACTATTAGTGGAATGTGGTGCCGTTATGTGCCCTTCAAGGTAATTACCTTACCTGGTAGGTGTTTCAACACCAGTAGTTTTCGTAAGGTGCGGTAGAGCAGACTTCACCTCGTCTCCGCGGCCGTGGCTTCTTACGTACCGAAGACTCCTCCTCGCGGTCCTTGAATGGTAACGGCGGCTCAACCAGCTCGTAAACTCCATCGAAAGTCGGATATCGATTTATGCTATCTCACGAAACTTGATGAAAAATTGAGTGCACTTTTTGCCCTCGTAATGATCTCGAAAATCTCAGCAAGATCAGAATATTCAGGCACCTCTGAATAACAATATTGGGAAATCTTTTGACTAATGTAAATTCAAGTCCCCCCCCCAAAAAAAAAACACTCTCGAATGATAGAGGTCGATACCTCTCTGACAGTGCATCAGCGCCTCTTTAACAGTGCATCTCTGTGTATCTCAAACAGTGGATCACGAAGCGCCTAAGTTCTAGTATTAAATATCAAAACTCCCCACTTATACTCCCAAACTCGGCTAGCTTTTCTCCACCAATCGCCTACGTCATTCCTTCTTTTCAACCAATCCTCTACAACTAGTTGCTCACATGACTTCCAATGAATGGTTACAATTTCTGTGATGCAGTCTTCTTTACTAATTACAAAATGCCTTTCATTGTGGTCTGGTATTTTTCCCAAGTTGTCATCTAGTTTAATATTCTCACCCTCGTATCATCCGCTTCTCACAAAGGCCCATTCATTTCGCCAGACGGTACTCATATCTTCACCGCCGCAGCCAGCTCTCTTAAATTTCCACATCTACTATACGCTGTTACCATCCCTTCCTCAATGTATGGGCGCTCGCTCTCATGGGTGGTCGTAACCCCTTCCCCTTTTTTACTGTTCTGTTTTGTTTAGATTTTGTCGAGACCTTCATCCCCAAAACTGCCTGAACGTGTCTTCTTCATGCAAAAGGGTTGCATCACAAGAAGCCTTTATTCTCGTGTCCCCTTGAACCTATGAAACTAAGCTTCATTATATTTCTCACAAGGATTTACGAAATACCGGAACTGATTGTTTATTCTGACTTTCAGCAGCGTCTGGAGGCTCGCTCCAAAAGAAGACTGTTTCCCCCTTCCCTTCTCTTATCTCGAAAATTATCAGATCCTCCACTCAAAATTGTTAGAATGTGTTTTCATGTTTCTACGTGTCCTATTATACGAGGCCAGTTATTTTCGCGTCCCTTCCCACTTATAAGTTTAAGATTCCTTATATTTCTCACAAGAGTTTTCGAAATACCTCAACTAATTGTTTATAACAAACTTCAGCAGCTTCGGGACGTATGCTTTGAACAGAAGTTGCTTCCTTCGTTTCTTCCCCTTCTTCTATTATTTTGAAATGCACCAGGTCTCCCTGAAACAGGCTTTCGAGGTTCTGCACATCACTTTAAAGAGGCCCTTTATTTTCGTGTTAGCTAGGACTCCAGAAATATAAGATTCCTTATGTCTCTGGCGAAGGCTTACTAAAACACACAGAAATCAATTATTTCTTACAGTATGAAGGCTATAAATGTCAAGTTTTGCATAATGGTAATCTCACCGAGCGTATAGATGTGACATAAGGAGTTTGGCAGGGTTGTATTCTTTCTCTGACACTTTTTTTACTTATATTGGATGATGTGATGAGAAGAGTAAATACAGGTCAGTAAAAAGGGATTCAGTGGGGCTTGCAAGAGAGGCTAGAAGACCTAGAGTTTGCAGACATCTGCCTTTTGGCCTAGAGGTTCAAAGATATAAAAGAGAAGCTTAAGCGTTTGAAGGAAGAGGCTGAAGCTGCAGGACTTAGAATAAATATAAATAAGACCAAGGATATGAGGGTCAATTCTAAGATTGATGACAAATTGTCTATACACAATAAAGATATAGAACAAGTTGACTCCTTCCTTTATCTGGGGAGTATTGTCATTGCAACTGGAGGAGCGGAAGAGTACATCAAGAGCCGCATTAGGAAGGCAACTGATGCATTTGTCCAGCTGTATCCTGTTTGGAGGAACAGGAACACCTGTAGGAGGACAAAGCTATGACTTTTTAACTCAAATATTAAGTCCGTTCTCCTTTATGGTTGTGAAACCTGGAAGGTGACGCAGAAGACTAATAAACAACTGCTTCATGAATTGCTGCTTACGACGTATTGTCAATAGAATATGGCCGGACGCCATATCAAATGAAGATCTATGGGAGGTTATGAACCAGCAGCCAATTGAAATACAGGTAAAGGAGAGAAAGTGGCATTGGTTAGGGCATACCCTAAGGAAACCTACTGGAACCATTGAGAAGAGTGCACTTGACTGGAATCCACAAGGACCTCGAAAACGTCGCTGACAAAGAAGACCTGGAAAAGGATGATTGAGGAGGAATGCCTGGGAATGGGAAAGACATGGAATGAAGTAAAGAAACTGGCCAACAACAGGACCCAATGGAAGTGTTTCACAGAAGCCCTATGCTCCAAGAGGAGTAACAGGAATTAATGTAATGTAAATGTAGTGATTGGAAAATAATACCATCAGATTTTTTTTCATTTTTTCTACAAATTGTTGGTAATTCATCTACAAACACAAGGAAACAGTAAAGGAGAGTAGTCAAGATTGAAAAAGATTTGTTCCATATATTAATCCTAGCTCTTCTTGGAGAACTTAAAGATACATGGCAATGATGTATTTTGATGATTACACTACTATGAGTAGAGAACAAGTAGTAATTGAGTATAAACATATCTTATTCAAATTATTCTAAAATATTGAAATTTATGTCGTAGTTGTTAAAAATGAAATTTTATTTTATGATCTAATTGATATCCTCATTTTGTTTTATTTTTTCAGGCCAACTATGATAAAGTATGGAATTAACAATATTCGTGATCTTGTTGGCCCTAAAGTTGATCTTCAAATGGTTTACAATAACCCTGTCTGCCGACTTGATAAGTAATTATATATTTATGAATTATTTTTTTACATACAAATAACATTTTTAATGTAAATAATCGTATTACCTATTGAATGTATATATAATTGTACATTAATTTACCTTTTTATAGTATTTAAAAATTAATCATTATTAAGTTGTAAATATCATATTGCATCTATTGCCAGATACGAGTAATAATATATTTTTGATATAAAAATTTATTGTTATAAAAATTTGTTGTGATAAAAATTTGTTATAAAAATTTGTTATAAAAACTAGCATACAAATTATCACAGTTCGTACCTAAATATTGTGAACATATTTAATGAATTGTTATATACAGAATAGTTTTTCACCAAGTTTTACATTCCAAGAATTGGTGCAGTAGCCCTATATTGAATTTATTCTTTTATTTAACCTAAATGCTCTTATTTGCAAAATTTATTATTGTAACTGACATAAATTATCTTAACTTAGGTATTGTATTTAATAACTTGACAAACAGTATTGTAAATGGATCTCCAAGAGAAGAGTTGAATAATCTATTGAAATAGATTTCAAAAAGGCAAATTTAATTTTTACTATACAATTTTGAGAGGCTGGAGTGATGGACTCGTGAACGATTTTCAGAGTAGTAGGAACGACGGTCGGACTCGTGAACGACGTTCGCTGTAGGAACGATGTCAGGACTCGTAAACGACGTTCGATGTAGGAACGACAGTCGGACTCGTGAACGACGTTCGCAGTAGGAACGATGGCAGGACTTGTGAACGGCGCACAGAGTAGAAACGATGGCAGGACTTGTGAACGGCGCAGAGTGTAGAAACGATGGCAGGACTCGTGAATGGCGCTCGCAGTAGGAACGATGGCAGGACTTGTGAACGGCGCACAGAGTAGAAACGATGGCAGGACTCGTGAACGGCGCAGAGTGTAGAAACGATGGCAGGACTCGTGAATGGCGCTCGCAGTAGGAACGATGGCAGGACTTGTGAACGGCGCACAGAGTAGAAACGATGGCAGGACTCGTGAACGGCGCAGAGTGTAGAAACGATGGCAGGACTCGTGAATGGCGCTCGCAGTAGGAACGATGGCAGGACTTGTGAACGGCGCACAGAGTAGAAACGATGGCAGGACTCGTGAACGGCGCAGAGTGTAGAAACGACGGTCGGACTCGAGAACGACATTCGTAGTAGTAGGAACGACGGTCGGACTCGTGAACGTTATTTGGAATAGTAGGAACGACGGTCGGACTCGTGAACGTTATTTGGAATAGTAGGAACGACGGTCGGACTCGTGAACGTTATTTGGAATAGTAGGAACGACGGTCGGACTCGTGAACGTTATTTGGAATAGTAGGAACGACGGTCGGACTCGTGAACGACGTTTGCTGCAGGATCGATGTAAGGACTCGTGAATGGCGTTCGCAGTAGAAACGATGGCAGGACTCGTGAACGGCGCAAAGAGTAGGAACGATTGCAGGATTCGTGAACCGCGCAGAAGGTAGGAACGAAGGTCGACTCATGAACGGCATTGGGAGTAGGAACGACGGTCGGACTCAAAAATGAAATTCGGAGTAATAGGAACGACGGTCGGATTCATGAACGGCATTCGGTGTGGGAACGACGGTCGGGCTCGAGAATGACATTCGGAATAGTAGGAAGGACGGTCGGACTCGTGAACGATATTCGGAATAGTAGGAACGACAGTCGGACTCGTGAACGACGTTCGCTGTAGGAACGATGTCAGGACTCGTGAACGACGTTCGCTGTAGGAACGATGTCAGGACTCGTGAACGACGTTCGCTGTAGGAACGATGTCAGGACTCGTGAACAACGTTCGCTGTAGGAACGATGTCAGGACTCGTGAACAACGTTCGCTGTAGGAACGATGTCAGGACTCGTGAACGACGTTCGCTGTAGGAACGATGTCAGGACTCGTGAACGACGTTCGCTGTAGGAACGATGTCAGGACTCGTGAACGACGTTCGCTGTAGGAACGATGTCAGGACTCGTGAACGGCGCAGAGACTAGGAACGATGGCAGGACTCGTGAACGGCGCAGAGAGTAGTTACGATTGCAGGATTCGTGAACGGCGCAAAGAGTAGGAACGATTGCAGGATTCGTGAACCGCGCAGAAGGTAGGAACGACGGTCGGGCTCATGAACGGCATTGGGAGTAGGAACGACGGTCGGACTCGAGAACGACATTCGGGGTAGTAGGAACGACGGTCGGACTCGTGATCGATATTTGGACTAGTAGGAACGACGGTCGGACTCGTGAACGATATTTGGAATAGTAGGAACGACGGTCGGACTCCTGAACGATATTTGGAATAGTAGGAACGACGGTCGGACTCCTGAACGGTATTTGGAATAGTAGGAACGACGGTCGGACTCCTGAACGACGTTCGCATTAGGATCGATGTAAGGACTCATGAACGGTGTTCGCAGTAGAAACAATAGCAGGACTCATGAACGGCGCAGAGAGTAGGAACGATAGCAGGGCTCGTGAACGGTGCAGAGAGTAGGAACGATGGCAGGACTCGTGTACGGCGCAGAGATTAGGAACTATTGCAGGATTCGTGTATCGCGCAGAAGGTAGGAACGACGGTCGGACTCGAGAACGACATTCGGGGTAGTAGGAACGACGGTCGGACTCGTGATCGATATTTGGACTAGTAGGAACGACGGTCGGACTCCTGAACGGTATTTGGAATAGTAGGAACGACGGTCGGACTCCTGAACGACGTTCGCTGTAGGATCGATGTAAGGACTCATGAACGGTGTTCGCAGTAGAAACGATGGCAGGACTCGTGAACGACGTTCGCTGTATGAACGATGTCAGGTTTCGTGAACGACGTTCGCTGTATGAACGATGTCAGAACTCGTGAACGACGTTCGCTGTATGAACGATGTCAGAACTCGTGAACGACGTTCGCTGTAGGAACGATGTCAGGACTCGTGAACGGCGCAGAGAGTGGGAACGATTGCAGGATTCGTGAACCGCGCAGAAGGTGGGAACGACGGTCGGACTCGAGAACGACATTCGTAGTAGGAACGACGGTCGGACTCGTGAACGATATTTGGAATAGTAGGAACGACGGTCGGAATCGTGAACGATATTTGGAATTGTAGGAACGACGGTTGGTCTCGTGAACGACGTTCGCTGGAGTGTCGATGTAAGGACTCATGAACAGTGTTCGCAGTAGAAAGGATTGCAGGACTCGTGAACGGCGCAGAGAGTGGGAACGATTGCAGGAATCGTGAACCGCGCAGAAGGTGGGAACGACGGTCGGACTCGAGAAGGACATTCGTAGTAGGAACGACGGTCGGACTCGTGAACGATATTTGGAATAGTGGGAACGACGGTCGGACTCGTGAACGACGTTCGCTGTATGAATGATGTCAGGACTCGTGAACGACGTTCGCTGTATGAATGATGTCACGACTCGTGAACGACGTTCGCTGTATGAATGATGTCAGGACTCGTGAACGACGTTCGCTGTATGAACGATGTCAGGACTCGTGAACGACGTTCGCTGTATGAACGATGTCAGAACTCGTGAACGACGTTCGCTGTAGGAACGATGTCAGGACTCGTGAACGGCGCAGAGAGTGGGAACGATTGCAGGATTCGTGAACCGCGCAGAAGGTGGGAACGACGGTCGGACTCGAGAACGACATTCGTAGTAGGAACGACGGTCGGACTCGTGAACGATATTTGGAATAGTAGGAACGACGGTCGGACTCGTGAACGACGTTCGCTGTAGGATCGATGTAAGGACTCATGAACGGTGTTCGCAGTAGTAACGATGGCAGGACTCGTGAACGGCGCAGAGAGTGGGAACGGAGCCAGGTCTCGTGAACGGCGCAGAGAGTAGGAACGATTGCTGGATTCGTGTATCGCGCAGAAGGTAGGAACGACGGTCGGACTCGTGAACGATATTCGGAATAGTAGGAACGACGGTCGGACTCGTGAACGATATTCGGAATAGTAGGAACGACGGTCGGACTCGTGAACGATATTCGGAATAGTAGGAACGACGGTTGGACTCGTGAACGATATTCGGAATAGTAGGAACGACGGTCGGACTCGTGAACGATATTCGGAATAGTAGGAACGACGGTCGGACTCGTGAACGATATTCGGAATAGTAGGAACGACGGTCGGACTCGTGAACGATATTCGGAATAGTAGGAACGACGGTTGGACTCGTGAACGATATTCGGAATAGTAGGAACGACGGTCGGACTCGTGAACGATATTCGGAATAGTAGGAACGACGGTCGGACTCGTGAACGATATTCGGAATAGTAGGAACGACGGTCGGACTCGTGAACGATATTCGGAATAGTAGGAACGACGGTCGGACTCGTGAACGATATTCGGAATAGTAGGAACGACGGTCGGACTCGTGAACGATATTCGGAATAGTAGGAACGACGGTCGGACTCGTGAACGATATTCGGAATAGTAGGAACGACGGTCGGACTCGTGAACGATATTCGGAATAGTAGGAACGACGGTCGGACTCGTGAACGATATTCGGAATAGTAGGAACGACGGTCGGACTCGTGAACGATATTCGGAATAGTAGGAACGACGGTCGGACTCGTGAACGATATTCGGAATAGTAGGAACGACGGTCGGACTCGTGAACGACGTTCGCTGTAGGATCGATGTAAGGACTCATGAACGGTGTTCGCAGTAGGGACGATGGCAGGACTCGTGAACGGCGCAGAGAGTAGGAACGATTGCAGGACTCGTGAACGGCGCAGAGAGTAGGAACGATTGCAGGATTCGTGAACCGCGCAGAAGGTAGTAACGACGATCGGGCTCATGATCGGCATTGGGAGTAGGGACGACGGTCGGACTCGAGAATGAAATTCAGAGTAATAGGAACGGCGGTTGGACTCATGAACGGCATTCGGTGTGGAACGACGGTCGGACTCGTGAACGATGTTCGCTGTATGAACGATGTCAGGACTCGTGAACGACGTACGCTGTATGAACGATGTCAGGTTTCGTGAACGACGTTCGCTGTATGAACACTGTCAGAACTCGTGAACGACGTTCGCTGTATGAACACTGTCAGAACTCGTGAACGACGTTCGCTGTAGGAACGATGTCAGGACTCGTGAACGGCGCAGAGAGTGGGAACGATTGCAGGATTCGTGAACCGCGCAGAAGGTGGGAACGACGGTCGGACTCGAGANGAATAGTGGGAACGACGGTCGGACTCGTGAACGACGTTCGATGGAGTATCGATGTAAGGACTCATGAACGGGGTTCGCAGTAGAAACGATGGCAGGACTCGTGAACGGCACAGAGAGTGGGAACGATTGCAGGATTCGTGAACCGCGCAGAAGGTGGGAACGACGGCCGGACTCGAGAAGGACATTCGTAGTAGGAACGACGGTCGGACTCGTGAACGTTATTTGGAATAGTGGGAACGACGGTCGGACTCGTGAACGATGTTCGCTGTATGAATGATGTCAGGACTCGTGAACGACGTTCGCTGTATAAACGATGTCAGGACTCGTGAACGGCGCAGAGAGTAGGAACGATGGCAGGATTCGTGAACC
>NNCF01132310.1:0-52262 GCA_002313205.1 Laupala kohalensis | reverse complement strand
GTGAATCAAAAGGTGCGTGTGCTCCGTGATGAAAGAACCAAATATGAATAAGAATTTAGTAACAGTTTACGAAAACATTTTAAATAGTAATCAAAATTAGTTAATCTATGTTTTGAGTATGAAATCCATGTGGTTGGGACTAATAGCGTACCAACACTTATGTCCATCAAGAAACGAATGTGATAACGTGTGATTTTGGGGGAATTATACGGGGGGAAAAATGAGTAGTTAATAGATGTAACTTCGTAAGTAATAAATAAAACTTCTTTTATCGATGCTGTGTGAAACTATTCTAATTGTGCATTTATTGAATAAATGGGCCAAACCCGCCCTCATTCGAACTTCCCTGGCACCAGCTAACCGGTGCAGACGCTGATAGAAGAGTGGGCTAGGTAGGTGGCTCACTCAATCAGCTCCATCTCTTCAATTAAGAATGTTACAATTTGACGCTCCAACGTATGGCTCAATTTATTTTAGCCCTTGTTCACTTTTATTATGTTATAATATACTGCTAATATGGAATTAGTGGTATATAACAGAATGATTTAAATGTATTGATAAGTAACTCGTGGGAGTACAATTGAGTATTTTGTTCCGCCTCTTCGACTCATTGAAGCCAAATAGATCGACAAGCTGTTAATTTGAACCGTAATGACATTTTTGCATGTCGACTCGAATTGGAATATTCTTTGATGTACAATAGTCAGGCACATATTTTGTCTCACTGTTTACTGTGTATCAAATTTCCTTTACTAATTGATTAACTTTCATAATATCACTATCTGTTATAAATATATATTGGTATCTTCTTTGCGACTCAATACCGTCAAAAGACTGAAGAAATTTTTAGGAGTTTGTCATGTGCTTCATGCAAGCACCGAGGAAGCAAATCTCCGGAGGTGATTATTATCGAAAGAAAGTTAATTAGTTAAATGAAATTTGATTAGGAAAAACATGGAAAAATATTTTGACACCAAAAATTATCGCAATATATTAATGAATTCATATGGATTCTATTGCAATGTTTCTTGGAATTTCAAAATTCACTCCCTTCTGACGGAAACATTGCACAGCCAATCAGAAACCTGGAATCGTATCAGCCACATTCTTCCTGGGCTCACTCTGAGGTTCCTCGCATACACTTTGTACATCAGCGAATGGTTTTGAAACGGAGAAGAGATTACCGCGCGCGCCCCGGTGGAATTAAAAGGACCAATTATATCCGAAACTGAGCAAGAAAATTTGCAGGGATTTAAAAACGCCTGAAGAAGAATGACGCAAAATAAGGCTAAAAATAAAGTAGAGAGTCTCAATTACTGAAACACAAAATTTATCAAAAATAGATACGAATTTTCCCATTTTGCTCTACAAAAATTCACTACTAATAAAAGAACACGGTTTTCAAAAGTAATTGTTAAGAATTCACGATTGTGTTGGAGTTTCTGGAAATGAACAAAAATATATTTTCTTTGGCTGGAGTATTGTTTTTCACGATAAAGCGAGATGAACTCACACCCGGGGATTGAGACGCAGTCGCGCACGCAGGGAGGCGTTGCACAGGGCAGGGCATGGCACACTAGCGCGGCACAGTTTTTGTGGCAAGTCCACAACGTTCACACAGTTCTGCGCTGCATCTGTGCTGCCCCTGCGCAGCGACTGAACTCGCGCTGCGCCTTAATAACAGGGAGGCACAAAAAACGTGCTGCCCCTGCGCTGCGTGCACGCCTGCATCTACATGTACGCTCCGAGTTGCACAATATTTCGCCGTGACGTGGAATGCCTATTTTAACGTGGTTTCTAGATAATTTTATCCTGATTGAACGTAGGAATTCGGAGATACGCAATTGTGGAGTTGAGAAAACATACACAAATGGTATTATTGCTAACTATAAACGCAAACATGAGGCAAATACGCATTGGGTGGCATTCAAATTTGGCCCGTAACATTTGTGAATATTGCAAGAGCAGATTCTAGAAAAGAAATTTGACGAAAAAGTACCGCAGTGGCTTCATTTAAGACAAAACACACCGTACTTCGAGTTACACAGGAACGTCCATATAAACTGTTTACGCGGCTCAACGGAATGCTATAGTCAGTGATGTGACGCAACCTATTGATGGAATGTGATACGGACTGTAGACAGAGTATGGTGTCTTCGTGCTTCAGTATGAACACACTATAAACTTAATATGAGCGTAGCTTAATGTTGATCGAAAAACTAAATACGTGTAATTTGGATTTTTTACCCTTACGCTGGAGTGCTTAACCAAATTTAATAGTAAGGTTCAGGGGCATAATCCTTACACCCCAAGTGAATTTGGTGGAGGTAGGTGCATATAGGAGTAGATGGGAACCCGAACATGAGTGAAATAGAAACGATCGATTTTGTGTAGTGACATATTCGGGAACCAAGCGGCCAATAAGACTGGAACAGGTGTCGTTGGAATTCGAGCAAGGAGTTTAATAACTAATATAATAACGAGCATAGAGGAAAACTGCATGGGAAAAGAGATATTAGGTAAAATGTTGCACATGAGGGGTAAGAAGCCCAACACCTGTCCCACTACTTCATAAACCTGCTACAAGTAGTGATAAACCAAATTCCAGGAAATTGGAAAACCTTCTCAACAGACAGGACTTCTACGTGTGTGAAGGAATACAATTTGGAGTAACGTAGAATCAATGGCGGGTGTAGGTAAAACGAAGAAGAAGCCGATGGTAAGGTCATCAAGAATTGACATCAGGTGGAAAGGATACTCTGGGTATGTCGAGACAATCACCCCTTAGTACAACAACCAGTGTTACATCCCGTGAGGAGGAGACACCTAAACGAGATGACAGAAAAGGTAGGACACGAAAGGGCATACATTTAGAACGGATGATGGAGGGAGAGCGGATGGGAATAAATCTGGAATGGTTGCAAAAGCAAGAGGAAAAAGTACAGAAGGTATTTCAGAGTGAAAAATTTCGTAGATTGAACGCCAGTATAGAGGGTATACTTAATGACGGGGTGATGGAGCTCTGGCAGGCGGTAGTGCGTATGAATGTGCTAAATGAAATTCCGAAAAAGGGTTTCATTACAGGACATGAATACGAAATTGCAGGGGTTGATGACAGAGGAGCACATGGACTAGAAAGGAACAATGGCGGTGTTAGTAAGCAAAGTGGCACAGAGAGAAGGTGTTGAATGAACGTGAGAACAGAGTGCTAGAACCAGTGATGCATGAAGGGGAACTAACGGTGAAGGCGATTGTGGGTGTTGTGGATGAAAGGTCAAATGGAATACAATAACAAATAAAGCGAACTGAGGAACAGCAAGGGGAGGCCAAGATGATTGTAGAAGACTGTGCTCAGAGGATTGGGGAGGATAGAGAGAGGATGCCGGTGGACGAAGTATTAGAGCGGGTTGATGCCGTGTTGGACGAGCAGATGGAACGAAGGGACCTAGAAGAAATTTCAGGGGAGAAAGATATACGAATAACGTATGCGAAGGTGTTACAGAAGGTGCGAAAGGGGGCGGCAAGTAAAGAAGCAATTTTACTGTGACATGTAGGACAAGGAGAGGTTAATTTACAAGGATCATTGCAGAAAATATTGCGTGCAAGTGGAACAAAAGTAAGAATTGATGAGGTACGAGAATTGCAGGCAATTTGTTGATATTCTTGCCAAATGAGGATGAGAAAGGAAAATTACTGGAAGCAGTTGGTGGAGTAAATATCTATGGGATACCAAAGGGGAAGGGTGAAAAAGATATTGGACGATATCGTTGCGAGGAGTTTGGATGGAGAGAAAGGTGTTCTATACTCTATATTGAGAGAGATGCGTGCCCTATACAAGGAAAAGCATCGGAATGGCATATTAGGAAACTAAGTGGTGGACGTGGAGGGGCGACATACCAGAAACTAGTGTAAAGGGACGACTTCATCTAGAGATGATGAATGTGAAAGTGGAGGAGAATGTGACTTCGTTACGCTGTTATAGGTGCCATCGGTTTGGCTCAGTAGGAAAGATAAAAGCACGATATATCACTGGGGAGATAGGAGAAAGATATGATAATTGTGCAAAAAAGCAAGACGATGGACAGTGCGTAAATTGTAATCGCAGGGGTAATGCACATTATCACAGTACGTTGAGTAAAGAGTGTATAGGATATAGAAATGTACAGCAGTATCTGATAAACAGGACAGAATATGCTTAAGATACGTCAGCAAAATGTGCAAAGGGAAACACTATCACCACACGAGTTGGGAGAGTACGTGCGGCTGGAAGATATACTTGTGGGATGTTTCCAAGAAGTGTATCAAGTGGCCGGAAAATTGCAACAAATCCCGTTATCTGATAGGATAATTGTTGATAAGAAACATGCGTAGAGCGCAATACCTGTGCGTGACAGGATAGCAGAGGTCATGGTATTACCGCAATATACGACATAGCACTTTCAGGTAATATTATTTCGGATGTTAAAAATAGTAGTAATCATAAAATATTACTGTCAGTACATTAAAAACATACAGCAGTATTTAAAAGTTCTAACAATAGCGAAAGAACAAATGGCCAAAGATATTCTGTTATGTGTTGATTCGAATTCTCGGACAAAATTATTAGGTTATAACTTCACTAATAAGAGGGGAAAATATTTGAAGAGCATTTTACTAGACACTAGGTAGAAGGTGCTAAATAATTATGAACAACATACAGCTCATGGAGAACGCGAGAGAACACTAATAAACCTGACATTAGGCAATAAATGGAAGACAGCAGAAGTTCACTTATGGAGATTGCGTCCAGGGTTACACAGTGATCATAATGATAAAACAGAAGGAGGAGAATCTTGGAACAGGACATGAGGTACAATGTTCCCGCAATATTGATTGGCGCAAAATGGAATTAGAAAAGGAAGAGATACGGCCGGAAGTGCAGCAAATCTAGCAAGGGACAGACGGAACATTATATGAAATAGCAGATGCGCTTCAAATAAGTCTCCTACGTGTGAGTGCGAGGTGGCTTAAGTATCAGTAGAATAAGCGTAAAGGAGTTATATGGTTGACGCCACAATTGACCGAATTGAACAAAGTTTAAAGCGTAGACCAAAGGGCTGCCGGTGGGAGTTGAGGATAATGAATATAAAAAGGCGAAAGAGCAATATCATGAAGCAATTAGAAGGGCGAAATGAGTGAGTTGGCAGGAATTTGCAGAGCAGGCTTTACAGAGAACGCTATGGAGATTGCTATACCATATAAGTACAAATAAAGTGAAGAGAAAAGTAATCTGGACGGCGTTGTTACAGGATGGAAAACGTACAACAGGCTAATTGGAAACAGGGGGAAAAGCTCTATTAAATACTATATATTCTCAGGAAGTGCTGTGGGAACATGATCAGATACAGGAGCAGTATGTGAATAAGAGGTGGTACGGAGATTGAAGAACGGGAAAACACAGGGATTTGACGGAATTACACATGAAATGGCCAAGAATACAATAATATATTTGCTGAATTACTTCATAGGACTTTATAATATATGCTTATTGCAGGGATATTTCCCAAAAAGTTGGAAGATTAATTAAATCAAGTTATTTCTAAAGGGGATCACTCGACCGGCAAGCAATCCTCAATCGTATCGCCCAAAATTACCAATAGCGACATATAACAAGATATTATACTGAATAGTCACAAATAGGATATATGAATATTTGTAAAAGCATGGTTACATGCACCATGGACAATATGGATTTGTGGCTGACCGCAGTACAGGTGATGCGTTAGAAAAACTAATAAACTTGGTTAGTGGGAGGGTAACAAGGTATTGCTCGTGTGTGTACATGGACATTAAAGGGACTTTCGACAATGCACGATGGTCATTGACGTTGGAAGACAAAGGCTTGGTGAAATATCTTTTAAATATATTCAAATGTTATTTCCAGGATCCAGATGGTTATTTCCAGATTTACTCCAACTGGGAGACGCTTCCACTCTACGAAAAATGACAATGAGGTGTCCACAAGGGTATGCAAGTAGACCCATATTTTGGAATTTGATAATGGACGGCATACTATGGGATAACGAAAAAACCAATAGATGGGCTGGTATACACTGACAATTTAATGATTGTTGCGCATGGGAATTCACATAGAGAATTGGAAGGGAGAACACAAGAAGCGATAGATGTGAGTAATCAGACATGTCAAAAGAGACATTTAGAGTAATCAGAAGAGAGAAATGTGGTATGGAGATGTTGAGAAGGAAAGAGATAATTTCAAAATGAAGCTACTTGACAAACCGATACAGATTGTGAGAACCCATAAATACCTTGGGGTAATATTAGATGAAAGGATACAATACCAGGCGCAACAGAAGTGTGTGAAAGATAAAATGCGTGCAATGCTATGTAGTATGATGCGTGTTGGGATGATGCACTGCAAAATAGGAAGACAAGGTGCTTTATGTGGGTGAGATTCGGCAGATCTTAACGTATGGGTGAGTACTCTGGGGCGATAGAATTGGGAATCTGAAATATGAACAAGGACTACGATCGATCGAGCGACAGCGTCTTGGCGATAACTGGATCTTATAAGACTGTATCAGCAGAGGCGTTAAATGTGTTGAGCGGTATTAGGCCAATAGATCTGCAGGTCCACAAGGTACAATATAAACAAAAACGGTAAAAATAGAGGTACATGGCGCAGAATTACTTGCAGGAGACAGAAAGACGGGAGGGAAATTAACAAAGGTATTCCTAGACGGATAGCAGCAAAGGTGGCGAAGATCACGGAATGGTAGGGTAATGTATTGTTACACATTTAATGTGAAATTTGCACAGATTACGAGCAAGTGGTTCATGCTCACCAAGGTGTTCCTTCAGATTACGTCAGAAAAAGGAGATTTCAAACAATATTTACGACGAATAGGTAAACAGAATAGTGCTTTGTGCGATTGTGAACAAGATCATGAGACATCAGACCACGTGTTATGGGTATGGCACGGAAGTGGATGGTATGTTGCAGAATATAAAGGACGGGATGTATTAAATATGACAGTCAAACGAACAGTCTTTCAGATAAAGGACAAACACCAACTGTTTGAAGAGTATGTAAATAGAATTATGATGATCAAGAAAGTATTGCACAAAGTAGATAAATGCGCATTTCTACGTTGGCAGGAACGGGCAACACTTCAGTACTGTTTGAGATCCTCAGCCACAAGAACTTAAACGCAGAAGAGATAAAGTATAGAGTTTATAATGAGAATATGAGATGATCAGTTGAAGAACCTCGTATTGCGCAAGAGATGTAGACGACGAGGTTTTCCGGCCTAATAAAAAAACAAAAAATAAATATGAATAAATAAATAACGATCTTTATAGCAGACGATATAAACTACATCACCTAATAAAATACAAAGACCAATACAAATACTTTAAAAAATTCACGACGTTTCGGTACCCATTGGTACTATTATCATGTGAGATAAAATATTGCGAGTGAAAGCTGAAGTCAAATTGATTTGAGTCAATTTGACTGAAGTCATACTGGCCATTATAAGGAATGAAAAATTCTCGATATTCTGAAAAAAAAATAGTTTTACAATATTATAGACAAATACTTTTAAATCATTTTGATACCTTTCATCGCTAAGCACATTCTTACTGTACTGTGATTTTCCCCGGTGAGAGCCGTACTGAGCTCGGTACTTACTAGGGGAGGTCGCGACTTGGGAAATTGACTTTGGGGTGTATTAAATTTGTTCGATTGTAGTACCCCCTAATGGGAAGTCTCTATTTTTCTTGATTATGTAACAATTTTGTAATGGTTGGTGATTGTTTCAGTAAATAATGTAGAATGTAGTACTTCCTAATGGTCATCAATTGTCAAAGTAAGAAAATGCAGTGGCCAGCCAATTTGGAGAAAAGAGCTTTCAAAGTTTGCATCTCAAAGTATAGAGTAACTTTCGTTTTATTAAAACATTTTAATTACCCTCTTATGTCACAATAGTCCGAGAAAATATGGTAGAAATCAATTAGTTACGTCATCAAAGGAAGCGAAAAGTCAGTTGGGATTATCGTGGGAGAGAAACGGGTAAAATCAGTTGGAGTTATCGTGGGAAAGTAACGAGTAAAAGGCAGTGAAAATTGATCAGTATCTCCTAGAATAAATTCAAGGCCACCTATCAAAGTGGTCTATCAGAAAGCAATCTGATTGGTTATTATTAAATGAATTCGGTTGGCTCACTAGCCCAACGAACACTTGTAGAACCGAGAGATCATTCTAGAACAGACACGTGTAGCGGCCATTTCTATTCTTGCGCGAGCGCGGAGGGTCCAAGTCACTGCGGACGCGAAAGATTCGCAAGTGCGCGAAACACTACGTCGGGATTGCGCGAAAAACTGTGTTGCGTGCTTTGGAACAGAGCGAACATTTTCTTTGTTTCTGATGTGATCGTGTGACTAAATAAAAAAAGTTCCAGTCGACGTGAATGAACTTCTCAGAGACGATCGTCATATCTCAACGCACCGAGTCAATGAAAAATTAATGGGTGCGTCTGCGTGTAGTACGAGTTAACAATTTACGAGTGCGCGAGTGAAATAGTACGCGCCGCGTCTACGAACTCATTGGGCATCATATCCTGACACCGGACGCAGAGCAGCACGTCGGTCAAGGTTCATACTACAGAGTGTTCATACATACTACTCACATTCACGCTACTTGCTGTCAACGAGACCTATCGTCGTCGTCCCATTCACCATCAGAAGAAATTACTGAGTGAGTTGCAGTGAGATCTATTTTTCGTGTTTGTGAAACCTTCGCGCATAAACAGTTTGTCATTCGACTGTGATCAGACGATTGTTATGAACTGACTGACATTTATTTCGTCGCAAAACAGCATTCATTACGACGCTAAGGACAATTAGTTGTGAGTGTCACGCGACTTGCTAACATTTTTGGAAGGGAAGTAGTTTTTAGTGTAAATGTGAACACTCCAATCTCCTGCACATACCGTTGTAATAACTCATAAACCTGTGTACAGAAATTTTTGGGTAAAATTCCTTGTACAGCTAGGATGAGGTGATGTTCGAAGGACCATAAATTTACAGGCAAATTACAGAAAATGAGGAAGGTAGATGAGGTGTGGTTGAGCAATAGATACGCCAACAAAACAGTTTAATGACATGAAACATGAATAAAACAAGCAATAATGAGTTGATACAAATACAAAAATTGAAATGAGGCGCTGCGATAGTGTTGACGCTATATGATGTGGGTTGACGTAGAGTGCTGAATGATCTTGAGTTAAGGTCCACGCCGAATGTGCGCACAGATTGGCACGTGGCGATTTAACACAGAACGTATTTCCTGATGCATGGCGTACCGTTTCTCACGAGAGATGCTGTTGCTGATTGCAAAAAATTCCCCCTGTTGTCTCCTTGTAAAAGCTGCAGGGAAAGTCGTCGGCTTACGCGCCGAACATGGGTTCTGGGGGGCTGCGGTGAGCGCGGTTAGAATATCTGACCGTAACATGGCGTGGCTGCCAGATGATGGAAGTGATGTGAGGATGACGACTCGTCGGATGACTAGCTGCAAACAAGCGAGTGTCCCCATGTCGGGGCTCACTTCGGAGAAGCGCGTTGTTCGCACGCTGGCGCCAGGTGAGAAGTTATGATGACTTGTCAGATGACAAGTTGCGAGTGAGCGAGTGACCCCATGTCGGGAATCGCTTCGGGGTTGTTCGCGCGCTGGCGCCAGATGAGAAGGGATGATGACTCGTCGAGTAGTTTGCAGTAAGTGAGAGAGCTGCCCACACGTCGTGACTAGATTTGGTTGCGCGCTATCGGTGCGATCGATCGGTCGATCGATAGCGGGACGTCTTGACGTCACAGATTGACCGTATCGATTGTACGTAGTGCAAACTGGGTAGCAAGTAATGTCAAGCCATTGTAAATTGTTCTAGTGGGGAGAGACAGAATGTAGTCTCGTGGATTCCAGGATAATAACATATTCTTTTGTGAATTAGTTAGTACTATGTCCAACTATTTTATTCATTTTTATTTTACTCAAAGGCATAAATATTGAATGGACCTAAGGGATTTGAAGAAATTATTCATGAAGCTCAAAAAATTGAGAGATGTCACTCAATTGGCACAAAGAACAAATTACAAATTGTTCACTTGTCTAATGGTCAGATATTTTAAAAACGTCTGAACCTGTTTAGTTTCAATCATTTGGATTTCTTTCTTAAACTGATTATTTGGATCTTCCGCAGCTCACCAAAAACCTCCCTCTCTCCAGTCCATACAGTGCACAATCCCACTGTATGAGGTCTTCTGTCTAATCTCTTTGTCCACAAATACACGGTCCATTCTCTTCTTTTCCGATTCAACATAAATATGTGCTGAAATTGCCACGTCCAGTAATGAATTACATCAGATTTGGGCTTGCAATAAACCATTTTCTATTATTGTCTCGGTATCTTACATCACTTATACATTCGTAACTCCTTCATTTACTAATTTTGTCCCATCGCGTTTGCCAGTCCACTAACAATTCCTTCGTCAATTCCTTTCTTCCATTCGTCCCTTCTAATACCTTACCATTTACATATATTTTCCCCTTCTTTTTTAACAATCTTCTGTACTTTATCTTCTGTATATGCAAATCTATTGGCCCACCTGTCACGACTTCTAGGGCATCTCTGGACACTGTGCTAAAGCCACCATTCATTTTCAATAAGCACAATCTTTGCACACTTCTTATCTCCCTTTGAAATTGCACATATGTAACTGTGTCCCCAAACTGTACATCCGTAACAAAGAATTAATCGTAATCCTCCTTTGTATAACGTTATCAATTCTTTATGTGTAATGTTAAACTTGCTGATACCTATCCTTAAAATACCATAATACAATTCTGCGACATATTCTAAATGTTTCCAAAAATGAAGTTTCTCATCTATGAATATTCCCAAGTATTTAATATTTCGTTCAATCTTCAATTTTTCTCCATGGTGTTTCACGATTGGATATGGCAATTCGAATGATCGTGTGTGTGCGCACTAGCATCAGGTTATGGAGTAGGGGACATGGACAACCAATGAAAATGCTTGGCTCCACACGCCATATATAGTTCCCGTCGTGGTCACGGTGTCAGCGTGATTGCTTATCACCAAGTCACCCGGGTTCGATCCCCGAGAGGGGTTTTTTCATTTCCATGTCTCAGTTTAAATAGCTGGAATGTATGAAAAGTCTGCGAATAACAACCGCAGTTGTAATGCTCGTAGTCTGGATCCTATCTAGACGCTGTTCTTCCGATCTCGGTAAAAATCACGATGGGTCTAGTGAGTAAACTCATAAACTGAGCCTTACTGGTACTCGTCATTCGTGGTCCCTAGCTGGCCGGAACGATATATATGAATGTATATAATTCCAAAACGATCCGGGATTTCCTTATTTTAAAACTTCCTACCTCCTCTCTTTCTGAATCATGACGCACGCATTCCGCCTTTAATGATTTTCCACCTAGACCTTTAATGATTTTTCAGTCAATTTTACACATGAATTTCTTTGATTTGTAGTTTTTGGCGCCATTTTTTCAAGGACCAAAGTGCTAAAAAATAGTGTTGCAAAATGACTGTTCGCTTTGCTCTAAACTTTCTCTTATTTCCCCATCGATTCTGGTGTCGTGTTTACGACTTCGCTCACTGCTTTACGCACTTTTAACGCCCCACAACTTTCGAGTCTGCATTATTCCTTGATCTCTTCCACCGTTCCCCTCCAATGTTAAAATTAAAAACTTTGAGATGCTTCTAATCCTCTTCTTATTCACGCCTATTTTTCATCGTTTTCTCAAAAGTCAAATATTTTATAAGTATCGCAAGAGACGACTTTTCAATCCGCTATCAAGACGACGCAACGTTAAGAACATATTCGAGTACTGGCAATCTGTCACAACACGCCTGACTGTACAGTAATAAGAAAGTTTATTTGTAATTGCTTGTCTGTTGTTCCTGTGATTGTCAGAAAGAGTCTTAACGATTCAAAACATTAGTCCAGTAGGTTTCCTAATAGAGATCAGTCTCATGAATGTTCGGCTAGGGTGACTCGACTGGCAGCTACGCTACCAACGGCATAGCCCCTAGCACGCAAACCATTATCGGACGCAAGGACAGCGCTATGCTATGGTGATGTTTCCTGAGAGGACAATGGAGTTTCAGTGTGTTTAGATGTTCACGAATAGTATAAGTGAAACTACGCGACAGAGTAGGTATGAAAGAGGTTCTGAATTAAGTTAATGTTAAATGAGTAGAATTGATTCACAAAGTAAGAGAGATGTATGTTTGCAATATATTTATCAACAAAAATATTCTTAATATTCGTTAGAGGAAATTTTTGTAATAGGCATTGGTACATTATTGATGTGCGAAGAATCCAATAGCTTCTATTTACAATAGAAAGTACCTTTGCAATCAAATTTATTACAAACATTGGCTTCTTAATAAGAAGTTTACCTGATCGGAAAACCTTTCCTCCTCCACCCAATCCAGACTGCTTACTTTCATCTCCCTGAGAGGATGAGTGGACTTTTGCTTTGATATTCTCTGGATTGATACTGGTTCCTCTTCCATCAGACCTGCTTCTATCTCGACCACCGAAGATCTTAGTATCCTCTTGCACAGGAGATTTTTTGCGATCCTCTTTCGTTCGAACCTTAAACGAATATAATCTNTATATATATATATATATATATATATATATATATATATATATATATATATATATATATATATATATATATATATATATATATATATATATAAGTGAAATAACTTGAATAATAATTAATTAAGAGTATAAAGAGCATCTGAACTTAAAGAAACAGAAGAGAAGATAAATCCTAGAGAAGTTGAGTTCCGTCCTGAGTTGTTTTCTGGAACTTGAAGCCATTAAAATCTATCCAGCATAACTTAATAATTATCTTATTTTATTTCTGAGGTGCAGTTCAAGCCACAAGGTGTGACCTTACGCCTACTCACGGTATTCAGGAAAGAATGTATAGAAACGAGAAATATTAGGTTCTAAAGCTATTTCATTCCATGTACCATTTTCTCCTTTTCTTTAAAATTAATAAAAAGAGGTTGAATTATTTTTACAAAAGTATAAAAATTTCCAGAAATATACAAAGAAGCAAGGAACATAAATACTTGACGATCCGATAATAAACTCATTCATTTCATATATTTAGAAGTGAAAAAATATACGAAGTCAGTTTTTATGTCTATGCTACTTAGAACTTTCTTCCGAAGTCGAATCTTCTTCCGACTAAGATAAATAAACAAATAGTTAATTTTACTTGAGTCCCTAGTTTATCAAGATTCCGTTCTAACAGCTGCGTTTCGTAGGTAAACGCCATGAGATGTTGAACGGATCTAGAATGAGTCAATATTGATATTTTTACTATTTCATTGTAAGGCATTTTCAAAACGTATATTAAAAGTTACAAAAAATTGGAAAATTTCAATTAATTTGATTAATTGATCAATCTCACTTCCATTGGATTTGACGTAAATGGGCTGCAGCCAATACAGGCTCCGTAAAACTGAGGTAAAAGTCGACCAGGTCTGCGAATACAAGAAACCTACCAAATAAAACACAGATGTTTGCTTGAAAATTCCAAGAAGATACTATGTTTGCATTACTTCCAAATCCAGGGACTGATAACGCCATTATTGAATTAATTGTAGTACCATTAAACTCCTCAGACAACAACATAATTCATGCAGTGACAGTGAAACTGATATCAAAACCTAATCATCACATAACTCAAAACGCACTGCAAACATAAAATATAATTACTTACTTTCTCAATAAGTTGACTAAGCACCCCCCTCTTGACATCTTTGTTAGGATCACCCCCTTGAATGCTGTGGCTCATGGCAGACTGAGACGGAATCTGATGAACTTGGTGAAACTGCTGCTGTTGACGGCCACCATATACCATATTCCCACTTTCCGCCGCTTGATCTCGGCTTACTCGCTGACGGGAAACTTCTCGAACAGGAATCTCTTTTCCATCAACTGCTATGGAAATTCACAAAAAGTTGTTACGTTTCGAGGCCTACGTGAAATAAAGGACTTGGCGTGGAAAAGTCACGTTATCAAGTTGGTGCTGACTGCTGATCGGAGTTATGTTGGAGAGAGAAAGCGAATGTGGGGTTACTTGTGAATGTGTGTGTTTATTTTGAAAAGACTAAAATTTCTGTGATCCAAACTAAAACTTTGGAATTGTATAGTAAAAGCTGCTTTTCGAGCACTCTTTAAACAATTTGTTTTAGCAACTAAAACATACGTAGTTTGCAGTTCACAAGAAAAACACGTGAAACTAATATATGCTTACTGTTAATATAATATGAGTGTTTCAAGTAGGACGTGCGAAATAGTTCATAATTGTCTTCTCAATATATGACATATTGATTGAAACATTATTTTTATTTTCAGATGTAGTTTATCATAACCTACGAGGAATAAAGCTGAATGTAGTGGAGGACTCTTGACTTGTGTGAGGTTAGTTCAATTACTTTCTTATTGTGCAGATGTCGAGTGATGTTTCATGATGTAGGCCCATTAAAATTGAGTAATGAACTTTTCTTTTTTTCAGAACAGTGATTATTTTACACATAATGCCTCGCGACTGCAGGTAATGGAACGTAAGACCAACTTTTGAAAAAAGTTTGAAATAATTTTTGCTCTTCCAAGAAGCGAAGATGGCTTCGGAAAATATCTTCAGATTTTAGTGGATTGAAGAATCGTATTATGAGCATAAAATACTTTTCTGGAGAGGACATTATTAGAACTGACATGAGTGTTGTAACAGGAGAATTGAAAGAGCGTGAGAGGAAAATGCCTAAATTGAAAGATAATGCAGTTCCTTGCATTTTTCTCAACGTTCCAAGTTATTTGAGAGAAAATAAAATCTAAAAATGCCATCAATTCATACTTACATTGATTGTTTTGTAGTTAGACGCAAACTTATGCAACAGAAATGTGAAATGTGTGTGACATGGGTGCAGCAAAACAAGACAATTGGAAATGCCATCTGAATTTATGTTGATCGAGGCATTAGAGAAAAAAATTAATGTTTCCTTCCGAAATACATTTGAAGTACTGTTTTGTATGGTATGTCCTACAGATCATAGTGGATGATTTTAAAAAAGGGTTCTTGACCGGTGTGAATCCGTTAGATATTTTAAACAAGTTGATTTCTGAAATGTTTCTTGGTTATTTGAATGACTGTGGGACTAAAATTTACTGGATACTGAAGAAACATATCTGTGAATGTTTCCTTCGGAGACTGTAAAGTCGTGCTAAACAATTTTGTGAAACAATAGAATACATGTTATGAAAAAACCAATGCTGCGAGGGAACTAAAATATCAGAGTGCAAGTTTCTATGATCGGACAGTGCTCATATGAATATTGAAGTTCAGATTATTAAAGATGATTGCTGTGTAATTCGTTTATTTAATTATGCAGTTGATGTATCATTTATTTATGTGTATATGTTTATGTATTGATGTACTTAATTATGTAATTATCCAGTTTGTTTTATTCATTTTCTCTTTAATTATTGTGTGTACATGATGTTCATTAAATCTTCTTTGCGATTTAAATATTTTTTATTTATTTATTACATTGATCTCTCCTTTTATTTCCTGTTGTCCTCTGTTCAGCTGGTACTATCGCTCATTCTTACTAGTTAGCAGTATGTGTCATTTTATTTCAGCTCTTATCAGAACAGAATTAAATATGAATTGTATTTAACTGCTGAATTTTATGTTATATTTGATATTTTTTCGTTTGATTAATGAGCAATAACGAATGAATATCAGATAATTAGTCTCATTTTTGACAACAAAACTGATCCACAATTATAAAGGTCAAATTTGTCCTTACGAGGATAATGGTTCAGTCCGCTTGTAGTCGAGCACCAAGAGGGTCACGTGATCGAGCTCTTTGGCTTGCGTGCCATGGCCTTTCTTTCACGTTGGCCTTGTTACGTTTGTGGAAACAACTTAAAGGGTGTATAACTTAAAAAAACGCATAAGCGGAAGTAAAAAACGGGCACAATTCATTTGATGGACGAACAACATATTTTAGCAGTTATTATGCGGCTGATTTGCTCTTGAATAAAAATAAAAGGAATCTGTCCAGAATTTGCTAAAATTACTTCTCCAAAAGAAAGGTAAAAGAGAATCATGATAACCGAGAGTATCTTCATTCAAATTATCATTGATTGTCATATTTCCACATTGCAAATTGAAATAAGAACACTAAAATGCAAATGTCCTTTCTTCCTTGTCTTCCCGGGTGTGACTTGCGATGGGGTAAAATGCGATTTTGGATGGATTCGTTTAGAAAGTAACACATATATCCGGTCAACAAACGAAGCGCACAATGCGCAGGTAATGGTTCGGATGTATGACACGCATAAATGAAAACTATTATTTTGAATTCGCTTATAAACGATAGTTAATCTTATCAAGAACGCATGATGATTCTTCTATGGATTTTTTTTTGTCAGTGAAAATGGAATAGTCGTAAAACCGTTCATGCCCATTCTCCCGATTCGTAAGGCAAATCAGAAACAGACTTTACAATCTATACATTTACCATTTACGAATACTTCCAGGAGTTCTGCGCGTAACATTTACGATGATTGATAATTTGATGAAAATGAGATAAATGGAATGGAAAAGTACCAGGATCTACTGGAGCGACAACTTTTACTTTTGGCATAATTACAATCGCCACATCGTCGGCTAACATATACATTCTGACTATCCATCTTATAGTATTTTGTAAAGATTCATGAATAAAATTACGAACTTCAGATGCTTGAAAACGTGAGGTACTTAAGTTCAGAAAGTTTAGTAACGAAAAACGTTTGGTGGAAAGGAAAAAGAATTCAATGCTCGTACCTTTCATGTAGATTATATTTTCTGCAGTGGGCGAAGTAACTAATTGACAGGGATGGATTTTACACTCTCCTTTCGCAACTGCGTCACTTCTGAAACTAAACATTAGTAGCACTTGACATGGAGTTCACAAACAGACCATGAGACAAAAAATATTCTGACCATTTCAACAAAGTAGGTTATTCATAATAGTGTGCATTGATTTCAATATAGCTTATTGGTTATCGTGAGTGATATTAAAACTACAAATTTTGACAAGATGTTACACTGGTATGGTAAAGGCTCAATAAGAAATAATTTTTTGAAATTCCCATTTTTACGAATAAATTCGAGTAAAAAGAGACTTATGGAATTTTCGTTGCATCACGTGAACTAATCTCGGTTATTATACTTAAGTAATATTAATTTGAATATAAATAAGAGTTTTTTCTTTAGAATTTTTCATCTTATATTAGTTTCAAAGCGGTGGAAATGTTTTTATCTTTTTTCGTGCATTACGCCAACGTATATTATTTCGCTGTATCTCACATACTAATCGCGATATCACGTCAGTTTTTATATATTAATATTGTTGAATCAATTACCAATGTAAATACCAATTTTGTGAGATTTTTTATTTTCCTTTTTAATTGGGGAAAGGGTGTGAAAATATTTGACGTGGTTAACAAAGTCATTAATCCAGACATAAAAATATTAAAGGCACGATCTTGAAATTTTGTTGGGATGTTGCATTTATAATATATAGACTAAGTAAGACAGGATATTTTGAAATTCTAATTTCTAAAATAGTGAAATGGAGAGGAATGTGATGTTTCAAATTTTGTGTTTTATACTATATCTCACGGAGTAATTGAGATATCATATTCTTTATGGAGTCTAGGAAAGTGACATTAAAATGTATAATATAACAATAAACTAATAATATTGACACTCACTCAAATACACCAACGTTTTATTATTAAAATATTGAAAAAACATGGGCGAATTTTAAAACATTTTATACGACAAATTAATAATCGTATAAATACATCGCAGTCATTGTTTGATTAGGTATCACGTAACGGTACATGTACTTTTACTGATCACCTGAACACGTATAAAAGTATATTAAATTACAAGAATTTCGAAGCTAAAGTCTAGTGACTAGAACGGCAAAATGTGCAAACCGGAGACTGGCGCATTACCAGTAGCGTGCCAAGGCGTGGGCGTGGGGGAGGGGGGCGGTCCATCTTGGGTCTCTTCCTGTAAGGGGTCTCCGAATGAGTCGCCGAATAGTATAAAGACGAACAATTTAACTTTAATATACTATTATGATGTTGATCTTGACCAATATATATTATATAACGGAACGATATATTCGAGGATTGGCCATCAATAAAAGATACTTTTTACAACACCAACGTTTCGGCAATTTATTTTGCCTTCAGCAGGGCTACAAAGAACATACACAATTTACATTATTTCTAGTACAACTTTGAAACACCTTATTAACACAAACAATGTATCAATGATTACTCACTAACTATGAAATAACTGTTACAAAAACATACCCAAAAAAACTTATAATAATACAAAACAACATACCTGTATGATATGGAGCCACCCATCATCAATTACCACCAGTAATAACCTCTAAATACAACCCACTACATCTCTACAACCTTCCTGGTGTATGTCAAAAACAAAAATAAAAATGGCAATTCATAAGTTCAGTCATGGCGAAACAACCCTACCACTGCTGACAACCCATTTGTCCAGAATATTTTTGTACATGTTACTTAAATTGTCAGTATCAATTTGTATGTTACAAGTTCTATCACTTAATTAGGTAATGTGAACCATTTCTTTAGTTAATTTTTTTGTAATTAGGTTCAACACATAAATTTTTTGCATTTTGAAAATCAAAACTATGTTGCATGTTTTGCTAAAGCACACATGGGTTGAGCCTTCTTAAGATCATACATATGTTGTTTGAATCTTCTTTTAACAAACTGTGAGGATTGCTCAACATAAACCTTAACACACTCATTACAATCTACCTTACACACAACATTTTTTGTATTAGTTTTCTCAATCTTTTGTTTTAATTTACTAAACACATGTCTACCAATATTCTTCTTCTTCTTTACCTTAACTCCTTTTCCCTATTTCTTAGGGGTAGGAGATGGGGATGATATGATGCCTCTTACTTTGATTTGGCGGGGGAATTTCTAGGGTGCCGGATGTCCTTCCTGCAGCACCTCCCCGAGGCGGGTGATGACATGATGAGTGAATGTTGTGGTGGAATGATAGGCAGGGGAAACGGGAGAACCCCGAGAAAACCTGGTGTGAACACCGCTTCGACCACCACCTCGAATTCTATTTGGACCGGACCGGGTTTGTACCCGCGTTCCCAGAGGTAGAAGGCGAGTGCTTTAGGCACTACGCAACGGGTCGCCCCTGTCTACCAGTATTATTGCTACTTTTATATGCAATACCCACTTCTTCATTTTTCAAAACTTTTCCTAGCCTTTCCGATAGACCTTCCGCATAAGTAATTGATTTAAATATAGCATGATTTACAGTTTCCTTACTCTTACCTATTTCGGTGTTCCTCACAGTGGTATTATATAAGATTCTATTTACAAATTTTCTTGGAAAATTATTATTAATTAATATGTTATATACAATTTTTAAGTTTTTTTAAAGGAATTTCTTGTCACTTAATGTAAGTGCTCTTAAGCGATTAATACAAGAGCAGTATTGATCTTCTGTACAAATGGATGGTGGGAATTATAATTAAGATAAATATCAGATTTTGGGGGTTCCCTGAACCAATCTATATTTCATTTTCCTTCATGGTTTCTGATCAAAAGGGTATCGAAGAAGGGGATTCTTAATCTACTTCCATTTCACTGGAAAACTTTAATTTTCCATGAAAATTGTTAAACATTTCAATATCAGATCTCATTATTGAATACCACCCTAATTGCAATGGGGATGTACTCCCAAAAGACTCTCGCCCTGGGCCTCATTTGTTGTCGGTACGCTACTGCGCATTACGCCTTTTTACACATGGGAATTGTAAGATACGAAACGAAATGGTGTGTAAGACAAAATTGAGAAACTCCTGCACCGACAACTTGCCAATATAATATTGCCAATTGTTGGATTAAACTACTGAAAAATAGTTTTCTATGTTCATAATACTTTTAGAATGGTTTCTGATATTGACAGATCTGACCTATCATTAGCGTACGTTATTTATGATGATACTTTGGCAGCTGAGGTTGAAAAAGAAAGATGGTGTAAATGAAATAATATGTGTGTGACGGATTCTTTCGTTTCACGGGATGAAATTCGTTTAAGAAATTGTATGGTGAAGCCAACGGTACTTTTAACTCAATTTTTAGGCGAAAGATAAAAATTAAGGAACCTCCCAATACTTAGAAGAGAAAAATTAAAAAATTGAAAGAATATCTTGAAATTAACAAAAGTGTTTATAAGTAACATGTCTAATGCTTATTAAAATTTGGAGTTTGTACAATAATTAATTTTTACACAATAATTGTACAAAAGTTATGTTTAATTTGAAATACGAAAAAAATGGCATGTGTCGCGGATTTTCGTATAAACAAAATTTGCGTTGACATGCAAAAAACAAAAAATTAATGTTACTAATAGAATTGGAAAATATGTATTTTCATTTGAGGATTTTCATTTCATTCGGGCAATCCGTTTAGGTGATGTGATAGTGTCAACTCGAGTCTATATAATTTCTGCACAGACTGTAGATCAGAACGGGGAGAGTGAAAAGAAGAAAACCGCCGAGATTCTGAATCTTATATTGTAGTGACCAACATTACCCTACTTTACCAAGTGTTGTGGTGACCAACAATTCCTGTGTGGCGGAGGGGACAGTCAGTAGGGAATAGGGTGTTAATGAGATTTACCTAGTCTCCGAGCGGATAGTGAGGGAGCATATGTGAGAAAGAGAGAATCCTTCATGACTAGATGTCTAGTTTATTCAGTGACATTTTACACATGAGCTGTTTCGCGTTGGCAGTGGCGGCGGAGACTTGCGTTCGACTCCAGGTGCTTGTTGGTGGTCATCGTAGCCTTCGAGTGGCGAGAGAGAGAGCGATTGTACTGGAGAGTTGTTGAGCGGTCTACATGTAAGCCTCGATGGGAGGCCTACGCTGTAGGGTGGAAAGAGAGACGGGAGTCTCACTGGCAGCCCCGGGGTGAGGCCCTCCAGATAAGAAGGTGATTGAGGGTTGGCGGATCATAGCGTTCCACCGGGATCTCTCTGAAGCTATGGTGTCGCGTCTATTAACTCCGTTTTGAGCCTACTCAGCGAATACCTCCGTCCGCCATCGCCCGCTTAAATGCGAGTAATGTCGTGAAGCTGTTTGCTTCACAACGTTACCCCCTCGCTCAAGAAAAAAACAGACTACATGTATAACGCAACAAGCAGCGACCTTATGATCATTATGGTTATTCTTGGTGCCACATTTCTGGTTCACCATGATTAAATTCAAAATTTGAATATTTACATAGATACAATAGAATTATCAGTCACACATAAAATTCATTACAAATGTTTTAACATCAAAACCTATTATATTACAGAATTGCAATATTTCCATAAACACACTAGAATTATTAGATATTCATGGAACATTAGAACAAATGCACCTATTATATACAGAACAAAACAAAAATTGAACAATAAGTGTAAATAATTTATGGAAGTGGTGTGAACAATGGTGTATCCCTTATTTCAAGGACATAATTGGTTGTGACATTAATTTCGATAGTATTTTTATCGTGCAACGAGTCAGATAGTACTTCGTTGTTCCTTCGATAACTATGTATAATCACCCTAAAAATAAATAACAATACTCTATATGTTACAATACGAAATCCACCATAGTTATATGTTTTAACCCATTCTGAAAGGAAAACCAAGTTTTAAATTTAGTTTCCAGTTCAGTCCATAATACAACGGAATTTTATTTTTAAATTTAGAAGTATTTTCAAGAGATAATTTTGCTAAAAAATCGTATATATCAATTCATATATTGTTTCAATGAAGAATAAAATTTACTAACGATTGCCTGGCTGAGATAAAAAAAAGTGGTTCGACCATCGGTATGGACTGCTCAAAATAGCTATCATAATTGCAAGTAGTGGAAGGCATCTGATGCAATCTGGTCTCGTCCTACATCCTGAATTAAAATCCTGCAGAAAAATTTAAACCGTGGTCAAATAGGTACCTATGAAATGATAAAATATGTAGAGGATAATGCAATAGATATATGTGGCTACAGGAGTTATATATGCGTTTCGGAAAATTTTGCAATAGAATGCGCTGTATTTGTGTTTCTCATGGGTCCTTGGCAATACTAGTGTGCAACCTACAGCTGGAGATGAATATGTTACCGTGAAAGACCGAAATTGGAGAATGTCGACTTTCACCGGTTAATGTCAACATTCACATAGTCACTTGGTGTATGTCCGAAATATTTGCTAAGTACCTTTATTTCTGGCTTACACTGGTAAATATCGACATTCACCATGCACTAATGGTGAATGTTAAACATGTCGGAGATTTATATTTTCTTACCAAGAATTTAAAATACACAGTACATTCTAAATGGGAAAAAGAAAATAATCGCGACATAAAAAATTATGGATATTCTAAATGGGAAACGTAAACAGTACATTCCAAATGGGAAAAGAAAATAATAGTAATAAAAAAATTATTTAATTATGTGATTCAAATCTTATTTATTGCAACAACTTAAACTATTATGACATTTTGAATTGCACAAGAGTCCCTTGCTTTTACAGCTGCATTTATTTGTGCAACACTTCATTTTGCAATGACAGCGTGTATAGCCTTGCCCCCTACTTCTCGAATTAGCTGCAGCTACTTCTCTCAGCGACATTTCTACTAAAGAAATCTCATCTATGGAAAGTAACTTTTCTTTACAAATTACGAACTGATTACGTGTGTAAAGTTGCTTGAGGGTACCATTTTTATTTGCCAGTTTATAGAAGACAGTGTCTTCTATTCCAACAACAACCGCTAACACATTTCGGCTATCTGTACGACCACGGTCGATATCAGGGACTTGTATTCGTACAGTATCACCAATTTGAGCAGGAGGAAATTGTTTTTGTAAGGTTCGTAACATTTTTGCTGCTTGCAGTAGAAGATTTGCTTTCGCAGCCGCTCTTTTTATAGAAATTAACTCGTGTTTTTCAGGCAGAACTTGATGTGAAGACATTGTAGATTGCAGGTCCTCTTCAATATTTTTCTTTGGAATATGGTTTTCGGTATGACCACCGCTCAAATTTTTTTCAGAAGTATTAACAGTTTCTTCAAACTGTTCTTTGGTTTCAATATTTGCGATTTGTTCGCTGGACAAAAAAGACGATGCTATACCTCTTTTTGTTTTAACGCCAAACATGGCTTCATAAGGACTTTGGAGTATTCCTTCGTGATATGTAGTGTTCTTGGCAAATTGAACAAAGGGTAAACCATCTGACCATTTGTTTGTATCGTTAAGCCGGCAAATCAACAAGTAACTATAGACGAGTTGCATGGGACAAACTGGTACGGGACAACAGGTACATGGACCAATATGATGAGAAAATATAGATGCGTGAGTGAGAAATATACAAGAAGATATCATCAACTTCATAAGTCCATATTGTAAACCATCGAGCAATGGAAAGCACAAAGGGAAACCATGATGGAGGCAGGAGTTAACCAAGATGAAACCTAACGTGGGGAGAAAGTGACGTTACCAGCGGAGACCTCCGAACACATGTGTGAAGGCTCTGGCACGGGAAGAATATATTAAGGCATTACGAACATATCGTGGTAATACCCGTAGTACCAAAAGAGAATTCTGATTAGAGTACTTGGAATCTAATTTAAAGAATTCAGTTTGAGACCTACCCTATATAATGGGACGGGGAAAGCTACAAACGAAGACACTATGAATGACTATACTCCAGGATGAACATTACACGACGGATTGGTTAGCCACAGGAGAAGCGTTACTGAAAGATACCTTAGGATGCACGCAGGTGGGGAATGTGCCAGTGAATGTGACTGACTGTATGACGGACCAAAGTGAATCTGTACTCACTGAAGCGGTGGTTAAACAAATGGTGGATGAGATTAAACCTGGGAAACGTCCTGGGTTCGACAATATAACGGACGAAATGATAAAACATCTATGGACCCGTTACTCGTACGAAATAACGGGAATTATGAATATGTGTATAACATCGGGTTATTTTCTGCAATCATGGAAATTGGGAGTCTTGCGATTATTCCTAAAACCAGGGAACAGGTATGTACACCATTCTCAATCTTATCGGCCGATAACCCTGTTGCCAAAGTTGGGGAAATTATTGGACAAGTATGTGTCAAATACTATAAGGAGTGAAATAGGTAGGCAATTCCACAATCGACAGTTCTGGTTCACTAAGGGTCTGGGTACGGATGATGCTTTTTGTGCCCTTCTGAATATGATAAAAAAATTCGAATGCAAAATAAAAACTATTGATGTTTATTGATTTTAAAAGTGAATTTGATAGTGTCCACTGGGACGTCGTGCACACCCAAATGGATGCTCACAATGTCTCTGACAAAATGAAGAAACTACTGGCGTCCTATCTCAGCGAGAGATATGTATTGTTGGAATTAGGGACGGAACGTATCTATGGAAAGTTAAATAAAGGGTGCCCACAGGGGAGTCGTGATGGCCCTTTGATATGGTGCGTTGTTCTCGACCGTGTGTTGAAAGCGTTAGATGCAGCGGGATATGATTTTGTAGCATACGCCGATGATCATGTGGTTATGGTCGCAGCCAATAGACGAAAGAAATAGAGGACACGGGAGCAGCAGCATTAAAATATGTGATTGAAATAAGTGAAGTTGTTCAATTAACGGTATCAATGACTAAAACAGAGGGAATGCTGATTGGCCTCAAACATGAAGGGATTAATAGAAGAGACCCTATAGTATGTGTTGGGAATGACCATTTACCAATAGCCAGCAAGTGAAATACCTCGGGTTGATTTTGGATGAACGGATGACCTTCACACCACATCTGGAATATATTGAAGAACGAATCAAAAAACTGATATATAGTTTGCATCGAGTAAGCCTTAACAAATATACGCTGCAAAGAAACAATTTTATGAGCGTAAACTAAGCAGTTGTCAGAGAAGTTGTCTGTAGCTATGGTATGGAGGGTACAGAAGTGTATCTACACGAGCCATACTACTAATAATGGTTCTATTACCAATAGATTTATATATTGATAGGATGATTTTGCGTTATAATATGAGGCGACATAAGACATACAACTAGATGATCGTGTCATAAAGTCTACCGTGTCAAGTTGGAAGGAGATAGATCGAGTTCTTTGGGGCTGCTGTCAACGTAGATGGGAGATAAGGAAGAAAGGAGATCTCCGTGTTTTTATACCGGAAATGAAATTTGTTGTAGACAATAGGCAATGGTTCAGACCGACTAAACAGACAATAGAAATTCTTACAGGACATACCAATATTAGGACATACTTGAAACGAAGAGGTCTCACAGATTAAGATATTTGTTTGTGTGGATGAGGGCGAGAGACTGTGTCGCACGTGCTTTTTGAGTGTTCTCTCAACGACCCGGAAAGACGTGAATGGTATGGAATCTTAAAAAAGAAAGAAGTATTCGCGTGCACTTCGTTATCGGAATTAATACAACGCCAAGACATTTATGAGGAATTTGAAGAGTACGTAACAGGATTTTCATTAGTGAGAAAAGCGCTCGAGAATGGGGATGTTCCTGCTTACTCGCGACGAGGACGGCAACTCTCGCGGTAACTAACCCGGACCCGGGTTTTGCTCCGGTTTTCCTTCGGGTAGAGGTGAATTTTTTATTCAGTTTCTGTAGGCTAAAGAACATACATAGACTAGCTTACTTAGGAATAACCGGGGAATTGCGCAGTACTCCTCTCAGTGCCATGGAGGTGCATCTATGCCTACCTCCGCTGCGGTTATATTAAGGAGCTGACAAGCATGGGCGCATACTCCCTATAGTCACTAGTGGGTAGTCCTTTAAGAATCCACTTAAATGACACGCATCAATCCTGACAAGGATCCAGGTAGCCAGACACTTGGCAGGAATGATTGGGGAGCTGATGGGACCCGGATACAATTTGGATTGCAAATTCTCCGTTGTAATCCCCACGAGAGAGGATTGGGTCAAGGGCGTCGGGACTAGTCTCCAGACTCGAAGCCATGTTTGGTTTGCCGATGGCTCACGGACGGGAGCGGGAACTGGTCCAGGGATCTGGGGACCTAATACAAGGCTCTACCTCTCTGTAGGGGGATACAACACAGTTTTCCAGAGAAAAGTATTTTCTATACTGGCTTGCGTTAATCACATACAAAATATGTCTAGACAGCTAGGCAGCACTAAGGGCACTATGTGCATATAGAACAACATCCAAACTTGTGTAGCAATGCCAACGGATGCTAGACATACCCTGTGAACGAAATCCAGTTACTTTTTGGTGGGTTTCTAAGCATATGGGTATCAGGGGAAATGAAAAAGCAGACGAACTGGCAAAGTTGGGATCTAAGGGACACTTTGTTGTCCCGGAACCCTTCTTTGGAATATCTCCACGAAAGGTGAAGCTGAATATTTTTTAACTGTATTTATTCAGCCTTAACGGTCTTCTTGAAAACATAGCACTAAGCAAAACAAGGATGTCTTACATTTCATTGTCTTTTGTTTTCCATACTTTACAACTTATGTTACAGAACGTAACGTTCATCGTCCTCTCCTCGTGGAGGCATTTGCTGTCATCTACTATTATATACATTCTCTTATTCCTGCTATGCACACTGTAAAAGTACTCTAATAGTAGATATTTTGATTCCGTTGTTTTAATGCCCACTTCTGTTTGATAGTCAACACATCTTGTCTTTTATACTTCTTAATATAATCTGCTCTTTCATGTCCATACTTTGGGCAATCCCATAGAACATGGTCGGGCGTTTCTCGATCTAATCGACAGCTACATCGCTGATCTGTTTCCTTCCCCTATCTTTTGAAACATGTTTGGAAATTTTCATGTACTGTAATGAATTCTTGCATTGGCTGAGGTGGATTAAATAATTTTTTGTTTTTACTGCATATTTTACATGTGGTATATATTCATGTTACTCTTCCTATCCTCTCCGCCTTCGTATTTGGTAAGCTTCAAGTAGTATTTTAGTTAATTTTCCTCTTGACGTTTTATCCTCTTTCCTTAACTTCATATCATTCACAGTTAATTTTCCTTCTTGTTTTAGGAAATATCGTCCTTTTATCTTTTTCACATAGAGATCTATTGGCATCAACCCTGTTACCATATTCAACGCTTCAGTGGACACCGTCTTATAGCATCCAGTTACGTGCATTAAACACTGTCTCTCTATTTCCTTTCATAGCAGATACTTGCCATTTTCTGTGTCCACACCACACATCCATGCGTCATTATTTTCCGTAGCGCACCTGAATATAATATTTTTAGGTCTTTCCTAGCTATACCATAATGGTGTATACATGGAGCATACTATATAAGGTTTGTTGCGCACACTTCTTTATGTATTTTAAGTTTTCATTGAAGCGTAACTTGTCATCCAGTACTACACCAGGATATCAATTTTTTCTGACCACTTGTACTTTTGCTCTCTTCTTTTAATTTTTATGCTAATATTTTTAAATCATATTTGTCACATATTTTCGTACAATTTTCTATTACATGCTTTATCTTGTGCTCTAATGCTCGCCGTGAATTTGCAATGTCAACACAATTAAACCATCAACTTATGCAACCATTTGCACCACTTTTCTTCCAAGTCCCATAAAATATTGTTGATCACTACGTTCCAATACAGTGGACCGCTCGATGAACCCTGTGGGCCACCAATTCTGATGTCTTGAATTATTTCCGCATTCCCTATTGTTTACCGTATATCGTTCTTTCTTCAAAATAAGACTTAGCTGTATTTAATAGATACCCTGGTAATTAATTCTCTTGTAATGTATTAAATATATGTCTCCACCTGGCATTGTCAAATGCTGCTTTTATATCGAGAATATACATCCGCAATATTTCTCATCTCTTAATGTTATATATTTTAATAGCAGGCGCAATGCATCACTTGTTCCTTTCCCAGGCATAAAACCATATTGTTGCGTGTGCATTGTGCCAGTCGTCCAAAGATGTTGTGTTCTCTTCCTTACGATTTTGTCTAGCAGTTTCCCATACGTGGGTAATAACGAATTTGGTCGTTAAGATGATGGATTTACTGGTGACCTGTCCTTTCCTTTAGGAACAATTTTAATTTACTTATTTTCCAGCATCGTGGAAAATAGGATGTTCTTATACATGAGATGTAGATGTCTTGGATGTCCCTTTTAATGGATCTCATGTTTTCTTAACCATTTCGTGCGTAATGCCGTCATAACCTGGTGCTTTTCGATTTGTCATAGTTTCCGCTGCTGTTCCGATCTCTTCCTGTGTAATTTCTGCTACTATATTATTTTGTATGTTGTCATATTGCCATATTTCCTTCATGTCTTGCCTATATAATGTACTAAGTGGCGCTTCCCCCGTTTTCTTCCATGTTTCAGTATATTCTCCATGTTTTTCTAATGTTTTCCATATTTCTCTGCAACGTATCCTGTTTATACTTATTAAGTATGGGAGCCCCCCAAACTGATTTGGCGAATGATTTCTCTATGAAATCACGCCAGCTCTGTTTTTCCCTTCTATTTCTAGTTCATATTCAATCTTCATCTTTCGACAATCTTTCACTGCTTATATTTTATCTCTATTTCTCCGTTTTATTCTCTGCAATTTATACCTGGCTTTATTCACTTTCTTCTTTAGTGTCCATAATTTGCGTGTCCATCAGCCTACTTTTTTAATCCTGTTCCTATTCTTCTTCTTCATACATTTCGCGCTTACTCGTAACAGTCCTAGCTGCAATTGATCTATCTTTTCATCCAATGTCTCCCTCATTGAAGATTCATATCGTTCTATTTCTTCTTTAACTGTTGTTATTTTTGTTGTAATATTTGTCAATCAATTCTTCTAAATCAATATTTATGTTTTGAAACATACTGACTCTTTTCCGTTGTAGTTTTTTTGTATCCCTTGATCTGATAATCTGATAATTATTGCTTTATTCGATCCAAATCTATTTGTAAATTATTATGTATTGACACTAATAATTAATGACAATTATTCCTTTACCCTGCAGATGTATTCCTCCACCTGACAATGTGTTGTTAGATATTTGCTGTGAACCAATATGTCTGCTTTTCCTCTCACAACTATTTCATTCCATGGTGATTCCAAAACTATTACTCTGTATGATAGCGGAACATGCTGTAAATATCCTCGTAAATAGTACACTTCCTGATAACAACCGATATCAATGTTTTCTTGTTCCATATAATCCCCCATTTCATGTGACGAGAGTTTCCTTCTCTGTATATTTTGTTGGTGTATTTTAATCATACTTAACCGTTTCTTGGACCACTCTTTGGGCATGTTTATCTTCAGGACAATCCCAATCCACAGCGCTGTGTTCTTTCTTGTTTCCCTTTCTTTTACAATTGATGTAGCATGGTTTTTCCCCTTTTTTGGGCACACATCATACCTATGTCTTTCTAGACCGCAATGTCCGCAGGTGTCCTGTTTCTCACGGAAAGATACTGCCACGTGACCAAAACGATGGCATCGGTAGCACCGTATAGGTGTGATATCTTCAGTTATTCTTAGACTTGACAAAGCAATATATATACGCCCTTCTTTGTGGTACCGTAAACTCTTGGCCTGACATCTATATTATCCAATTCCCATACTCTCTTCTCCTTTGTTTCTCTTTATAAACTATTCTAACATCTTTAATACTAGTCTCAACCCTCCTACATGCAAGTTTTTCTTCACTATCTCTTCCAGTAACTCCATCTTACTTTTGTCTTTAAAGACTCCGTGTACTCGCATACGTGGCTTCCTTTTATTTATTATTCTATGTTCTAATTCTGTTTGTTCTTCTAAAAGCTTCGCAAACTTTCTCTTTTCCGTCTCATTTGGTAGAACCATCACCAGTGTTCTCCCAACTGTCTCCCGTGTTGCGTCAATACACACTTTGTTCGCAGATTCCCATAATGTCTCCTTTAGTTTAGCTTCCTTCCAATGTTCCCTTCGGTCGCACAATTATGACTCCTTTTTTCCCTTTTGCCTGTATTGTTTGTACCACCCCTGCACATGTTTGCCTCCATGACGAAGAATTCGTTTGCATTTGTTTCATCATTTGCTAACTCATGCCTTTTCTACACAGTTAGTGAATCTTGGTTCTAATTCCTCTAACAAATAGCCATTCTCATCTTCCCCTAAATTATTCCCGCGTATCATTATATGTTATATATTTCTTTGCTTCGCTTCTACTTGCTGTGTGCGACCCTGTAAATCATTAACTCTCTCATTAATAGCCTGTTCTGTCCCATCTTATATCACCTGCACCACTTTTTCACTTTGCCTAGTTACATGTTCTATCATGACATTGCTCTGCTCCACTGCATTTAACACCATTCTATCTTCGATACCTTTATTTTGTAGGTTTTCCATTCTTACTACGATATTTTTTAGTTCGGTCCCCTTTCTTAATTCCTCATTCATTATATTTACACATATTAATGTCTGGTGCAGTTCAGTACACTGTCTGTTATTTTCCCCTGTACTGAAGAATTTAATCTGCGAAATTTTTCACCTTTAGAAACTTCCTCCAACTTTTCTATTCGCTTTCCTTGTGTCTTGATATTAACTCCCTTTCGAACTATTTCCTCACAGTTATGTATAGCCCCCTCCCCTTTTAGTTTCCGTCTCCTTCCTCTCCACACTGGCGTTGTTTCCTTGGAAGGTAACAATATTTCACTCTAGCCGCTGCTGAACGGGGATTTATTCTCTGCTTCCGTCAGGTTCTGCTGTTTCTGGCTGTTCCGTTTCTATCGTGTTGTTTAAGAGTTGTTTGCTTAGTTATTATTCAATTGATTTAGTGGTACTATGTATTGCACACATGTATTCAGTATTACTGGGAGTTATTCCCCTAATTTTAATTCTATTTATTTATTTTTAAAATTTTATTTTCAGTAAACTTATTATTATTAATTTTACATAAAATTGTTCCATTTAACTTCTTACCGTCTTAATTAACGGAGTTCTATACCGATTGATTCATGAATATATGTTCATCCGTTTAGATTTTATGCGCGCTTTTGTAAAAATGATCGTTTCTCTGTTTGGTATTAATTTCCATTATGGCAGCTTCTATCAGCTGTATTACATTTATATTTATATTTTGCTACGGAGGATTGTTTGCATCCCTATTATCGCGTCTCTTAAGATGACTGACCTATCCTCTATAATTTCCTGGATTCCTCTGCTCTTCCCTCTTTACACTTACACAGTTCCCTCTTTACACCTGCTAGGAGGGCGCCACAAGCCTTCCTTCAATTTTGTAGTGGTACTCCTGTTATACACATACGGTCTGGCTGTATATATTTATGTTTTAAGCTACAAAGCGATTTCTATGATAGGAGACATCAACAATTCGACGGGCCATGTTTGAAATTATCGTAATACTTCTTTTCATTACTTCAAATAAGCCACTGTAGCTAGTACATGCATATTTTATAAGCAGCATGTACTATAGCTATCATGTATTTAAATCCCGACTCACTCACTTAAAAAAAGCGAAACCATTCACATGAAGATCGCTTTTTGCCATGAAGCTTGTATTCTTCAATTCTCTATTGTCAATTGGACACTCCAGCTACATCTCACCATCAGGAAGTCACAGAATATAGCTAGGCAGGTCCACGAGTTAATTGTTCAAACTAATCAAGAATATAATAAGGTCCTACTAAACTTAGGTAGGAGTCGTATAAGGAAAGTAGTAGGTCTACTAACAGGCAATAATACCCTAAGGAGACATTTACACATTATAGGGATCAGTCAGGATCCAATGTGTAGGAGATGCGGCATGGAGGAGGAGACCTCCGCGCATATACTCTGTTTGTGCAAATCTCTTGCCCAAACCAGATACTGTTACCTAGGTTCATATTTCCCGAACCTAGAGGATATCAGGAAGGCTAAAATCAAATCTTTGGTGTCCTTTAGCGAGGCCTTGGGGTTGGAATAAACCTAACTTTATTAAGGGGTACAAAGGGCCTTTTAGGCCTACATGCGGGGCTCTTCTATCTGTACTATAATCTATCTATCTATCTATCTATCTATCTATCTATCTATCTATCTATCTATCTATCCGTGAAATTGCAAAAAAGTTGACTTGTACTTCCAAGAACGCGAGTTCTGTTTGCGGTACTTGTAAATCCACATACACTAGCCACACCGATGGTATGATTTCCACGCGTGCTTTTGGCATGAAGAGAAGTACAGAAACGCTTCTCACCAGTATGCACGTACAATAATTGATAATTGCACTCGAGTTCCAGCTAAACCAGCAACAAATAGTCTTCACAATAACAAACCCTCAAAACACATTATGAAAATATAATTTGATAATTTATGATAAACATTTTATGAAGATTTAAAGACATAAATTTGTAAGTTTTTATCTTGTAATTTAAAAGTAATGTAATATTCTTCGCGATAAGTTGTAATATTATATTGTAAACGATGTATTTTGCATTTTATTAAATTATTATGTATCACACACTTTGTAGTATTTTATCTAATATTTGTTCGGCCTTCAGCCGTCATCCTAATTGAGTTTTTTTTCTGGGTTTTCCTCAATTGCTTAAGGTTAATACCGGGATAATCCCTAGTTTAATCCCCAGAGTAGAGTAATTTTCTAGTCCCCCTCTTCGTGGTATAATTTATGTTTATGAATATATTAATGTATGTATTGTTATTGTCGCAATAACCTTTAAATTCTGTCGTAAATCTTAGTAAATGGTTATTCTTTTTCAACCCTTAAGGGGCTTTGACTTAGGAGGGATAGTTCCCAGATATTTGGTAGAGCGAACCGAGATCTTAATTCTATTTTGAAAATGACAAAGGTGTATTAAAACACATCCTATTAAATTGGACACATAAGGGGTTCAATTCACTGGAGGTTCAACTGAATCTAGTTATAATAGTGACATAAAGATATGATGACATATATGTCAATTGGTTAATCATATTGAACAAGAGTGAGATACTTTCGTATCCAGATTAGTACGTTGGAATATTCGGAGATAATTCCACACTGAGCGATTACATTACAATATAATGACTTCCTGTCGTATACAAACTATTTCTTGACAAGTAGTGGACAGGCTTTGCATTGCCCATAACATAAGCTTTTGAATAACGTAATAAATGGTGTTTCGAAATGAAAACGCATATTTAGTATCATGCTCACCTGCAATTGAGCAAGCGCTTCTTGTGTTCAGGTGCATCACAACGCATGCGCCGTGAGTCAGCGTGAGCCAAAGGTGAAAATCCCGCCTTGAAGATATATTAATAAATAGTTGTCTCCCGGCCCCGGAGACTGTCAGACGTAGACGCTTACACCTCTCTCCTGAAAGGTGATTCAAACTTACGCAGCCAGAGGGCAGCATCAATCAAGCTACGTGAATTTCGTGCACGGCCGTAGTACTGCAATCCTACGCATGAACGCGTGGCGGTCGCTCGTTCTAAAAAGAACCACGCAGGAACCACGGTTCAATTGTCTTGGTTATGGCCGGTGTAATTTCTCGAAACATTTCTGTTTCAACTGTCTGATTTTACATTTTAGTCTGCTGTCGTATGAGAAGCCGACCTTTTAAGAAGGAAATAAGTATTGTATAAAATATCATTGTTTTATGCTTTTAATTTCATATTGAATCATCTATTTGTTTCATTTTCATTCTTTAAACTGTGAAGCATTTGTTACTTAAACAATTGGCAAGGCCATGTAATTCTTTTCGACAATACAAGCCTGCTTTTTATAAGCGCCAATGATATTAATTCTCTTTTTTCAACAATAGGTGTATATCCTTTTTTGGAGTGATATTCTTCTACTCATTCTTGTAAAAAACATCGTTTCAGACCAGCTTCAGACTCCACCAGGCGACACGCGGTATCCAGAGCTGAATATTCAAGTTCTTTTCTGTGTGTTATTTGTGAACAAATGGCAAACATATAATTCTTGAAGCTAAAGTGTTCTCAAAGAAACCTCACTATCACTTGAGACATAAAAGCTCTTCCTAGGAGGAGGCAGATATACTAAGTTGTATAGAAGCATACTCAGCGAAGACAGTTCATATTAATTATGCAGCTTGATAGAGTTCGGATCTGTGATCCAAGCAACGTAATGCTTTCGCTAACGTAGTGCTCATATTACCAACAACAGAATGTGACCCCCAAAAGGCAGCAGGTTGCTCCCAAGCTTGGAAGATTGCTGGCACGAGAACAAACGGCCCTTACGGACGACAACAACGTTCGTCTCGTGCTTCAAAAAACTGTGTTCTTCCCAGAGGAGGTGTAATATTTATATGATCGGCTAGACCGGGCGTGGTTCCTAGTTCTTTCGAGAGAGAGAACTGTATTCGTCATCTAAAATAACGCTTACGGGTGTTGCCCAGAAGAATGTTCTAGAACATTGAAAGTCAAAACAAAGTCATCCCGAGTCATCCAAATAGGACACGACGCATATGCGGTTATCTGAGCGTCCGGTCGTCGTCCGGTCTCCGCCACTCAAGCGGAACTTGGCCGGAAGACGACGAGCGGTTTCGCATACCGACTGTGCGTGATTGTGTAGTGAATCAGACGGAAAATATACAAATAATAATAAAATGTAACTGAGAAACATATATATGATAACCGAAAAATGTCATCTCGTGACATTATTTATGCATGTATTGTTAATTATATATGTATTGTTATTTATGTATGTATTGTTATTTATGTTCTATTATCATGCATTATTATGTATTATTTTTTGACGGTGTTAAGGCGTAAGGCGGAAGAGCAGACCTGATGGCTTGAGCCTAACCATAAAATAAAAGTTTATTATTAACACAAGAACCTCAAAGATAAAAAAATATTGACTCCCTGCCATTGGAACCCCTAAAACAAGGAAAGAAATAATTAAAAAATCGCATTTTGTAATGAGAGGAAGATAGTATATACTCTCAATTATTTACCCCCAAATCCCCTCCCCAAATATATATGAGTCCTCAGTCAAAGTTGTCCTGGCCAGTTGGTTTATTACACACGCTCCTTCACATACACAAAGCACTTCTCTAGATGTGTCATTTTCTTCCATGCTAGTGATGGTTTTGCGTACTGCTGCGCGTTCTGCGCGTGAGCGGCGACGGCGTCTGACATACCACCGTCCACGACTCCTGTCCCTGCTACCTGTATCGAGCCACACCCCTCGGCTCCTCTAGACTCCACCCTGGTGTGGGAGGCACTTTCACCATTGGCGCCTCGTTGTTCCATTCGCAGTCTTCGGGCTCAACGGCTGACGTCTTCGCCGCTGACGTCCCATCACCTCCCCATTGGCTCGTCTGGCGTCGTTGCTCTTTTAACCATTCCCTATCAATGGAGTTACCGGGTGTTGATAGCCAGTCCGATGGGTAGTCGTGAAACTCATCCGGGCGTCCTGTCTCCATCAAAAATTACTGATAGTCTGACAAACGGTTTCATGGCAACGGCCTTAAATTGTAGCGCCATCGTAGTGCTGGTTCAGCGTCCACAACTGTATGCGAAGTTCACGCACTGTTTTTGATAATGCGTTCTGTGAGGCGCTGGCACATCTGGGTCAGGGGTAGGGGAAGTACATATTGAGTAGTCTGAGAAATCTACCCAATACCAAGCTTCTTAAATGGCTAAGACTTTCCCAAAGGAATGTTTAATGATTCCAGTACATCCCAGTTTATTGCTGCGAAAAGAGAACACATCAGCATATTCTCGTGCTAAATCGAAAAATATATCTCTGATGTCCAAGGAAATGTCTTGAATGTTAATTAATTAGATCAGATTGCTCTGGCCACGCGACAGGATTGCTCTTAAGACTTTTTATTTCTACTCCCAAATTATCTGTTATTTAAACAAACGGAATTATGTATCCCTTCTTTAAAACCTTGGAATTCTTAGTCATATTAAAAAACAATACTGCCACGAAACCATCTTCCTCTATCTCTGAAATAGTAGGAATCACATGCTTGACGTCATCATCTCCACGACAAACAATTGTACCCGATACTAAAATAGCTTTTAAATTTGTTTTCATAATAAAAAGTCTCAATGTTATACGTTCATCAGTTTCTGCGAACTGTGGTGCGTCACCCGTAATATTACTTGTATCATTTTGAACTATAGGAGTTGCACTTGAAAACTATTCGTGTTACTGACTCGTTATATTGGTAGCCCTATTACCTACTGTTAACTGTTTATTTACACTCAATTGTTTATCACATGACCCTCCTTCAACATATTCTGTAGTGGCAATTACTTCATCGGACACTTGATCATCACTACTCACAACTAAAATGGGATAAGCAATTCTATCACTTACTTGAGTGCTTTTCTATACACTTCCATTCTGAACTCTTCTAAATGGAAGAAAAATTAGGTTCATGCGACCGTGACGCGTCCACCTGCGGCGACGACAACATTTGTACCCTCTCTACTGCTACTGTATCATAGTTATTTAAACACTTCCTCTGAGACGTGATTCCACAAGATTCCACATGGCCTCCCGATAATAAAGGAAATCCCACATTTTGACCCACATCTTCCTTCAATGAATCCAAAAAATCGATATTATCGATATTATAAAAATAGATGACTTCAAGTACATTTCGCGACCTGTCATAATTCGAGCGTTCAAAACGCTGCAACAACCCCCTGTATCCACCAAAAGTACATATTCCCGATCAAACATGAACACTTCTACTGTTAATCTCGGTTCTGGAGTAATGGATAAAATTTAGGATTCATTTCTTGTACTCGCGCGAATTCTTCTGCTTGCAAAAAAAATTAAGAGAATATTGTACCCAAACAAAACGACGTATCTGTTCCTTTAATCCTGCCAGAAACTGGGCCAAGGGTCTCTGTTGAAATTATCCAACATTGTTTCAGATTCAATGTCACTATAGGCGACCTTCAACTTTTGCCAAATACCTTCGTGTGCTAACTTTGACAATCGCAACCGATCTGCTGCTAAAGTCCTAGCCTCCGTCCAACCGTTGAAGTGACTTACAATTTGTAACCGCTCCAAAAATACATCAATAGGCACATCGTTTCCCCCCGAAAAACATGGCACTAGTATAATATAATTCGCCAGCCCCTGTTTGGGATTCATTCTTGAACCAAGATCTATACCCAACGAAGCACTTTTGTGTGGAGTCTGCGCTTTGCAGTCCTCAAACATCATAATAACTTGAGGTTGATACCACGAATTACCATAGAAAGGATCCTCGTTCCATGAACATAACAAATCCATGATTGCCAAAGTACAAAAAACTCAAAACCACAACAAAAATATCTATAGAAACTAGTTAATCCCCAGAGAAACAAAAAATTAAAACAACAAAAAGAGTCACCTGTGCCAGTCATCTATACACAACACAATACCCTCAAAACCACTAGTCATACTAGATTCCTCTTACTCATAGAGTAAAATACAATGTCAATTGCACAGTATACCATGCTCAAAAAGTAAAATGAAAAAATAACAACCGGATGAAATNGGGTGTTTCCCAACATATTTACGAGAGCTAAAGTGAAACCTTTACACAAGAAAGGTAACAAACTTAATATTGGAAATTACCGACCAATATCTCTACTACCCACTTTCTCAAAAATCCTAGAAAATATATTCTATAAGCGTCTTCTGGATTTTTTATCAAAATATAACATTCTCTCTGATGATCAACACGGTTTTAGGAAATCCTTTTCCACTACAAGCGCCATATTTTCCTTCTTAAACGATGTTACCACATCTCTAGACAGTGGAGAAAATCCTCAGGGTGTTTTTCTTGACTTATCCAAAGCATTCGATGTCATCGATCACGGAATTCTCCTTACCAAATTGCATTCTTTAGGCATTCGTGGACTTCCACATCAATGGCTAACTTCTTATTTAAAAGATAGATATCAACAAGTAGAAATATCCTATACTAAAAATAAAATACTTGAGCGTTGTCTTTCAGAAACAAAGCCACTTACTTGCGGAGTACCCCAAGGATCAATTCTCGGCCCTATACTCTTTTTATTGTATGTGAACGACATGTCATCATCCACATCAGATTGCAAAATGGTTCTTTTTGCTGATGACACTAATTTACTATGTAAACACGCCAATGCTCAAAAAGTTTTGTCTAACCTTTCGACTTGGTTCCATGCAAATCGTCTCATTGTAAACACTGACAAAACAGTGTCTATGTCATTTCACAATAGTATCACAAAATCTTTACCCCAGGTTTCTCTTTCTTTAAACGGAACACAATTAAAAACTGTTACAAATACAAAATTCTTAGGTCTCCATATTCAAGACAACCTCAAATGGAATTGTCACATTGACAATCTTAATTCCCAATTAAGCAAATTGTGTTACGCATTCCGAATCTTAGTTAACGCAGTTAGTCCACGTATTTCCCGTTGCGTATATTTTGCAAACGTTTACTCCCATTTACGTTACGGCATTACCTTCTGGGGTAATTCCGGTCAGAGTATTCAAACTTTCAGAATTCAGAAGAGGATAGTTCGGATAATTTGTAAATCTCACCCCCGAAACTCTTGTAAACCTTTATTCAAGGAATTAAATATCTTAACACTTCCCTGCATTTATATTTATGAAACGGTCGTGTTTGTTAAGACCGAATTACTGAAGTGCCACCCTTGCTTTATACGAAACAGTCTCGTTCACGAACACTATACACGCAATAGTAGTAATATTCATCGCCCTAGAGTGTCAACCACTCTTTGCCAAAAGGGACCATACCATTCGGGAATCGTTCTATATAATTCCCTGCCCAAGAATATAAAAGATATTATGAAATTGAATATCTTCAAATCCGCGGTTAAAAACTACCTCCTGCACCAGTGCTTCTACACTGTAAAAGAATTTATTGATTTTAACAAAAGTTAAATTCGTCTTGTGCTTTATCACGCCATTGCTGTAGTACTTTTTAAACAACTTATAACAATTTCAAAAACTATTTTCTTGCATGATTGTGTTGTCTTATGGCTCATATTAATTTAGTTTTATGTGTACTCAACGTTGGCACGGTTGTGTACATAAATTCTGTAGCCCCATCCTGGCCCGGGTTTTGTGTCCGGATTTCCCTCGGGTAGAGGCGGATTTATTATACAGGTTCTCTAGGCTTGTGTCTAGGGGCGCATCTATTGAAACAATTAATTGTGAATTTAGTGTTATTTCTATTCTTATGATTTTTGAACACTGTACTCAGAATAATCTATAGTTCGATAATAATTTGTACATGTAAAATAAATTTTCTGTGTTAAATTACAAACTTGTTAATATGCTATTAGTATTATAACATGTTGCTAACTTTTTATCTTATTTAGGATTTTTTTTTGAATTTTTCAATCCGCCTCTGCCTTACGGCCCTTGATCGGAATTGATGAGATGGTCCCTTGCTTGCTTCTGGAGAGTAAATTAATTTTTTTCCCTCCACGTGGTCATACGCAGTTTGTACTGTTTTTTGACAATAAATTTATTTATTTATTTATAACACAATACTAATCAACACAGTAACAAGCTACGTTATTTACCAGAAGAAAAAAATTAAACGAACAATAATAATGCCAAAAAGGAAAAAGCAAATTGTAACTAAAAAAACACTTTCCTTGATTTTACAACTTAAGATGCTTAACTGCTACCTAGACATGTAAATTCAGAAGAAAATTCTTCTCCGGGCTAAATATCCGTTTTCGAACTACGAGTTACTTGCTTCCAAAGCTTCAACCCGTGTGCTGCGTCATCGTAAGCCACGTCCCCGCTGATGATACTTACCGCAGCTGTAAGCGAAATGTCTGGAGAAATCCAAGTTCGACCGCTTTACTTAGCCTGGAAAACAATTTTCTTCTTAATCATTCCGGCCGTGAAAGGCTTCATGCATTTATCATGCCGTAAATTGTTCTTTCTTGCTCTTTCAAAAACATTTTCAACATTCAATTCTAGGTGAGTCGGAGGAGAACATTTCTTCATCACCCCCCACCCCCCCTCCGTATGGGAACAAACAAGATTGTCCTGTCCATGTTCGAATGTTAAACAAACAAAATCAATCTATTCGAACAAATAAGTAATATAAAAACAAATAATATCCCAAAGTCGGTTTGTCAAAATGCAAAGTAAGAAAAAATACGTACCACACCTAGATATAATGTGTTGGTTACCAAAACGATTTTTTTTCCGTTCCCTCCACTCGACAACCAAGTGTTGTTGTCCAATTGTAGTAAGCAAAAACTTTCTCGAACCTCACACCTTATCACCAAGTGTTGTGGTGACCAACAATTCCTGTGTGGCGGAGGGGACAGTCAGTAGGGAATAGGGTGTTAATGAGACTTACCTAGTCTCCGAGCGGATAGTGAGGAAGCATATGTGAGAAAGAGAGAATCCTTCATGACTAGATGTCTAGTTTATTCAGTGACATTTTACACATGAGCTGTTTCGCGTTGGCAGTGGCGGCGGAGACTTGCGTTCGACTCCAGGTGCTTGTTGGTGGTCATCGTAGCCTTCGAGTGGCGGGAGAGAGAGCGATTGTACTGGAGAATTGTTGAGCGGTCTACATGTAAGCCTCGATGGGAGGCCTACGCTGTAGGGTGGAAAGAGAGACGGGAGTCTCACTGGCAGCCCCGGGGTGAGGCCCTCCAGATGAGAAGGTGATTGAGGGTTGGCGGATCATAGCGTTCCACCGGGATCTCTCTGAAGTTATGGTGTCGCGACTATTAACTCCGTTTTGAGCCTACTCAGCGAATACCTCCGTCCGCCATCGCCCGCTTAAATGTAAGACAAGTCGCCGCGCTGCTTGCTTCACGACACTTAAATCGTATTCGCCAATTGTCTTCGATATGCGGATTCCGAAAACATCGTGAGAATTGTTACGTTGAGGAGTGTCAGTCGCTAACGAGCATCGAGTGAGCTAACGAGAGGGTTCATTCTGCTAGCGGTGCAGCAGCTTAGTCGTTGCGGACATGAATATTTTTACGTAAATTATTACGGATGTGGCGCAATTTTTTAGATACTACCTAATTCAATGAATTTACCTGTCTATTTTCTAGGAACCATGAATCTTGTTTCCTATTTTCGGAAACCAAAATGCTCAACGCAAATTTTAATTTAATGAAAAATATGTTTAATAAATTGTGTTTATAAACACTAGTGCATCTCCTACATGACACCCCGTAGCCAAGTACTAGGTGCGCCAGTGTTCTTGATATATTTTTTGTAACGACTGACCTCAGAAACATGAAATTTGTTAACGAGGTCTTTTGAAACACTGATTTCGCCTTATGTTCGTTTCTCGGGAAAAACTGGAAAACATCGCTCAACGAGCAAATATTTTTTCATAACCTTCCAAACTCTTTATTTCGGCCACACATTTATCATACATGAACTACACTAGTCAACCGATACTCATAATATTGTCTACTCAATAAGTCTGCGCTTAGAAATACACACATAATTTCTAGGTGCGTGTAACAAATGATAATTTCATTTAAAACTACCTCGTCAAATAAAGATGTTACTCGAATTTAATGCGAATTGCAGCAGAGGTTCCCCGAAAGGGGACTACATGAGACCTCCATTATTCCGGAGGCGAGTAGGACTCCTCAAGGCATCGGAATTCCACGAACAAAATCCACTGTGACGTCAATTGGTCTTCACGAACACAAGAAGCACTCTAAAATTAGTAATAAATGTTTACTGAATATGTGTATTGAGGTCAAAATTTTCGAATTTAATGCAATTACTTTCTAGAAATTTTGAGATTATATCACTCACAACAAAAAAACAATCAAGTACAGCTCTTGTATCGTTGAAAAAAAAACTATTTAATTAAATAATGTTCATAAAAGTTTTATAGCCATTTTATATCATAAATTATCATTTCAAATTCAGTTTAACGGTAAAAATGACATTATAACAGGTAATAGAGAGTTGACTCACGATCCTGCTGTTTCCACTTGTAATGCGCTCATCTGTTCTAGAAGTGATTGAAGCTGGTGCGTTGCTTCCTGAGCAACCGAATCTGAGGTGGCCTGCGAAGCAGCTCGATCTCCGGCCAAAGATTTGACATACGGTTCTAACTGGTGCGCTACAGCATTCAGATGTTTAACTTCAGAGCGCAGATTCAGGATGTCGTTTATCTGTGTAGACCAAAATGTTACATAAAACAACTATCGACAATCAACTAAGAAGGATTGTTTCACTCACTTGAGACTGGAATATTTCCTGCTCTACGTGTATTCTGCATAATTGTTCTTCCCAGAGGGTGTCAAATACATTCTTCAGCCGTTCTAACTCAACTTGGTGTCGTTCCAACTGTTCTTCGAGAAGAGAACACTCTCTCGTAACATGTTCATAACGGACTCCTAGGGGAGGCGTGTGTGCCCGTCGCAAAAGAGTGACATCCCTGTGGAGTTCTCCAAGGCGTTCCTTAACTCCGCATAACTGATTGCTCAGTTCCTATTCACAGAAGAATATCATAAATAAACTTAAAACAAGTTCATTGAATTGTAATATTGTCAAAATATTATTAAAAAAAAAAATTTCTGTTTTGATAAATTACATTTTGTACACATTATTCATTACAGATGTACGACCCCTCTGATGCTCGGTCTGTCGAGATTCCCGGATGCATTCTGGCAGATATGAAGCTGACGTGTCCTCACTGTCTCGGTATCTATTGACATTTTATCACTCACTTAAAGTACGGGGAAACGGACAATATTGAAACTGGAATGATAAAATATGAAGTAAATTCGTATAAGATGTTCAATGTGCAACATCAAGGAGGGGTGAAGGCTTACATAAAAAAAATAAGTAAGCCACAGATAAAAAATATTTATTTTTCTCGTAACTGGTGTCCTTGACAATCAGAATATTTAAACTAGATTTAGATCACTGACTCACACTACAACAAAAATGATCGTGCAGATCAGCAATTTTTATCTTAACACAGAATCAATCAATTAATAATTTAACACAGAAAACTTAAAAAATGTATGTGATCAGGATAAAAAAATTAAAACTATAAAGTTTATAAGATAATGCTCGAATTTATGAACGTTATAGGTATACATAATAGAATAATATAATAATTTCTAGCTCAACAGGATTGGGCAAAAGAAAATGGGTACCGAGACAGCACACACACTAAACTAAGTGGAGAAAATACGTTTTGCCTTTGTTAAGTTGTTCAATGTTTTGAAGAACTGCATGTCTTATTCATATCCTTCAGAGTACGAAAACTGAATATCCAAATGTCGCAAATCTAGGTAGATCTCACCCTCAAGTTCCTTATAACGTTTGAGGTTGATATCTTTTGAAACTGGGGAGATTTTCACGTACGGCAGACATTCAGATTGAAGGCAAATATCGTCTTTATACTTGAACTTCAACATTCCTAATCTTCTTTAAACATCCAAACACGCAACTGTTGAGAAAATACTCTCAAATTCCAGTTACACAAACATCTTCCATGTTAAACATAAAAATAAGCCAATAAAACTCGACAAAAGGACTTGAGGGTGGTTATCCGCACAAAGTTGTCTCACGCTGGTGACCCTATTTCTGAGTCTCCTACTAAACAAAAAATACCGAACGAAAGAACAACTGTTCTCAGTTTTAATGAAATCTATACGAGAGTAGAGCATGAAATAAATAAATTTATTGTCTAAAAAAGTTATGAGCTGCTTGTGACCACGCGGGAGGCAATTAACTAATTTGTAATCTACGAGGTTAATTTGTAAATGATATTGGTGATAGGTAAACAGAATGCAACAATTTCTCATTAACTGGTCTCATTTTCCTAGGGATTCCGCAGATCAATTTTATTGATTTTCCTTTATCGGGTCACAATTATGTGGTGTATGGATTCAACTTCTTTTTTCTTATGGAGATTAAATATTAATTAAATGTAAGAATGAACAAGAAGTAGAACAGTTGGTTATTGTGCCCCAAGGTAACTAAATCCTAGTACATACTAGCAGACATATTGCGCAATTTTGGTCTCCGAGACAACGTCAGGCACTTCGTCCGTAGACATTGAGTAGACGAATCTGTGTCAACATCCAACCAGTTGCGAGAGCAAAAATCCCGTGCCTGTGATTCTCTACTCGGAATGGGAGACGATGCACAACACGTTGCGCAACAAGTCGTCAGTGTGGACGTTATCTGAGACGAGATGCCAGTCTCTCCCCACCTTCGATCTGCATTATTTTCAAGGATCTCTTCCCTTTTTTTGGTGGAAAATGCGGTCAAACGAAAAGCTATTTAAGTTTGCAGAAGGCTATAAAACTGCTGTTTGTCAAAGGGATATGTCTAGTTCAGACTACAAAAAGAATTTCACATCCGATTATAGGTCATACTGCGAACACCACGCAGGAGCGCCAACGGTGGGGTAGTTGCGATGCTCGAGCATATCCTCCTAAATTTTTGTGGAGCTGCTATCACCCTCCCCCCCCCACACACACACAAATAGGAAGAAAAAGAAAAATGAGAAAACAGAAGAAGAAAATAAAAAAGGTTTATCTTAATTTTTCGTCGTATTTCGGGTCCAATTTTTTCATACAACCGAGAGAAGGGATACATTGATTGATTCAGATAAAGACTGTACGAGGGATGTAAACACAAAAATTCCGGAAAAGAGGTGCTCGGAAACAAAATTGGAAAAAATACGTGAATTTTTTTCTGGGCGGAGTAACGATTTCTCTCGCGTTGGCCCATGCAAGCGGAGAAATTGACGAGGATGAATTTTGCACCGAAAAATGCTTCATGTTTGTTCATCTAAAGAATGTATCGTTCTTTATAAACGAGATTGCGTCGCTCAAATACGCATGAAGGCGGACTGACTCCAAATGAAGTCAATAATAAATGTTGAGTTCTAATAAATGTACCCCTCTCTTTATGAACATGACGAGTCTCTTCCTGTTTCAGGAAGATAACAATGTACACGCGCTCCACCATGCCCAAGGAATAAGGAAAAATAGTGCATTAATGCATATCAAGAAACAATAAACTAAAAATAAATCAAACCTCGAAACTATTACTAAAATTTTAAACTTACGATCGACTCACGTACGTTTGGAGAAACTCTTTCTTTATGAGTGTGAATGAGAAATTACACAATAATTTTTAATTATGTACTAGAAACGTTCAGTTTTTCTTTTATGTTCTCAACTGATCATAAGTGCCAAATTTGAGTCTATACACTCTTTGTGTCATTAATTTGTTACCTTTCTACGAGTAAACTATTGTGTTACGTTTTTTCCTGTATATTTTAGATACGATGTCTTTTAGCATCTATCCTTTCAGTTCACGTGTGTGTAATCTCTCTTATTGTTTAGTAATCAAAACTTTCCATTCCCCTTGATTTTACATACCTGGAGTCACTGACCCCTGAATGATGTGTGAAATCAATTTTCATGCAATCGCTCTGATTAGATAAGTAACAGTAAATAAGTCTGATTTCAAAAATATGCACTTCCTACTTGAGTGCGTGATGGTCCAGAGATAACTGAAGTCAAATAATAATTGAAAAATGACTAAAATAATCACAAAATTGTCATTGAATTATTCATAATTTGAGTCCATCCAATAGTAAGACTGACAACAGATCGTGCACATTCGATAGGAGACATCATTGCATTATTAGCATTGAAAGATATGGATACAAATGTGGCAATGTCATGAAGAGAAAATTTGTGATAAAATATCTATCAACACAACTAAATAGATGATGGATTTGGGAACAAAAAGATTAGGTTTCGTTACAAATAGGACTGAAAGAGAAACTTTACTACCTCATCAGCATAGTTTTCCCTTGTAGTATACATACTGTTGGTTTCAAATGAAAGTATTTCGTATTTTTATTTTATAATTTTATGTATATTATTTTATATTTTTGTCAATTGTTACAGAAAAAGTACATGATAGAAAAGACTGTCAAACTTTCTGTCTCTTTATTTTGTCCACTGAAAGAGCTGAATTTGTAATAAATATCGATGGTCTTGGACTTTCAACATTCAGGATGTATAAGAATCGTTAATTAACGAACAAGATTTCATAATTAATAAATTTTAAGAATTGGTATTACGAACTGTTTTCATTCTAAAAAGAACACCCTGATTGCAGATCCCTGATAAATACTAACTATTAATACACCAGTGTGCTGCAGCAGAATCCGGAACCATCTTCAGAATACGATTTGATTAGGTTCTTTTAAAGGCAACTAAACTTTTTCCCATAATACTATATTGTTAAGTAATTTGAATACGTAAGCAAAATTTCAGGTTGCTAGAACACTTAGATGTAGAAAACAATTCCTCTTGAAAATTCCTCCCTAGAAAGTCAGAGTATTGACCTTAAATTGTATTTTACGTATAGAAACGAGAACTTGGAAAATTTGCAAGACCACAAGAACCGTTTTGATTCTGGTACTTCTAAGTGAGGTTTTCATCGAAACCTCATAAATTACTCATTTATTTCTGAATGTGAAGTCCATGGATCTCCTCATTTCTTCATTCTTTCTTAAATAGCGTTAAAACGGTGATGGGCGATACCACAAAACTGAGCTGACATTAAAAAAATATTTTTTGAAATAATTTAGTTCCTCATTAATTTTGGTATCTCTGTAACTAAAATTTTCTTGACCTGAAAAAAATTGTCAGTGTAAATTGTTAAATTTGGCAAATATAGAGAAACAAAGTTGACACTTCCATAGATCAGTATGAAATACTGTACAGTTTACACTTTAGTTAGGAAGGGCAATTTTTGCCCAACGCAGTGCGACCAGTGTTTGATCTATTGTGCTTCCCTAAGGCGAATGATGATGAGTGAATGTTGTGGTGGAATGAAAGGCAGGGGAAACGAGAGTACCCCGAGAAAACATGCCGCGAACCCCACTTCCTCCACCACCTCGAATCCTACTAGGATCAGACAGGGTCAGATGAACCAGCGTCACCAATGAAGTACTGTAACTTTTGGCTTACAAAAGCAGTACAAACTGCATATGACCACGTGGAGGACAATAAACTAATTTACTCTCCGGAAGCAAGCAAGGGACCATCCCACCCAATTCCGATCAAGGGCCGTAAGGCAGAGGCGGATTGAAAAATTAAAAAAAAAAATCCTAAATAAGATAAAAAGTTAGCTACGAGTTATAATACAAATATAATATCAACATGTTTGTAATTTAACACAGTAAAATNGTACAAGTTATTATCGAACTATAGATTATTCTGAGTATAGTGTTTAAAAATCATAAGAATTGAAATAACACTAAATTCACGATTTCTTGTTACAATAAACGCGCCCCTAGACAAAAGCCTAGAGAACCTATATAAGAAATCCGCCTCTACCCGAAGGAAAACCGGAGAAAAACCGGGGCCAGGATGGAACTACAGAATTAATGTACACAACTGTGCCAAAGTTGAGTACACATAAAACTAAATTAATATGAATCATAAGACACAACACAATCATGCAAGAAAATAGTTTTTGAAAATGTTATAAGTTATTTTAAAAGTACTACAGCAATGGCGTGATAAAGTACAAGACGGATTTAACTTTTATTAAAATCAATAAATTCCTTTGCAATGTAGAAGTATTGGTGCAGGAGGTTAGCTTTTAAATACACTGAATTTGTCGTCGGTGTTTTGGCAATTGTAAACATCTTTCCATCTTTCTTCACGCAAATAATTAATAAATATGGATAGATTTGTGTCATTAAACTCTCTTGAAAACTTGTAAAGGATTTTAAGTGGTTTTAGTTTATCTTTAATAGTCATTACTTGAGCAAGGTGGTATTATTGGGCGATAAACACTTCAGAAAAATACGAGATTCCATTGTTGACGATAATCTGATCTAGCAATATTTGAGATGAGGCGGAGAGGCGAGTGGGGTCGTTTATCGTAGTAATAAGGTTGAAGGAATCGATAAGATTCTTGAATCGATTAATTGGTGAATGTGCTGAGTCGGATGTACTCAAGAAATCGATGTTGAAATCACCACATACAACGATAGATTTAGCAGATTTATGTGTGATATGTTTCAAAACAATTTCGAAATTCCCAAAAAATATGTCATGATCTGATTGAGGAGGTCTATAAATACACAAAACAACAATACCGGTGTCGGTCAGATTAACTGCAGAAAATTCGAACACACTATCTACGCAAAAATTCTCGTAGCCTGGCAGTGGAGAAGATAAAATATCGTTACGAACGTAGATACACGTACCTCCGTGGGGATTTTTTCCTTTAAAATTTTGTCGACAATAAGAACTTGGTAAATAATAATTAGAAATAGCAGTATCGTTGATGTTGTTAGTTGAAAGCCAATGTTCTGTGAGGTATAGCAAATCGAATGTATTTTCGTGTACCAGAATTTCAATATCTGTCAATTTATTTGAAAGGCATTGGACATTATGATGAAATATAATTATTTTATTTTCGCAAAGAATTTGTTATTCACGTGAAATGGAATCGACGTTAGATTGTGGAGGGGAATTTGAATTTGTTACAGCTTCTCGTCCCGGATCAAGCACTGCACCCGAACGCGATTGTCACCTTCGAGTACCACATCGTACCCTTGTGCGCAAGTTGTAACTGTGTATGGGGGCGGCAGGAGATGTGAATGGAGGAATAGCTGAGAACGTGGGATATGAGGAAGCAGTAGGTGAAAGAACGGGGACAGGAGAAGAAATGGGTGTGGAGATAGGAGGTGTTTGTGGTGATGAAGTAGGAGCAGAGGGAGGTGGAGGAGGAGGAGATGAGGTAGGAGCAGGAGGAGATGTAGAGTGGGGAAAGGGGCAGGTGAATGACGTGAGGTCAGATGTGAAGCTAGGAGAGAACAGAAGTGATGTTTCTCAGACGGTCTCAAATTTATTTCGTGCTGGTAAAGTCCTTGGCAGTCTGGTGTGGTTGAAAATCAAAAAATGTGATTTTTGAGTCTGCCAGGTGATGTTTCAGGAAAATGTTTGCCAGGTTAATTTCGTGGTTAATTTGTGGAAAGTTGAAACGTGGAGGCAGACTAAAAAGTACTATGTTTGTGTGTTGAGAGACCGTTTTTAGTTTCTGTACATGTTCAGAAGCGTTGAAATGTCCTCCCAAGTTAATATCGTTCTGTTCTCCTATGATGATTACTGTGTCCCGCTCTGTGAGTGTCTTAGTGTAGGTGTCCAGTTCTCGAATAACGTCAGCCAAACAAGCGTTGTGCTTAAAGAAACCGGAAGCAATCTACGCAAAACGGAGGACATGCAATACATCCTATACATCGAATGACCCATAAAAACGTTTTAGATTATAAATAAACATTTAAAACAATAAATGATATCCTGTTCTACCAGTGGCAGTTTTTTGTTTCTTTAATCTAGAATTTTTTTTACATTTTTGTCAATTTTCGGTTATGTTGGTGCAACGTAACTTGTCCTTTTAAAATGTACGCTAATAATTCTATATATTAATACATCATTACCTTCTAAATATCAACTGCAATGAATTTAAATATCTAAAAGTCTATAAACAAGAAAGAATAACTTAATGGTATTCATTCATTTTTTATTCATTTTGATTTTATTTTTCCCAGTTTCTTGGCTGTAAGACCTTTACCTGGGGTTTGTTTTCTCTTTACAAAATTAATCTTCTCCACTCATCTTATCACTACTGTTTCTATTTAATTTCGCCTTCCTGCTATTCCCAATTGCCTTGTACATATTAAGACCGTGAATGAATAATCAAATAATTAAATCACGTTCTCAAAAATTAATAAGAATTACTATTCAGAAAAAGTAGATAGCGGAGGATGAACGCAGGGGGACAGTCAGACGCAGGCAAGAGAAAGTATTTTCGGCGAAGCATCACAGGCTTCTTTAGAAATAGAAAGATACAAAAAGAACCATAAAAAACTATTATTCTCAAAAACTCAAAGAATCAGCGCCGTGTTCCCACGCTGAGGAAGAGACAAGTTCGAACATGCCGTAACTTTTAGAAAAAGAACCTTTAGAAATTCAAATAGCAAAATTTATTCTAACAGACAGCCCGCAGAAGAAGCGGATATCAAGGAATATTATTTTCCCAAAGCAATACCGCATAGAATGAAGCGAAAAAGAAAAAAGGTCGCAGCGGTGGCAAGCGGTCAAAAAAAGGTCCGGGGATGTAATAACTCGCGTCGGAAGAAAGAACGAAGTAGGTACGCAGCTGATATCTCAGCGGACGGCGGTAGGGATGAAACGGAAGGTTTCGCAGCGGAAAATTTTGGAAGGTTGTCGGCAAGCTATATAGGCACAAAATTCAAAAGATGTCATATAATTTAAGTTCAAGGAGGGTGCTGACGGTTGAAGCAAGTTCCAACTGGAATCATGGCGGCTGATAGGTTCAAAAACGCCGCGCTAAGAGAGCTATAAAGTCATAAAACATGGGATCTAAGAAGCATGCCGCACAGGCAACTGCGCAGAAAACCGTCACAAAGGGTATTGTTTGAGAAGGAACCAAATGGCGGAATAACCAGCGTCAGTAACGAGCGAAGTCTGGGAAGAAAGTAAAATTGTAACTACCAATCAGAAATCAAGGTGGAAGGAGCCAAGAAAGGCTATTGGCAAAACAAAGTTTCAAAAACGTTCTTTTCTAAAATAACCAATTGAAATTGTAGTGGGGAGAAGGGCACTAAACTCACATTGGGTGGAGGAAGTATTAGGAAAGGGAATGTCACGTGACAGGATTTTACCACAAAATGTAGGGCACGGGAGCACTCGTGAGGAGAGGATAAGTTTTTGAGCAGAGGAGAGCATAAGTTTTTTTTGAGTAGGAGAGCCTCAATTTTTGAGGAAGAGAGCATAAGTTTTTGAAGAGGAGAGCACAAGTTTTTGATAAGAGAGGTACGGTGAAATGATTCGCGAGAGAGGAGAAGTTTTTGAACAGATCAGATGATCAGATCGTGTCGCAGCAGATCATCATAAGTTTTCTTTCAAAAATTAACTTTTGATCAAATTGTGGATCAATCATTCTGAATAACTAAATTTCGGATTTCGAGTTGAAGATATTCCAAGTAATATCTTCAAAATGTTGTATTTCTCAAAAGTGCTACGATACAACAAATTCATTTAACGAAGTGCAGTTTTCGGGAACAGTAGAGACAAACAAAATGCGAATCATCCGAAATTAACAAGTTTAGAGTGATAAATTATTCGAGTGAACCAGTGCATCAAAATTAAGTAACATTATGAGACTTGTGAAATAAACTGTGCTCCCGATGAACAATATTATAGGAGCTCAAGTGAATTCAGATCGTAAGAAGCGCCAAATTTAATCACAAGTAATGAGTACATAACAGTATTAGAGTATTCAAAGTCTGTATTATGAGCAGTGAGAAGCCAAGAACTAACAGATAATAGGAACTAGTTCGTCTCGCCAAAGAAGTTCGATCAGATAATTAATTGACTCCAGCGAGAAAGGAAAGTAATAAATTTCAGAGAAACGTTAGCTGCAAAGTAGTCACTTTTGTGTAATGGAGAGCCCAGAGAAGGCAACGTCTTTGCAAAGTGTGTCATACCGTGAGTTCACTGCATGGTCAGCCAGAGGGCATGATAGTAGCAATTAGTCAAGTGCGCACGTAATTAAAGTTAAATATTGCAAAGAACGACTTATTAAATGAAATGCAAAGTGATTCGGGTAACAAAATGAAACTCTGAAACTAGTCGCGAGCAATGGGGCGGTAAAGAAGATAAAAGGGGATTGAACATTTGCGAGGAGAATTGAAATAGTGTCCTCAACAGTCACGCGAGAGGTAATATGAACTTGCTCATCATCCAGTGAGACATCAACAGATACTATGATCAATGTACAAAGGTGTAAAGTGTTTTGAAATTGTTATAAGGCCAAGTAAATTGTAATTAAACGTCATCAGGTCCAGTGTTAAGTTATGTGCATTAAATGTGTTACGAGCTCAAAGAACAGCTGAGACCAGTAACAGAAGACCGTGGTGAGTAAACTCTAC